>OX439486.1:28346022-28412544 GCA_949320155.1 Melangyna quadrimaculata
TTTTATTTTTAAATACCTACCTGTCTACCTGTTGTGTTAGTTTCAAAGTGTTTTTTGTAAATTTACAATAGTCTTCTTTTTTACAGTGAAGTGTTTTGCATTAGATTTAATTGTTTACTGTAATCAATACCCAGATAAGTGCAGTGTAGTTTCAAAGTGCCATATCGTTTTCATTGATTAAATTTTGTAACCCATTTAAGTGCAGTGCTTTTATTTTCCGAAAAAAAACCTATTTAGATTCTATTTTAGTATATTTTCTGTGAACAAGCATAAGAGTGTTACATATTTTAGTGCCGTGTGTTTTTTTTATAAATATTGTTCATTAAACATTTTTTTTTTCAACTTAAAACAATAGGGTGCTTGTGCAATAGTTTGCCCTTTTGAAGAGTGTTTTTCGAGGTTTTTTCTCACTTATAAATTCATAGGGTGCTAAAGAAAAAATAGTGTTCTTTTCATAGTGGTGTTTTCAGTTGAAAAAAAGTAGATTCAGTTTCTTAGTATTGATTAATTCAATAAGTTTTGTTTGGTGAGTTTAGTTTTGTTTATATTTCTGGAGTAAACAAGTTACTTAAAACTTTCTGATCTGCAGGGTGATTTTTATAATACCAACATACATTAATTTTCTAATATTTAATCTTACATATTTTGTTCCTTACAATTATTTATTTGATTTAATAAATTTAGTTTTATAATTAAATTAATTGATTTTATAATTAATTTTATTTATTAAATTAATTAATTTGAACATTAATTTTATTTAATAAATTAGTTAATAATATATAAAAAATTAATTATTTTTATAATTAACTTCATTAATAATTTGATTAAATAATTTTTAAAATTTCCATTTTTTCTAAATTATCTTTGTTTGATAATTCAATTCATCTTTTAATTTAATTTGTTTTATTATATAAATAATAAATTAATAACCTTGTTTCTGTATTTCACTGTACAGTTTTTATTTCTCTATTTATAATTAAATTCATTAATTTCTAAAATAATTTCATTTTTGTTTAAATAAATTATATTTTATAATTAATTTGATCTAAAATATTAATTAATTTCATAATCATAATATTTTCTAAATAACCGACATATTAATAATTTCATTATTCAAATTCATTAATTTCCATATTTGTTTAAATACATTTTTATTTAATTATATTAATTGATTTCATAATAAATTTAATTTTATTATTAAATTAATTAATTTTATATTTGATTTATATTAAATAATTCCATTTGATAAATTAATATTTTTTTTAATTTCATAGATTTAAAAAATTAATTAAATTTAATTAATTAAATTAATTTTTTGTATATGTAACTTTATTTCACAAATTAAATAATTTAATTTTACGTTTGAATTAATTGATTTTGAAATAAATTTTATTATATAACTTAATTAATTAATTTGATAATTTGATCGATCGATTTACTCAATTATTTTCATTTAAAATGGTTATCTGCAGTTACGCAAACTGCAGTGAGCTGCAAAGATATTTAGGTAATGTTTCCTTTTTCAAAATACCCAAAGACCATAGAAGGCCGGTTTGGTTAAAACATGGAAATATTTCACCCACGAAGGCTCTACCGGACAGAGCCTCCATGTGTGAAAAACATTTCCATGCTAAAGACATCCTTTTGAAATCCACACGGAAATGTCTTGCCAAATACGCGTTACCCATTTCTTCCGAGGCTGTTTGTAACTGCACCAATGTTGCAACTGATACAGCATGCCTTCGTTTAATGGAGGCTTGGAGGACCCGGAAGCAGCCTACCTCCACGGTCACCTCTGCAAACCGGGCTCCTGATTCTTCGTCTCCACCTCTACCTCCACCTCCACCCCCTCTACCTGTACCTTGCAGCCCAGCCTTATAACTGATAAATCTGGCTGCAAGCACTTCAACCAATTACATTAAAGACTACTCTCTTCCAGACGTGCCATCATGTTCGCACATTTCTCCGTCACAATTCCCTTCTCCTAATTACCCATCGTACAAATACCGCCCAAAAGCTAAACGCGAAAGCTTTATACCGCGCTATATTTTTGACACCCCCAAAAGACTGAAGAATAACCCTGGATACCGTATGAGGGAAGCTGTCGACACCCATATGGAAGAATTTCCAGAGGATGTGCGGACATTTGTGTTTTCACAACTGTTCCACAAACCTAACACACCCTGGGGACCTAAAGAAAGAGACTTATCTTTGCGATTTTTCTTTAAGTCCCCAGCGTGCTATAATTTCATGCTCAACGCAGGATTTAAGCTGCCGTCGGTAAGCAGTATATACCGATGGCATTCAGAAATAAGATTACCAACAGGACTCAGTGCAAGGACACAGGATTTGCTGAGGGACAAAGCTAAAGAAATGACACCAATGGATAGAAAATGTGTGATCCTGTTTGATGAAATGGCCATCAAAACAGAGCTGGAATTCAACATAAGGGACGACCTCATTTACGGACTCACTGATTTTGGCGAATTCGGAAAGGACGTAAAGATAGCTTCTAAGGTAATGGTATTTACACTTAGAGGCTTAAACAAGAACTGGAAGCAGACATATTACATCGGATCACCAAAGTCAGGAATTTTATCCCAGATGTTGGTTAACATTATTACTGGAGTAATAAAATGTGGATTAAGTGTTGTTGCATCAAGCTGTGACCAGGGATCAATGAATGTTGCAGCATATACAAAAATAAGAACTTCGGACACCAAACCTTATGTGGATATTGATAATCATAGAGTTTTCTTACTCCATGATTATCCGCATATGTTTAAGAGCGTACGGAATATTTTGCTCCAACACATAATCTCTTTTGAGAACGAAGTTGTCGACTGGCGGATACTGGAGAGAATCTTCACACAGGATTCGAAAGGGATATTCCAAACAATGTTCAAGCTAACTTCGGCCCATATCCGACCAGCTCACTATGAAAAATTATCCGTAAAGTTAGCGACGCAGGTTTTCAGCCTCAATGTGTACACGGGAATCATGTATGCATTGAGCGTTGGTTTTTTTAAGTCCGATGAAGATAGGACAGTAGCTTTGTCAACAGCTTTATTTATAAAAAGAATGAATGACCTCTTCGACACCTTTAATACAGGACAACTGTACTCTAGGAATCCTAACAAGCAGGTCCTATCGGAGACAACGGATACACTTGATGTCTTACAAAGTGCAAGAGAGTGGATTTCAACTAGAGATCTAGCAGCTCTCACACTATCCCACCATGCTTTAAAGGATTACAGCAAACTCTTCTGGGAATTGAGATGATGTGGGAACACTACAAGAGCGATGATCAGTCCTACTTTCTGCTTGCACATTTAAATTCAGATGTTATTGAGAATCTTTTTTCAATAATACGCAACAATAGAGGATCATATGAAAGGGACCCATCGGCATGGAGATTCATACGGAATTTGAAGCAGATAATTTTTCAGCATTTATCATCAGCGGAACATTCGGGTTATGAAGATGCCGGAGCGGAACCACTGCTGCAAGGAGCTAAACACGATCAACCCAGCATTGAAAACGAAAAGGATCCCACAAATAATGACTTCCTATTTGAAAAACAAATAGAGAACAATTTATTTGGTTTTTTTACCGGTCAACACTTAAATGCAGAAGATGTGGATATGGAACCAGTATTGGACAAGCAAGAAGATGCGGATTCGATGAAACTCCAGAAAGCGGCTGCAGCATATTACGCTGGATTCGCAGCCTCAAAACTTAGAAAGAAGCTGAATTGTGAAACTTGCACTCAGTTCATGATCGACGAGGGGGACCAATTCAGGGAACAGACCTTGTTGATAGAACTGAGAGCTTATAAGACAACAGCTTCAACTCCTGAGTTTGGAAAACTGACAGTTCCTTCGACCCGTTTCGAAGAAACTGTCAGTGTTTTCCAAAAAATGTTTTTGGAACACTTTCCAAAAAAACAAACCATGGAAAAAATTGCTGAAACATGGACAGCTGAGATTATGAAGGAAAAGGAAAAGATAACGTTACGAGACTGCTCGACGGAACACCAGGAAAAGATCGTGAAATTTCTGCTGATTGGACTGATCATCCTGCAAATAAGGAAAACCAACAAGGCATTAAAAGGAAAACCTTACGAAAAATTTCTTTAGACATAAGTGTTATTTTTGTTTTAGTCTTTAATATTTTCTTTTAAATATTTTCTACATAATTATATTTTATATGTAAATATTTACTTTTTAAATACATGTGCAATAAACCTAGTAATTATTTATGATTCATTATGTACTTATATGAAGTAGTAATAGATCGAGGAATAGGCCTACTGGGGAAACCTCGAAAAAAAAACGCATCTAGTGTTCTACCTCAAAAGGTGATGTGGAAAAGAATTCTTTACCTCTTAAAGTATTTTTTACAGTCAAAATCAAAATTGCTTATCTTAAATATACAAAATATATTTATTTTTTTTAAATTTTACTAAAATTTATCTTTTAAAAACATTTTTTTATAGATAAAATATTTTTTTTTTAATTTTATCAATTGTTTTTATCTTATTTTCTTTTAAAGATCAAAAGATATTTATTTTTTAAATTTCGCCAAAATGTCTCTACCCTTAAAAATACTTTTTTTAAAGGTAAAATAGATTTTTTTAATTTGTTTTATCTTAAGTATTTTTTAAAAGTAAAAAGATTTAATTTTTTATAATTAAATACTTTTTTTAATTTTTTTCATTTTTATTTATTAATTTATTTTTTAAATTTCTCTACTCTTAAAAATATTTTTTTTAGGTAAAATATTTTTTTTTTAATTTTTATCTTAAGTAGGTATTTTTTAAAGGTAAAAAAATATTTATTTTTTTAAATCTTCCCAAAATGTTTATTTAAATTGTTTTTTTTTTTTAATATTTTCGAATTTTGTTTACCTCCAAAAGTTTTTTTTTAAGGTAAAAAGTTATTCTTTTTTAAATTTTATCAAAATTTCTTTACTTTTAAAAGTATATTTTTTAAAGTTAAACCTATTTTTTCTTAAATTTATCAAGAGTTTCATAAATGTAAAATACTTTTTTTTTAATTTTATCAAAATTTGTTTTCCTGTAAAAGTATTTTTTTAGCAGTAAAAGAATTGTTTTTTTCTTAAAAGTAAAATATTTTTTTTTTATTTAATCAAAACTTGTTTACCTCTAAAAGCATTTTTTAACGGTAAGTTTTTTTATATGTAGGTATATAAAAAAGTTTACTTTTTTAAATTTTATAAAAATGTTCTAGTTTTTTTTTCAATTTTATTAAAATGTATTTATCTCAAAAAGTACCTACCTATTTTGTTAAACGTTAAAAGAAATAGTTGATTTTTTAATGTATCAAAATGTCTTAACTGTTAAAAGTATTTTTTTGAAAGGTAGCAAAAAGAAATTCTTTGTTCTGATCAATTTTTTTACATTTAAAGTAAGCAAACTTTTGATAAATTTACCTGTAAAAAAATTACTTTTAAAGTGTTTTTTTTTTCTATTTTTTTTTTCCAAAAAAATAAACCTCAGAAAATGTTTTTTGATTTTAATAAACCTCAAAAAATGTTTCTTGATTTTTTTTTTCGAACAAAAAGTTTGTTCTTGAAAGCCTCATAAAGAAATATAGCATCGTTGTAAGACTATGTTTGCCTATGAATTGTGAAAATTAGCAACGGTGTAATATGATTTTCAGCTCAAATTGAAAATTTTCAACAAATTCGAAGCAAATCAGATCATAATTAACCTATCTATAGACATATGTATGTATATTGTGTACTATCATAGACTTTGAAAGAAAACAACAAAAAAATCTGTTGGCAAATTCAAATTCAAACAAAAAACCATACCGTTGTACAATGCACCATGACAACGAGAACATTTTTTTCATTTTTCGCGAATTATCCCCTTCGTTGCCATGACGAAAAACTATCTTACTCACACCAGGTAATTGTTGTCAGCAACTGTCAGAATCAACAAAATACACTCCTCTCCTTCTAACAACCAGCTTTTATTCCTCTTCCTATCCTCATTCACATCTCTCCAATCCAACGTGGCACGATTTTTGCGCCCTCACGAGAGCTGCCACAGAAACAGAAAAATCGATTCCATAGTAGTACTATAGGTTTCATATACAAAGGGGTAGGTATATAATAATAAATTTAAAATAACTCACAAAAACAAAGTACATTTTCTACAAAAAAAAAACTTTTTTACAAAAAAAAATTCACTTTTTTACAAAAAAAAATAACTTTTTTACAAAAATAAATTAACTTTTTTACAAAAAAAATTAATTACTTTTTTTAAGTTTGTCAACTAAATTTCATACATATTTGCGCTTAACCCTGACTAACATAATTATGTTCGAACGGCGTCTTTGGGGTCCTGCAACCAACTAGTCTCCAATATTAAGATTTTAAAATAGGTACTTCATTAAGCCAGACATTAAAGATTAATAAAAAAAAAACAATCTACAATTGCATGAAAACTTCGAAAAAAAAAAGTGAAAATCAATTTGAGTTAATGTTTTTGTACCTCCCTAATTGACTTAATTATTCAAAACTTTATACGGAAAAATGATTCGGTACAAAAGTTGTAATTTAAGATTCTTGGTAGCATATTCTCTACAAAGTGTAGAGGATTCAATAGTTGTAGATATAATAGAAAATTTAAAATTTAGTACTTTTTTAATTATGATTAAAAAAAGATGAGCATTTTGTGACACCACATCGGGCAGGTACAATCGTTCCTAACTTTATTTTTTCTTGGATTTCAATGAAATAACCTATTCCGTAGCTCGTACCACTCGAAAAATAGAAGTACTATACAGTAGAAGCCTCTTATAACCACAAGAAAATGAGAACCAACAAATGTGGCTGTGCTTGTACCCAACTCTGAAGATGGTTCCTCCCAAACAAAAAAGATCAGATCTTTATGAATGAGGTGAAAAATTAAAGCAGGGATGACTTACATTTGTATGCAAACATAATCGGAAAATGTTGTACAAATTCATTCTAAGAATGTGATTGAGTTTCGACGACTAGTTTCGATTTTTGCCGCATAAAATTGAAAAGTTGATACAAAATTTTACAAATTTGTAAAACAAAACCCACGCACATATTGACTTAAACTTCCTACGATAAGGTATAAGATAATGTTAAAAAAAATTGTTTGATTAGTTTAACAAGAGCAAAACGAATTAATATAAAATAAATTCGTAACTTACAAAATTACACAAAAAAAACTATCAACAAATTCTTGAAAACTTCAAAAAAATTAAGAACAATTTGAGTTAATGTTTTTTTTTCACATATGTACCTAATTTATTTAATTATTCAGAAATTATTAATTTAAATTCGTTGGTTGGCATATTCTTTAAATAAACATCTAATCTAATTCAAAGTTCAAATTTAGTGCTTTTTGAATTATGATAAATTAAGACAAGCTGTTGTGACACTCAATCGGACAAATATAAAATCGTTCCTTACTCAATATTTTACTGAATGATTTCAATCTTCTGTTTCTCTTGTCAGCAATTAAGCGCTTATGTTAATCAAACATAGCTGTGCACTTATTGGAAGCTCCAAAAGTCCAAACGTTCTGAAACAAACAACAAAAACTATTCTTATTGGAAGAATTAACTGACTGAACACCGATAGCAGTAGGTTCACTTGTAGTTGATGACAGCTAGTCCAATTGACGAAGTCAGAAGGAAAAAAACAGTATACAGTCGAGCACCTTTATAGCCATATGAAGATGAAATAAAGAAATGTGCTTTTATTCGACTGCAAAGTTGGTTTGGCGCACAGAAAAAAAGATTAAATGACGATAACAAACAAAAAAAGTTCTAGTATTACTTGAAGATTTAAATTGTCAAACAAAATTCGGTGCATTATAAAATTGAGAAAATTTCAACTTTTTGCTACAGGTAGGTTAAGCAGTCAATTAAGTCAGAAAAAGTCATTAGTCAGTAAAAGCAAGATGAAATTTGTAATGATAGGAAGAGGTACCTAATTCGCTTGGATCTTCTTTGGATCTTCCAATCACATTGGGAAATGGTTAAGCCTAATGGTGTAGGTAGCTTTGGATGAAGCTTGTATAACACTGTCAAATTAAAAAAGATACGAAAATAGTGAAGAGCTCTACAATATATCGTTTTAGGTTTTGCAATAAATGTATGGTATGACACAAAAAAGCTTATACCAAATTAAAATAATTAAAATTAACCTAATTATCACGATAGGTTGTCAACATCACCTCCTTACAAGAATTTCAAAATTCAAAAGATGGATTACATATTTAATTTTATTGTGTATTTATGTTAAAATAATGAGTTTATCTATTCAATTAACATTACCGTTTTCTTATATAACGTATCTTGATTCAACTTAATTTTAATTAATGTATTTTTGCTTAAGTGCAAACAATTAGTTATGTTTTTGTTTTATCTAGCAAATGCAAGTCATTTTCGATGCTCCCATTCTTACTCTATGAGTGAAATCTGTAAATTTTTATAATGATATGTACGGAAACTCTATCATAGCTTTTACTTGAGAGAGGTTTATGCAAGCCAATGCAACCAGAGTGAGAGGCAATCGCCCTATCTTACCTGTACTGACAATTTTTGTTGAACAGAGTATAGACCATAAAGGAACATTTCAGAAACATTTTATAAAAAATATTTCTAAAATTTTCAAATTTCCCATTTGCTTCATAATCATTTAGGACCCTATTATGACTCGCGAGTCGAACGTTCCACTCAAGTCGAACGTTTTTGAAATATTTTTTTATATATTAGCCGAATATAGTTAGGTGAGCCATAAACGGTAATGCCAAAACTCAAATTCGACAATTATCTCTTGCGACTCACGATTCATAATAGATGTCTAAATGAGCCATGAAAATAGATTCAAATGAGCAGGATTATTAGCATTTAGTTTTATAATTTGCATTTTCTCGATTCCACAAAACTTCTTTACTATCGTTGATTTAAATTAATCACTTCTGCTCTATTTTTATTAAATTCTTCGGTAATAATCACAAAGTTAAATAAATATGAGACAGATAAACTTTTTCACTTAAAGTGTGAAACTGTAGGTATTTTTTTTTTTCTGTATATAATAGTTTAAAAATAATGGCACAACAAAAACGCCATCACTGCTTACCAGTGTTGCCATAATCTTAAATTTCGTAATGCTAGATTTCAAATTTTATAATGCTAGATCGTATGGGAGCTCCAAAAACAAAATGCTAGATTTCAAAATCCATATAAAAACGTCCTTATCGATGTTAAAAAACAAACATTTTATAAAATTATTTAATTTTAAATCAGTCAGACTTATCACATTCTTATATTTATAACATCTTATCTATTTTATGATTTTAATTAAATAATGAGTTAGCTTGAAGTTCTTCATACAAATAATCTTCTTCACCCTTAGCTTTCCATACTTCGTCGGGGCTCCAACTTCCTCTATAACACTTCTTGAAACCTTATAAGAAAAGTAGCATTTATCTTCTATCTTTAGCCCCTTGCGTATTTGGATTGGACAATGCTGTTCAATAATTCTTTTCCAATTTTATAACCAATTTTTGTTTTTATTATTATCGTTTGGCTGAACGCTCAAACTCAGCATTTGAAATGGGAAGTGAAGTCAGTCCAATGCCAATCACAAATCGACCAACGTAATACATTCAATTCATCGAAAGTGACCAATACTGTCATTTCCATTGGTATAAAAGTTCCTTTATTTTGGAGTCTATTCAATTCATCGAAAGTGACCAATACTGTAATGTCCATTGAAAACTATTTCAATTAATTTTAGCTCTTGTAATCTTTGTTGCTATAAACTGCCTAAACCCCATGCTTTACAGATTTGTGTCCATACAAGAAAATGATGTACCTACTAAGACTAAGCTATCCAACAATATATATCTCATTCTTAGGCAATAGGCAGACCAAAATGCCTTTCAATTTTGTTTTTGCTTATAAAATGTTTCTGAAATGTTTATTTAATGTCTGGACAATCATTTTATAAAACAATACAGAATAAAAAAGCCGTGTTTTTTGAGAGAGTGTATAGCAACTCAGTGGGGGCTATCGTGAATAAAATTTCCTACGGATTTTCTCCCATTTTTAAAAACTGGAAATGCCAATAATTTTCCACCATTCCTTGTAGGCTTGAATTTGGTCAGTCAAAATGATAACCCAGTTATCATTGAATATTCATTCTGGATGCCAATAAATTCCGAGAGAAACTGCGACCATAATGCACGTTTCCAATTTTCGACGATGGGAAATATTTCGTTGGAAATTTTATTCACGATACCCCTTAGTAAAAAGTTTACACGCAAAATAGTAAAACATATTTGAATTTTGATTTGTTTTTTTGTGTAAAAAATTAGCTGAGTTGCTATACACTCCTAAAAAACACGGCTATTATAAATTTTGTCGTAAAAAATCATAGTGTTTTAATGTATTAAATATTTTTTATTATTTCCCAACAACACTCGCCCTCGTTCATTAATCATATAATCTATATACATAAAGTTAATAGCCTAACGAATGACATTTTTTCTTCAACAGTCAAACTGCGAAACGACGCACGTAGGTAATCTGCAGTTTAATTTTATTCTGTCCTCATTGTTTTCAGTAGTTATACAAATTTCTATAATGAACTCAACAAGTAAACCAACCCGCGTTGGAAAAGTACCGATTGAGGAGTGCCTTTCTATCTTAATTCCTTATATAAATCGCCTGCCTGAAGATCGAAACCTACTTCCAGGACCATCACAACCAATATGGAATGAAATCTGTAAACAATTTAATGGAAAATGGAGTGCCCGTGACGTATATCGAGAATGCAAAGAAAATCGCCGTGAACTTTGGACAAAACTACATCCCGAAAAAAAATTAAATGAGACCCCTGATAGTACTATAAACATGTGCCAATCTTCAGATAATTGCACTTTAAATTCAACAAATGAAGATGAAGCTGAGGATGGAGATTGGAAAGCCCCATACTTAGATGAGTTTGAAATTAATATTTCAAAAGAAATGTATCAACTACTGTGTGAAAATACCCCAGTTGTTTATAATGATCGGAATTATTCAGTTTTACAAAGATGGGCATGGACTGATTATATAGCTGATGAATTTTTCAAAGTCAGTGAGTCAAGATGCGCATTTGTGTTCAGAAATGCAAAAATCTATAAAATCAAAAATACTGTTCATCATATCACCATCAATGGGAAATGTAAGAGCAAACTATGCAAAAATCCATTTTTTGGATTCATTGATTCGAAACCAACTGAATTTCCAGTAATTTTACGGGTTAGATCTAAAGACACAGTCTTCGACTTACAACATGAAGATGTTAGACGACCGGTAAGGAAGAATAAGCGCGCCAAGATTGGACAAGAAGCTGATGCTGTTGGGAGTGGTAATTGGTTGAAAGGTCAAGTAAGCACTTTGGGAACTCGACGCGTGCCTCCGATAATACCCCAGTCACACGTTATACAAAAATGCGTTGCACAATACAGGGACCAAAAACTTGGAGTTCTAACAGAGGATAAAAATGATGTTATTAAAGCAATTGAGAACATAAGATATAGTCACCAATATAACAACTTTATAAGAGATAAGATTAAAGATAAATTTTATGTCTTCTATAGCACCAATATACAACTACATGCCTATAAGAGGTATCACCATCTGATGAAAATTAAAAAACAGAAGTCATCGATAGCGATTGATGGCATTGGTAGTATATGCAAAAAAATCACGTATGACATCGGTAGCTCAAGCGGTCATATTTTTTTGTATGCGATAGTTATAAATTTCAACCACTTCTCGCTGTCAGTTCATCAACTATTAACAGATGATCAAAGTACAATATTACTTGAGTTCTGGTTAAAAAGTTGGATTAGAATGGGTGCTACAAAATCAGACTAGGCAACATGTGATTACTCAAGGGCTTTAATAAATGCAATTTTGTTAGATTTCAATGAACAAAATAAAAAAACATATGTAGAAACACTGTTCCTCCAAGCTATTGACAGTCAATCTAGTAGAATGCGTCCACCTATTGTAACGCATGTAAGAATAGATGTTGCTCATTTTGTCAAAATGATAGCAAACTGGAAGAGTATTAAGTGTGTGGAGAACAACACTATACGAAAGTTTTACCTATTCTGCGTGACACTGCTTATAGACGCTCAGACGGTAAACGAATTTGAGGGAATTTTAAAGAATATTTGTATTATCTGCTTAAATTAATACAATTCTATTTTAAAAAACGGAAATAGTGTCATTGAGATACGTAAAGATTTAGAAAAGCTTATAAGTGATCGCTCCTATAGTTCGGGCGATGAACAATCAACGGACATGGAAGAATCTTCACAAAAATTAGAAGATGTATTAAATAGTTCCGAGTGCAGCCCTGCCATTAAAACATGGATTGAAAAAATAAGAGAATCAGTTGAAGAAATTGACAAAATTGGCACAGATGTGAATGGCTTTTATAATAAAAGATTTATTGATGACTTTTTCAAAACAATTGCCTCGGAATTCCCTTTATGGAGTGCGGCATCCTTAGTGGGGCACCAAGACCATGCAACAACAAGTCATGTCAAGGCATATTTCAACGACAAAAACACCGTGTTTTAGCTAAATACAAAAATCAAATCAGAGTGGACAAATTTCTAAAAGTAGAATATAACGATCATCAAGGAGGTTCAGCGATTTTTAATACAAATTTAATGAATGATTTTCAAACTAAAAAAGAAGATTTAACAAATGAAAACCAAACTGAGCATGAAAAACTAATAGATGACATAAACGAAGATGCAAATTCATTTGATAATTGGAGGAATAAATCGGTATTGGAAAAAAATGACTTTCAAGAGCCAATAGAAGAAACAAATCTTGACCCAGCATCTAATGAAAAAAAAATTGATTTTTATTTTCAAAGTCAGCCGAGTATAGCTTTTGTTAACAGCAATGTTAACTCTAAAATTAAAACAAAAAAAATGTCAATTTTAAAAAATGGGAACTCGCTAAGGGCGACATTGATTGATGATATACACTATCCTATAACAAACACTTGTGGCTTTGATACTGTCATACAAATCCTAGCAACAACAGCTGTAGATAATGCGGCATACTATTCTTTTGCTAACTTAAGCTCATGTGATACCCTGAAATTCATTGTAAATTTCATAAAAACTTCAACACTGCAACAAGTATACAAAGATAGGGCAAGATTACTAACAAATTTATTCAAAGACAAGATAAAAATAAACGAGCGAGCTAAAAATTTAAAACTCTTTCCACGAACCTTAGACATGTTTTCTTCATCGGCGGAAATTTGGTCAAAATGTTTCAAAGACAGTCCAAGTGCTATCCATACATATAAGTGTGGAAAGTGTGACCAATACACTCATAATGTATCCACAGTATGGATAGAAAACCAGATACAATTATGTCAAGACGGCTATGAAGTTTTGGGAGACCATTTGGAGAAAATCGCAACTACTTCTTACAAATCCGCATGTCTAAGATGTCGAATTAATTGTGAAGTGAGCAAAGTTTTTAATCATCATATATATGTTGAGTTGGAGTTAAGATTGGATTTAAATTCCGAGATTCTAACCTGCAGCCTATCACAACTGGAAAGAAGCTCAACATTTTCAGCAAATAATAACATTTTTGGGTAATTTTACATATACATTTATATATATTTATTTTTCTTTTTTTATAAGAATAAGCAATAAATAAGCAATAAATAAAGTTGCGAAGAAAAAATCAGCCCTATCACGAATTCCATCGTAATCGAAATCTTGTTACGAATCCCTAAAAAACGGTCCACAAACTCCATCGTAAACAAAAACTTTTTATGAATGTCGAAAAAAAAACTCACCGAATCCGTTCTTAGTGGCAATTTCTATGGGATTTTCCTCTACGATGGATTCTATGATCCATTTTTTAGGGATACGTAACAAGATTACGATTACGATGGCATTCGTGATAGGGCTGAATACGAAATATAGCTTTCTGATACATTTTTGTTTTTACAGTTTAAAGGGAGTAGTTGCTAACAACCCGGGGCACTTCAAAGCATACTGCAGACGAAGCAACGGGCAATGGGAACTCCACGACGACATGTTAAACAACACAATTTCCATAGTAAACGACCCAATAGTTGCCCCGAGTGCAGCCATTTATGTTCGAGTTGACGATGTTGGCAATAAAGAAAATACCTACAAAAAGAAAAAAAATCGAAGAGCCAAAAAGTAATATCAAATCAAATAATATTTTATTTATAATAACGTAAATTTACTAAATAAATATAATAGACTTTTGTAAAATGTATATATGTACTTACATAACTTATCATATTACGGTCCAGTTATAGCTACACTGAGAAAATTAATATTTTTTTTTGCGTTTGCGAGTAACGAATTTCGCTTGCTGTAATTGTAATACATTTGCTGGAAATGTTATACAATCCCTGTAAACGTATTTCATTTGTAGGAATTGTATTACAGTCGCCACAGAAAGTAATTCCATTGCATCAAACATATAACAAATAACCCATTCGTTCGGAGCTCAATTTGCCTGGGTTGATTACGGTAAATGACAATGTTTCCCAAATTCAAACGACATGATGTTTGCAAGCAAGTGTTATTGTTTATGGCAAACGAATGAATCGATTTCGAATTTAGCTTTTGAAATGCAGTTTGCTGCAAAAAGTTTTATGTTTACTATATAAATTACAATTATTTGCAACTAATGAATCGAACATTTGGGACGAATGATTAATTTGTAGAAAGTAAACTAATTTGTAGCAAACGATTGAATGATTGCAGGCTATATAGTTTTAAATCTTATTTTTACAAATAACCTTAATGCTTGTGGTAAACATTTCATGCTTTTGAGGCGAAAGAATTTTTGATTTTAGGTTTCTTTAAAAGAAATTCGCTTGCAGCAATAAATTTCCTATTTGGAAAAAGTATTTTATTTGTTTAATTCCTATCTAACCAATTTCAGGTAATCTATAGAGTGCAAGTATTGGGTACGTTTCAATACTTGTTTTGCTTTATCAATTAGGTATTGTTCTGAAGTTCAGCACTACTTGTACAAAAAATCAAATTTCAATTGAAAATATGTTGCATTTAAAAAGAATGCGATTCAAAATTGAAAATTTGTTGCTTTAAAAAATAGCAAAGTAAAAATTCGAAAATATTTGCATAAAAAAATAAAATAAATGCTAGTTTAAGAATCTTTGCATTGAAAATAAAACATTCAACATAAAATTTCAATTTTAAAAATTAATACAAATTACCTACATTTACGATGTTCATTTCGAAAAACAATGGCGCAAAGTTTTAGATGATTAAGTACGATGTTAAATCAATTTTAGTAGGACACTAGGTTAAAAATTGTGTGTTGCTAATTTTAAACGAGTTTAGCGTACTATCCCCTTACATTTTACTAAAGTTAAAATCACATCTTTTTAGTATCGTACTAAATCATATGACTGGAGAATGGAAAATTTTACTCCAGGTATAGCATAGACCCGTTGGTTGCCGGTTCGATCCCTGCTGGTGCCCAATTTTTTTTTTTTTTTTTGTAATAAAGAAGTTAAAATGATAAAAATATAAACATTGAATACTTATTTAAAGCACATGTTGGGTTTCCATCAATATACAATTAATTTACAACGCATAAAAACAATTATTGTGTTAAACAAAACGATTTTCTTAAAAGTTTTGATTCAGTCCTAGGAGCTACATCTACGTAGTAATAGTTTAAAATAAAAACTGACCCAATATTTTAAATACTTCGGTCGCCCTCGTCATAGTTAAAATAATTAATCATAGTTAAAATAATTAAAATACATGAAATTGTCTAAGCCACACTTCTTAATCAGTACATTTCCTCTGCTCAACTAAATAAAAGGAAAATGTGTGAAGTTTTCAACTGATTAACTTTTTGCCGGATGATTTTATGTTGCAAATTAGCTCAGTGGATGCATGCTCGCTCTCGATACGAAAGGATGACAGTTCAAATCCAGGTAAGTAAAGCTTGACATTTTTTTCAATTAAAATAATATAATATAATTTCAGAATTAAGGGAAAACCAGCAGTCACTGTATTGATTGTGACAAACGTACAAGTCATTAGAAACAAACGTGTTATTCATTTGTCATAACCACTTTGATCTTCTATAACAATTGACCCATTCGCTTGTCGTTAAAGTATTAACGTTTAACTCTAAAAGCACCATTCGTTTGCCACAAACAGGAAATATGTTTACAAAACACCATTATTCGTTTGACAGAAACACTACATTCGTTTGACACAAACACTCTATTCGTTTGAAACAAACGATATAATTTTGCTACAACAGTATGAATTGTTTGTCTCAAACGAATTTAAGAGTTTGCTGCAAACGAACTGTCAAAACTTGCTGGCAAACGAAAAAGTCGTTTGGGCAATTTTTACGTTTGCCGCAAACGATTCCTTCTCTCAGTGTATCATTGAAAACCATCATTGGAAAAGTTGGGTGCTTATTTTGAGACCCTTCGAAAGTTTAATCATTGAATATTTTAATGCAGAAAATAGCTTACGACCTCAAAATTATTTCTCTTCAAAAAAAAAATGCATTATTACCCCTATCCTCCCCATAACGTAACTTTCAATTTTTTCAATGATCATTGGTAAGGTACTTCATCATTGAAAAATTAAAAATTACTTAATGGGGAAGATATGGGTCAAAATGAATTTTTCATTCGAAAGTTTTTAAAATAAGTACACAACTTTTTCAATGATGGTTTCCAATGAAAGCTATAACTGGGCCCTTACTTAAATGTATTAAACTGTAAATAAAACAATAAATGGAGTAAATATTGATTTTAATAAAATGCAACGAAGAATGGTAATTTTTAGTTTTTTATATTAAAGATTATGATCCTTCATTGATAAAACAAAAAAAAAAAGAACAGTAAGTATTAGCACTTTATAAACGGAAAGGTAATTTTCAAGGTTATGAGACACAAGAACCATTTGATAAGGTAAGCACCATTTAAATATGGGTCCAGAGAAAAAACGGGTTGTCATTTTTACTTGTGACATATTATATCGCCATATAGTATAAACTCGAGATTAGTGTATTTGTTGTTGGGCCTTAGGTCAATAAAAAAAACAAGTTTTTTTGTGTTCACGATGTTTGCTTTCCTTAACATAACGATTATATAGAATGCGAAAAAAGTTGCAGAGTTTTCACGTACATTCAACATAAGTTTCAATACTGATTGTGCTTAACAATGATTTCACTTATAAGTGATTTTAGAGTCACCGTGTAAATTCAACAAAAAATTGTTGTTTATTACTAATTTTGCTTAACTGTGATTATGCTTACTAGTTATTGCAGAGCTTTCACGTAAATTCAACATATGTTTCAATACTGATTGTGCTTAACAATGATTTCACTTATAAGTGATTTTAGAGTCACTGTGTAAATTCAACAAAAAATTGTTGTTTATTACTAATTTTGCTTAACTGTGATTATGCTTACTAGTTATTGCAGAGTTTTCACGTACATTCAACATATGTTTCAATACTGATTGTGCTTAACAATGATTTCACTTATAAGTGATTTTAGAGTCACCGTGTAAATTCAACAAAAAATTGTTGTTTATTACTAATTTTGCTTAACTGTGATTATGCTTACTAGTTATTCAGAGTTTTCACGTACATTCAACATAAGTTTCAATACTGATTGTGCTTAACAATGATTTCACTTATAAGTGATTTTAGAGTCACCGTGTAAATTCAACAAAAAATTGTTGTTTATTACTAATTTAGCATAACTGTGATTATGCTTACTAGTTATTGCAGAGTTTTCACGTACATTCAACATAAGTTTCAATAATGATTGTGCTTAACAATGATTTCACTAATAAGTGATCTTAGAGTCACCGTGTAAATTCAACAAAAAATTGTTGTTTATTACTAATTTTGCTTAACTGTGATTATGCTTACTATTTATTGCAGAGTTTTCACGTACATTCAACATATGTTTCAATACTGATTGTGCTTAACAATGATTTCACTTATAAGTGATTTTAGAGTCACGGTGTAAATTCAACAAAAAATTGTTGTTTATTACTAATTTTGCTTAACTGTGATTATGCTTACTAGTTATTGCAGAGTTTTCACGTACATTCAACATATGTTTCAATACTGATTGTGCTTAACAATGATTTCACTTATAAGTGATTTTAGAGTACCCGTGTAAATTCAACAAAAAATTGTTGTTTATTAATAATTTTGCTTAACTGTGATTATGCTTACTAGTTATTGCAGAGTTTTCACGTACATTCAACATAAGTTTCAATACTGATTGTGCTTAACAATGATTTCACTTATAAGTGATTTTAGAGTCACCGTGTAAATTCAACAAAAAATTGTTGTTTATTACTAATTTTGCTTAACTGTGATTATGCTTACTAGTTATTGCAGAGTTTTCACGTACATTCAACATATGTTTCAATACTGATTGTGCTTAACAATGATTTCACTTATAAGTGATTTTAGAGTCACCGTGTAAATTCATCAAAAAATTGTTGTTTATTACCAATTTTGCTTAACTGTAATTATGCTTACTAGTTATTGCAGAGTTTTCACGTACATTCAACATAAGTTTCAATACTGATTGTGCTTAACAATGATTTCACTTATAAGTGATTTTAGAGTAACCGTGTAAATTCAACAAAAAATTGTTGTTCATTACTAATTTTGCTTAACTGTGATTATGCTTACTAGTTATTGCAGAGTTTTCACGTACATTCAACATATGTTTCAAAACTGATTGTGCTTAACAATGATTTCACTTATAAGTGATTTTAGAGTCACCGTGTAAATTCAACAAAAAATTGTTGTTTATTACTAATTTTGCTTAACTGTGATTATGCTTACTAGTTATTGCAGAATTTTCACGTACATTCAACATAAGTTTCAATACTGATTGTGCTTAACAATGATTTCACTTATAAGTGGTTTTAGTGTCACCGTGTAAATTCAACAAAAAATTGTTGCTTATTACTAATTTTGCTTAACTGTGATTATGCTTACTAGTTATTGAAGAGTTTTCACATACATTCAACATATGTTTCAATACTGATTGTGCTTAACAATGATTTCACTTATAAGTGATTGTAGAGTCACCGTGTAAATTCAACAAAAAATTGTTGATTATTACTAATTTTGCTTAACTGTGATTATGATTACTAGTTATTGCAGAGTTTTCACGTACATTCAACATAAGTTTCAATACTGATTGTGCTTAACAATGATTTCACTTATAAGTGATTTTAGAGTCACCGTGTAAATTCAACAAAAAATTGTTGTTTATTACTAATTTTGCTTAACTGTGATTATGCTTACTAGTTATTGCAGAGTTTTCACGTACATTCAACATAAGTTTCAATACTGATTGTTCTTTACAATGATTTCACTTATAAGTGATTTTAGAGTCACCGTGTAAATTCAACAAAAAATTGTTGTTTATTACTAATTTTGCTTAACTGTGATTATGCTTACTAGTTATTGCAGAGTTTTCACGTACATTCAACATATGTTTCAATACTGATTGTGCTTAACAATGATTTCACTTATAAGTGATTTTAGAGTCACCATGTAAATTCAACAAAAAATTGTTGTTTATTACTAATTTTGCTTAACTGTGATTATGCTTACTAGTTATTGCAGAGTTTTCACGTACATTCAACATAAGTTTCAATACTAATTGTGCTTAACAATGATTTCACTTATAAGTGATTTTAGAGTCACCGTGTAAATTCAACAAAAAATTGTTGTTTATTACTAATTTTGTTTAACTGTGATTATTCTTACTAGTTATTGCAGATTTTTCACGTACATTCAACATAAGTTTCAATACTGATTGTGCTTAACAATGATTTCACTTATAAGTGATTTTAGAGTCACCGTGTAAATTCAACAAAAAATTGTTGTTTATTACTAATTTTGCTTAACTGTGATTATGCTTACCAGTTATTGCAGAGTTTTAACGTACATTCAACATAAGTTTCAATACTGATTGTGCTTAACAATGATTTCACTTATAAGTGATTTTAGAGTCACCGTGTAAATTCAACAAAAAATTGTTGTTTATTACTAATTTTGCTTAACTGTGATTATGCTTACTAGTTATTGCAGAGTTTTCACGTACATTCAACATAAGTTTCAATACACGTTTTTTACAACAACACCGTCAAAAAACCCTCCCTATATTAAAACAGCGCCCCCTATCACAGTCTCAAGTACTACAATGCATTAGGAATAGAAAGGAGCACTTCATATTACATATACTCAAAGGTTCACACTCATCGACAAGTTGATCAAGCTGAGTCGTGTTGCTAGCGTTCACATTCAACGACAGGCTCAACAACTTCATTTGTAAATACATTTTCAAAAAGCAAACAAGGCGTAGCTTTAACTTGTTGCACCAGTTTCAGTGAAGGAAATTCATATTTTCTCCCTTCCTTTTGTGGGTTTAAAGGATCTCCCAAACCAACGCGAAACATTCGCTATGTAGGCGGAATCATTCACAATGATTACAAAAATGACAAATAAACAATGCTTAGCAACAACAAAAAACTGCCGCCGCGTCGGCGAATGTGCTGCTTTCGCGTTGGTTTAGGAGAGCCTTTATTCTATTTCAACCCATTTTTTATGAATCTCACATAAAATGTATATACACAATAAAATCCGAATTTTCAGACACATCAGTCGTTCAGTTCATTAGCTACATCGATCGTTCGACCGAGCAAAATATCAACAAAATTTGAAAAACTTCCGACAGTCGTTCAACTTGTGTTCACATTACAAATTATGTAACGTTTCGACATGAAACGTTAATCAGAAAAGTGTTCATGAAAACTTATACGGGATTTACACGAATGACAAAAAGTCATTAATCCTGTCATTACGTACCTATTTTTGACATTTTTATGACAAAAAAAAATGAATTTTCTCTTTCATTTGTCATAATAATGGTAGAAAAATGCCATAAAGGCTCTCCCAAACCAACGCGGAACATTCGCTATGTAGGCGGAATCATTCACAATAATAACAAAAATGACAAATAAACAATGCCAAACAACAACAGCAACTGCCGCCGCGTTGGCGAATGTGCCGCTTTCGCGTAGGTTTGGGAGAGCCTTAATACTCGATCGAATAGTGTGTAAGGGCTTTAAGCGGGTTACACATTTAGCCTGAGGCTAGACGAGCAAGTACAGTAAACAGAATTTTGTTCATTTCAAGACTTTTTAATTTATTAATAATTATAAAAGGTACATTATATATTTCCACAGCTAAACATATACATATAATAAACAGTAAACTTGTATTTTTGATTGGAAATTTCCTAAAGTTTTCACAAGAAAAAAGATAAAAAACCAAGTCTTCGCCACGCTACCTACAGAACTGAAAAATGATTGTACTCTCTTTCTTCGTGCATACAAAAATGCGTACAAAGAAAATTTGTTAATGTGTGTGAGCCACTCAGGTATTTCGGATTCCAAAGTGATTCCCAAGTGAACCGAGAAATTCGGGTCCGAGATTTAGCTTGAAGGGCTACATAGATTGACTGTCAAATTCCTATAGGTGAATATGCTGTCACGTATAGGTGACAAGCAACTTGCCAGGCAAGTTTCCGGGCAAGTTTTTTACTGGCTACGTTCTGTTTTTAAAAGGATAGCCTTTTAGTGCTCTGAACTTATAATTTTATTGAAAATGAATATAAAACCACAAAGCCGCAATCTCACATGGGTTTACCTTCATCTGAATCATACATTTTAGTTTTTTTTTAATTATGCACCGGAATCACCTCAGCCAACTGAATTTTTAACAGAGCTCGAAAAACTTTTTCAATGCTTACAACTGAACTCGGAAGAGAATTACTATATCATGACCGGTGATTTGAATGCCAAACATGTAGATTGGGGAAATCAAATACAAAATCCAAGAGGTAGCCATCTATTTAATTGGATGAATCAATACAACGTTGAATATATGCTCGACCTTCTGGCTACTGATAGGCCTTCGTTTCCAAGAAGCGGTTCCTATCTGGATTTATTGCTAAAAGACTCAAGACTGACAATTACTGACACTGTGGGTCAACGACCAAGAAACTGCTTACGAACGATAGAGTACGACAGTGACCATTGCGGACTTGCTGCCGTAATTCAACTTCCGAACGAGCTCGTGGAGTTGGAGGAGTATGTGCCAGTGCATTCTTACAATTACAGTAAGACTCGCTGGCCACGCTTCACCAGCGCTTTATCGAGTGAACTACGTACGAACAACATATCCCCACCAAATGACAGGAATTTAAAAAACACTGAAATTGACGATTACTTGGAAAAGATGGACAGTACAATCCAACGAACAATGGAAAAAACAATACCGAAATACAAAGAACGCGAAGCCACAGACATGTACCGCAACGCGACCATCGACGCACTACACAGACAAAAAAGTGGACTTTTGACAAGACTGAAACGCTTGTACAGACGTTTTACTGACATACACGATCTGGAGATTAGGGCACTGAAGTCGTCTATCAAAAACATCAACCAATTGATCAAGGAAAATTACCGGTTGTCTATTAATTTGTATTGGGACAACAAAGTTCGGGCCGTTAATTCTAGCGACCCGAGTATGTTTCCTCAAATTAATAAAATATTTAGACGGAATGATCAAAACGAACTTCCGTGTCTTAAACTTCAGAGAGCGACAGAGAACAGAGACGTACTTCTGATAGCAGGCATAGATCCAGAGGAAGCCGTCTTGGACGATGACCTCTTTATAATCGAAGATCCTCGTGAGAAAGTGGAGGCCGTGGGGGCTGCTTTCCAGCAAGTGTACAAGGTGAATGCTAGCATTCGCCCGAACCATGACCTGGAAAACAGAGCCTTGCTTCACCACTTCTACCTTCCAAATGAAATGACGCAATTGCGATCAGAGAATCTCGGTTTCACCGGGTTCAATGAAGAACACTTGGCAAACGCCACCATCGCCGAGCGAAACGGGGCTAATTCCCTGTTAATTTCGAAAGTTGAGCTCCAGCTCATCTTCGCCTCATTAAAGAAAAAGAAGTCAGCAGGAATCGATGGTATATCCAACGTTGTACTGCGACATCTGCCTCAGGAAGCAGTTGACATTTATACCACACTGTTTAACAACGCTCTGAATAATGCATATTATCCAGGGCGGTGGAAAACAGCTGTGGTTCATCCTCTCCCGTAAAGGGAAAGGACAACTCCAATCCGGCGAATCTCCGGTCGATAAGTCTTCTTCCAAGTATCAGCAAGGTATTTGAGAAAGTTATTAATAGAGCTCTGTCCAAGTGGGCGGAGGACAACAATATCATACCGGATAATTAGTTCGGCTTGAAGGCGGGACATGACACCATTCATGCCGCGTCTAAACTCGTTTCTGATGTCCAATGGTACAAATCTAAAAGACAGTGTACAGGTGCTTGTCTGGTTGACTTGGAGAAAGCTTTCGACACCGTATGGTTAGAAGGTCTCTTTCTAAAGCTAGCCAGACTTGGCACAAGTAAACCACTTTTATATATGCTTTATGATATGCTCAATGGTAGAAAGTTGTCAAAAGTGGCAATGTAACTTCTACCGCAACCTTTGAAATTAAAAATGGTCTTCAGCAGGGAGCGGTGAACTCACCGATTCTCTTCAATATTTACACCAGCGATCTGATAGGTAGTCTAGCCCATGCCATAGCGTATGCCGACGATCTAATTGCGTACAGAACAGCTCCAACAGTTGAGGTCATCAGAATTCTCTTACAGCGTGACTTCGACAAGATTCAGCGATATTGCGATGACTGGAAGTTGAAAATCAACTTTCAGAAATCCGAAGCTATTCTGTTCAGGACTCCACTGCATGGAGGCCCTAGGGATACAAGAAAGAACTGGCGCAAGCTGGTGATCGTGGGGCCACATGGACATCCACTGGCGAATAAAAGTGTAGTAAATACCTTGGCATCTGGATGGATCAGTATTTGTATTTCGACAGACATATAAATGCTGCTCTCACCATAGCCAGGGGAGCTTTCGCCCTGACAAAACGGTTGTTTTATAGCAGCCGTCTTGACAGCAGGGTTAAGGTGATTTGCTACATGGCCCTTATCCGGCCAATGATTGCCTATGGATGCCCGGTGTGGTTCAACGTTGCCCCATCTCAAATGGAAAAGATTCGGGTGTTTGAGAGGCAGTGTCTTCGACGCTGCCTTGGATTACACAGAACACCAGAGTAGGAGTACAAACATTATTATTCCAACGAGGTTCTATACAATGGAGCCAACATTAACAGAATCGATAATTTTATAATCAAGCTGATTCGGGGTCACGTTGCTAGAGCGATGTCCTCGGCCAACAGCTTAATTTTTGGGGCTTACTACCCCAACACTGATTACTACGAGAATGTGCGTTTAAGTGGATTTAACCCACCCGATGCTTTCCTCTATTTAGACAGTCGAGGGCTGATAGAGGATAGAGCGGCGGTTCCGCTAATCTACCACGTCGGCCGTAGAACTGTAGATAGGCGACTCCTTTATGGTCGAGACGTCCTCGCACAGGACGGAGCAGAGCGCCTTCGGTTCAGTAGGACTGTGTCCGATCGGGACCGGAGAGAAAGAGTAGGACAGGAGAACCAGTTTTGGTGGTTGAATTACAATGACACATGATATAATTAAGTTGACTTAGCCTTCTCGTCTTGGCCGACTTACATAGTTTTTAGGTGTGTAAATATTAAGTAGGGACAGTCAGGGTGGCACCACAAAAAAAAAAAAAAAAAAAAAAAAAATGCTTGCTGTGGCTGTTCTAGTTTTAAGGTAGTTCTAAGTAGTCTTATAGTAGTTTTAAGTATAGTTTTAAGTAGTTTTAATTAGTTTTAATTAGCTTCTAAGTTTTATAAAAAAATATAAAAAAAAAATGATAAAAAATCCAAGTTTTTCTTGAAAATCTTTCTTGGAAAAAATAAAACCAAGATAGGATATTATTTAAGTAGTTCATAGGCCGAAAGGAATTAGCATTAAGTTATTGTTTAATTTAGAGCGCCCGTTTAGGGCCAGTAAGTTATTTTTAAGATAATGATAAGTAGGCTAGTTATTCATGAATTTTTGTCTAGCTGTAAGATAGTTATAAGTTAAATGCAAAATAAAAATGAATTAAAAAAAATAAAAAAAAAAAAAAAAAAAAAAACCCATTCGACTGGTAAGTGGAATGTCATGGGTTCGAATCCTGAGAAAAATATTTTTATTATTTTTTTTTTTAATGAGGTTCTAGGCTCTTATACTGTAACCTTGAAACAAACTTTAAAAATTCATTAAAGAAAACCTATGGCTGACCAATTACTGAAACTAGCTGACCTTTTATCAAGAGTCGTTGGCCTTTCAAATGGCATACTTTTTTTCGAATATCCCATAAATGAGGTGCTAAAAGTCTTATACGACCTTGAAAAAAAGAAACTTTAAAAATTCATATACGAAAACCTATGGCTGACCAATTTCTGAAACATATTGACCTTTTATGAGAATTTAATAACCTTTCAAATAGTATCTTTTTTTTGAAAATTCGGTAAATGGGGTGCTAAAAGTCTTATACGGCCTTGAAAAACAAAAAACTTCAAAAATTCATATAAAAAAACCTATGGCTGACCAATTACTGAAACTAGCTGACCTTTTATCACGAGTCGGTGGCCTTTCAAATGGTATACTTTTTTTGCGAATATCCCATAAATGGGGTGCTAAAAGTCTTATACGACCTTGAAAAAATAAATTTTAAAAATTCATTAAAAAAAAAAACTATGGCTGACCAATTACTGAAACTAGTTGACCTTTTATGAGATCCAGGTAACCTTTCAGATGGTATATATTTTTTGCGAATATCCCATAACTGGGGTGCTAAAAATAGTTTTGACCTTGAACAAAATTTTAAAAATTCATAAAAAAAACCTATGGCTGACCAATTACTGAAACTAGCTGACCTTTTATCATGAGTCGGTGGCCTTTCAGATGGTATACTTTTTTTGCGAATATCCCATAAATGGGGTCTTAAAAGTCTTATACGACCTTGAAATTTTTTTTAAAAATTTATTAAAAAAAATCTATTGCTGACCAATTACTGAAACTAGTTGACCTTTTATGAGGTCCAGGTAACCTTTCAGATGGTATAAATTTTTTTCAATTACCCCTAAAGGGGGTGCTAAAAATAGTTTTGACCTTGAAAATTTTTAAAAAAATTATTAAAAAAAACCTATGGCTGACCAATTACTGAAACTAGCTGACCTTTTATCACGAGTCGGTGGCCTTTCGAATGGTATACTTTTTTTGCGACTATCCCATAAATGGGGTGTCAAAAATAGTTGATGACCTTGAAAAACTTCAACCATCGATTAAAAATTTCATATGGCTGACCAATTTCTAAAACTAGTTGACCTTTTTTGACCAATTACTGACCAATTAGATGGCATACTTTTTTTGCGAATAATCCCATATATTGGGTGCTAAAGGTAAGGAGCCGAATAATTTTAAGGCTAAATAATGCAAGCCAAGCATTAAATGATTTATTTTTTTCAAAATAGCTTGTTTAGTGCCTTTAAATTTGTTCCTATATCGCGCATCATGAAAATGTCGGATAGATGTTTAAATAGTTTGATTTTATTCTGTGTTGTTATATTGCTTTTAAGAACGCAATTGTCATAAATTTATAAGGCATATTATAAATGTTTGAACATACGCCTACCTAAATTTTTAAGCATGAAACAAATTAAAACTATAAGAATTGCTTCTGTCATTTTGTGCATGAAAATATCTTCGTTTGAGTTTCTCAAAAGTGAAATCTTGCAAATATTTTTTAATTTGTTTAAAAGTCCAACAAGTTAAAAAAGCTCTTCGCATATTTTACTTAATAGCCTCAATTCGTTTTTTAGAGTAAACAATTATCTATATTATGATTTTTGTATTGCTGAATTAATTATAGTTAGATATATTTTATCTTTTTTTTTCTTCATTTTAATTCAATAAAACCCATTTTTTTTATTATTTTATTTTGCTAGTCTATATATTTCGAGGACCTATTTGCCTCACCGAATTGAATTAAAATGAAGAAAAAAAAAAGGTTAAATATAAACTATTATCCTTTGTTTCCATTGACCACTTCACCTAAATTAAAACTAAAAAAAAAAAAAACAGATGTATTTTTGAAATAGGTGTATGTATTGTAGGTATAACAAGACTGATGATGATGATCAATCATTTCGTATGAGTGGGATTCGCTTTTCTTGTAAAAGTTATTGGCTTCCGTCGGGAACATTATAGCTTTTGCATTTTGTGAATATCAAACTTAAGGAAATCAAAAATTAGTTTAATAAATCGCGGGAATTTTTCTTTGGTTGTGACATCTATGTTTGCTTCCGTAATGAAATAATAGCTTTTGCATTTTGTTACTAGCAAACTTATACAAATCAAGAAGTGACAGATATTGCCTTCATTTGAAATGTATATAGCTTTTGCATTTTGTTAATAGCTTGCTTACAGAAATAAAAAAAGAAAACTAAGAAAAAAGAGGAATTTTGTTATTTTTTTTACATTTATTGCCTTCCTTTATTATATCTTTTGCATTTTGTTGATTAGAAAACAAACTTATGCATATCGGAAAATAAAATATTATACATACCTTATTGTCCCCTTAGGTGAGACTATGTTATAGTTAAAGATCTTAATTACACTACCATCGCACAATTCTATTTGCTTGAAAAAAAAAAATAACTAAGAACTTTTTTCAATGCATACGTTATAAAATATTGAAAACATTTTAGATTAACTGGTGCATATGAAAAATGTTAGTTTAAAATATATACTTATGGTATATATTTTTCAAACACTTAAAGATTTTAACGATTGATACTTTAAGTTCAATTTTCTTAAACCCAATTATGGGTACCAATGTTTAATGAAAATTTAGTTTGATTTGTTTGTGCTTGAGGTATCAACTCATTAAAAATGGTATATTGCCAATTGGCCTGATGTGTTGCGTGGTGGCCTACTAATCGAGAGGAGCTGAGTTCGATACCCGGATTCTTTAAATTAATGTGAGTAAAAATTGAACTTTTTCAAATAAAATAAATTTCTAAACATTTCAGAATAAATATAAAAGCGGTTCTAACTCCCTAACGTAATGGTAAAATGGAAGAAAAAATAATAATAATAATAATAAAATAAAATTAAAAGCAACGTTTTTTTTTTAAATAATAAACTGCTTTACTAGGCCTTCTTAAGGCCTTACAATGTGAGTCATTTGATTTATTCGACCTGCAAGTGAATCTCTTATAAAAGTCAGATAACTTGTTTAGTGGAGCAATAACACTGTTTTGCTTTGTTTATTTTATCAATAAGACTTTCCATGGAAAGCTATTTAATTATATAGAACTTTTGGTCAAAGGTCTTAAGGAAAGGAAATAGCTTGTATAATATGCGCCAAACTGATTTGCATAAGGTCTTTATTAGTTGCTACACAAATAAGAAAATGGCTTGTATAGACACTTAAACAAGTTAAATTGGTAGTTGGGCGTGGTGGCCATGCAAAGGAAATCAAGTTCCATACATAATGGCATTAAACGTTATTTCACAGGAATAAAGAATTTAATTGATATCCGAAACCGTTTTTGATTTATTTAAAAAAGCTTTTGTAGTGCTCTTATTAAAAATACAAATATATCCACTCCCAAAATTTGCTGTCGGCTCTTGTACTATAAGTCGAAGAAATTACGTACTTCGTGGTCACGGGTCTAATCCCGTGACCACGAAGAGTGTTATTTCTTCGAAACGTCGGGAATAAGAAATTATAATATTTCTAAATATTTACGCGGTAAGTTCCGAAAATCTAAAAAAGTTACAATGTTAAATGTCCGCGTTTAAAAAAAAAGTTTAAGATTTATCAAAGATGTGCCGTTTTAAAAAAACAACAAATTCTAAAAGTGCATAATTTGCGCAACGTCGTTGCTAGTACGGTCAAGTTAGATTTCAATATATTTTTTTTTGTTTTTTTTTTTTAATTAAGCGCGCACTAAAGGGGTTCTTACTACCCTTAAAAGGATTTAAGAGGAGATGCCGGTGCACATTGGTTTTGAACCTTTGAATATCAAAATGGCAGGTAAAGATAGTGCCGGGTAAAGCATTCCACATTCTTGTAGTGCGACTACAGAAAGAATCTCTATACTTAACAGTACGTCCGAAGTTGGGCTCAAGGGTAAACTGATGTGCATTCCTAGAAATACGAGTATTACGGTTGAATTATTTTAGGGGAGGAATGCAACTGGCTATTTCGCTAGAGCACTGGTTATGAAAATAACGGTAAAATAACGAAAGACAAGAAACATTGCGTCGGTGTTCGAGAGGTGCAAATGCTTCCGTTATATTTCTATCACCCATCATTTTCATAGCTCTTCTTTGAATTCTATCCAATAGACTCAAGTGAGTTACTGGAGCACCTGCCCAAACATGAGAATTGTACTCGAGTTTTGGACGAATAAAGGCTATATAGATAACAGTCAGATCAGAAGGGGTGACAAATTTCTTGCATCGCCGAAGAAAACCTAAACATTTAGCAGCATTTTTGGCAACATCAAATATGTGATCGTTACACAGAAGGTGGTCTGTGATACACATACCGAGGACTGAAAGCTTTTCGGTTTCCTCAATGCACGAACCACTCATGGATAGTGGCATGAGGGGTGGGTTTCGTTTTGACGACACTAGACAGCATTGAGTTTTTGAAGCATTAAATTCTACGCGATTTTTGATTCCCCATTGGACAATGCTGTCGAGATCAGAATTTAATGAGCTTATCATACGCTGCCGTTCAAGTTCCACATCCGAAGGACGTGGATGAGAATCTGTAAACGAATATGAGAAGCTGAGGGTACTGTCGTCAGCGAAACAGTTTAATGGATTAGAAGTTTGAGACAAAAGATCATTTATAAAAATAAGGAAGAGAGTCGGAGACAAAACGGAGCCCTGGGGCACACCAGCATTTATATTGTGGATTTCAGACTTGAAATCGTCCAATACAACTTGTATTGAACGGTCCGAAAGGTAATTTCTTATCCAACGAAGAAGAGGTTCGTCGAAACCAAATGCACGCATTTTCGCTTTTGAAATATCAAATGCAATAATCTTACTTTCTCCAAAACGATGTAAAGATTTGTTCCACTGTTCGGTGAGATGTACCATCAGATCACCAGTGGAGCTATTGCTACGAAAGCCGTACTGCCGGGCATTAAGAAGCCTTCGTCCTTCGAGATATTTCTTGAGCTGAAAATTGATCAGCGTTTCCATGACCTTGGAAAGAAGGGACGTAAGTGCAATTGGACGATAGTTTGAGGGTGAAGAAGATACGCCTTTTTTAGGGACAGGCTGGACAAATGCTGTTTTCCATCCACTCGGAAAGAGACCAGTAGTGTAGGACAGATGGAAAAGCTTACGCAGTGGTTTTGCCAGCGTTAAAGAATACCTCTTCAGAACAATGGGAGGGATCCTATCCGGGCCAGCGGATTTGTGAATGTCGAGACCTTTTAGAACTCTAGCAACTGCACGAGTGCGGAAGAAGATTTGCCCCATAAAATCGTTTACGCTCTCAATTACAGGCGGAGTTCTATCACTTACTGGCAGCGTCGAATTATCACAAAACTGTGCTGCGAGCAAATTGGCTTTATCTTGCGAGCTGACAGCAGGTGTGTCGTTGAAGAAGAGCGTTGGAACTGCAGACGAAGAAGTGTTTCGAATGTTTTTTGCAAATGACCAAAAATTTTTACTACTATTGGGACATTGTAGTATTTTTTGCCTTAATTTTTGGTCATGCAAAAATTTGGTTCTTCTAATATGACCGTTACAGGTCTTTCTGGCTTGTTGAAACTTTTTCCGGTTTTCCTCAGTAGGGTTGGCTTTGTAACTACGGAAACTTACTTCTCTAACCCTAATAACCTCTTTACAGCTCGAATCAAACCACGAGTTTTCTTTGGGTTTGATAGATTTAACCCTTTGCGGGATAAAATTTCTCATTCCACAAAGAATTAAATTTGTGATCATATCTGCACTGGCATCTACGTCACTATCGAGGAAGCATAGTGACCAGTTAAAGTTCCTGAAGAAAGCATTGAGACCGTCCCAGTTGGCTTTCTCGTACTGCCAAACGGTTCTCTTGGGAGTTTTTTCTTTAACTGAGTTTTGGTGGCACGAGAAATTTGCAGATATGACACAATGGTCTGATGTGCCTAGAGGCGATAATACACTAATAGTGTATTTATCAGGGTCAGAGGTAAGAAACAAGTCCAGAGTGTTGGCGGATTGACCTGGAACGTTAGGGATTCGAGTTGGCTCGTCAACAAGCTGAGTCAGGTGGTTTAACTCAGCAAAGACTTCAACAAACCTTCCTTCGGGTGTTGTCTGGCCCGAAAAGCGAAGCCAATTAGAATTGTGTACATTGAAATCGCCCGCAATGACGATTTCAGTGTGAGGGTAATGGGCAACAATTCTTTGAATGGAGTCGGACAGAGCATCAAACTCGTTAAAAGTTGAATTTCTGTCCAAATTAGGGCTTCGATAAACGAAACATGTGTGTATGATGTGCTTATTTACCGTAAATTTTAACCACATGAAATTAAAGTTTGTGTTAGAACACAAACCATATTGTGGTTGAAGTTGGTACGCAACATCATTTCTTATGTAGACGTCTAAACCATGGTGGGGAAAAAATAATGGAACTAAGTTGTACCCAAATAAATTAAATTCCGAATGATCAGAATTTTCACCTATCTGAGTTTCACTTAGTGCCAAAACAGCTGGCCTGTTGTTTGCAGTATAGACGTACGTAGGGTAGAAATTCCTTCTAAGCCCACGAATGTTGCTAAAATCGACACTAAATCTATCAACCATTTAAAATATTCAAAAATAGCGAAAATCCAAGTCAGACAATTAACTAAGTTGAATATTTATTCCAGATCCCAATTTGAACTTTTCAGTACAACTTGACACTAGTGTTATGCCTTAGTAGCAAAATTGTAATGAGCCGCCTCTGGTTAACTAGAAAAACTAAACAGCTATCTATCTGACGACAGGCTTGCTTAAATGAGTTGATGCTCTGTGTTGGGAACACACAGTGCATACAACGATTCAAGTAAACCTAACTGTAAGAAGTGAAAGGGAAAGGAAGAGAAGGGACTCACCACTCGTTGCACTGTGTTGTTTTTTCTTTTTTTCATTTCTTTTTTGTTGTAGCTGCGGTTATGATGACTTGCTTTTTTTTTTGTCTATGCACTTGCACTGAATTTTTTTGTGGGTGCTCGGCGCGGCGCGAGAATTGTAATTTTTGATGCGGGTTATGGTTATTTATTTCATTTTTTTTTGTATTATTATTATTAGGTAATTAGTAATGGAGGACACACATTAGCAATATAAAAAAAAAAGACAACAGGCACGTTACAACGTTTACAACGAGACGAGATGGACTTTCACAGACATGTGCACTCGATGGAAGAGCAGTCGGTACTCTCGGCACTATGGTGTGCTGGGAACTATATCCGAGGTCAAGTTTGATTTCACTATTCGATAGGGTATTGGTTCACGAGGACCCACATTTTGCACAACTATACCTAGAGTAATTTGGCCGCCATTTTGTTTTTAAAGTTCATTTTGATTTTTGCTTATAACTCGCGCATTTTTGATCTAACAATTAAAAATTGTACTACAAACTTGATGAGAATTAAATTTTCTACAAAATATATTAAATACCTTTTTTCAATTATCACTCTTGTTTAAAAGTAATATGGCATTAAAAAAAAAAACAAAACATTTTTTTTTTGTAATCGCTTATATTTTTTTTTTGTTTGTCACCCAAATCAAAAAAAAATACCGTAATAAAATTTAAAGAACTTTTAATTATCTATAGTTTTTACTTTCGCAGTTTCTTAATTGGAACGACGGTTCTCGCTCTGGGCGAATATACGCTCGAGCAATCCGCTTGGAATAAGTTCTTTTTTATTTATTTAATTTTGTTTTTAATTTGAATGCAATTAGTGCAGTAACTATCTACATTCAAATTTGGTATTTCTGATTTTTTGCTGAGTTGTTCAGGATATTGGCCTAGTAAATAAACCTAAGTTTTCGAGCAGCGACCGCTTTATGGTCAAACATCAAAAAACCGCAATTTTTTCAGTTTTTGTCGATTTTAGTCCTTAAGAAGTAATTTTAAATAAAAACATTGTTCGACGTCTTCAAAGTAACCTACTTTGCACCAATTTGAGCCCAAAACCATCTCTGTAGACCGTATGGTTTCCAAAATACTGCATTTCAAAATTTAGCGATAAAAAAAAATATTACAAGTAATATTATCAAACAGTATAATGGAAAATAAAGAATGGTTGACATAAATGCATTCAAGCACTGGAGGTTGTTGGTTAAGCCAAAATAATAGGACAGTCATACCCCCGTTAAGATGGGAAGGGCAATTATCTAAAAAAAATGACTTAAGGTAGAAACAACACTATTGAAAAACAATGGAAAAACACCCACAATAATTTCCTATAGCTTATCTTGAACCCAGAAACTCATTCCTGAATTTGGTTTTTAAATAAAGTTATTTTAATCGATAGTTTTTGAGAAATAAATTTCCAAACTCAAAATATTGAAAAAGAATTATAAGCGGTTACAAAAAACAAAAATTTTATTTTTGTTTTAATGGGATATAACTTTTTAACAAGAGTGATAAGCGAAAAAAGTCATTTAACATAGTTTGTACGAAATTAAATTCTCTACAAGTTTGTAGTACAACTTTTATTTCTAAAAGCAAAAGTCAAAATAAACATTAAAAATAAAATGGCGGCCAAATGACTCTAGGTATAGTTGTGCAAAATGTGGTTTTAGACTCGTGAACCAATACCCTACGGAATAGTGAAGTCAAACCTGACCTCGGACTTAGGTCCCAGTGAAAGTCTAACTTGACCATACTATGTTGATGAAGACGACGATGATTCAAATGCTTTGTTTTTGGGATCTTTGGAGGAAAGCATACCAACTCCAGAAGTAGCTACCACGGTATCAGCCGTATCAATTATACGCCCCCCCCCTAAGATACAGGGGCCCCTAAACCGGATAAGTTTGTAAGAAATGGAAATACATTTGAAAAAAATTAATAAATAAAAATATCTCTTTTCTTGGCAGGTATTTTTTGATACATCCTATAAAAAAAATATGTTTTCTTTCTTTTTTTCATATACCTACCTACTAAGGCCAACGCAAGTGAAAATTTTCTGCATGAAATTCTCATAGGTACACGAATCTACACACCAACAAAAAATGTGTTTTTTTCGGTGCACTGCACCAGTCGTCGATGTTGCAAAAGACGTCCTAGAAGTGTCAAATTTTGTAGACAATTTGGAAAAATATATATATTTTTTTTGGCAATAGCATAAAACAGTTGTCAATGTTGAATATTAAGTCATTTGAGGAATATAAAATTACACTTAAAAGGGTTTGTCCTACTATATGGTCATCAAGAAATGACACTTTATTCGATGTACGGAAAAATTATTCATTAATAACGAAACCATAGTACTAACTTAATTAAGTTTCACAAAAAAAGATGAACGTGATGAAAGTAAAAATATAATTAACATTTTAGAGAGCTACGAATTCATTGTATTGGTCTCGTTTTTTCTTCTTTATTCAAAATCATTAACCCTGTGTCCAAAGCCTTACAGCATAAAGACAATTGATTTACAAAAAGCAAGTATTTTACTAATCGGTATTTTAAATAGACTTATAGGTTATAGAACTAAGAAATCAAAAATCATTCTTAAGTTTGCTTATCGAGTCCAGAGATTAAGGACAACGCTTTTTTGACGAATTATCAGAAGATGAGAGAATATCAGATCTGGAATCTTACTTCAAAGTCAATGTTTACTATTGCTGCTAAGATATATTGATTTCTCAAACTAAACAATTTATTTGAAGTTTTACAACCAGAAAAACTTTTATCCTTTTCAAATGAAAAAATTGAAAAGGAAGCAGGAAAACTGGTTGCTAAATACAATGAGGACCCGTCAGTTGATCTCTTTGAACAACTAATTGCTTTAAAATCCTGTTTGAAATAAGAAATTCAGATAATTCAGAAAATTCAGTCAACTAAGGAACTCACAGAGTTATTGCTAATTAAATACTTTTAACCAGTTTTCCGGAAGTAATAACGGCATGCCTTTCATTTTTGACGCTTCCGATAACGACAACAACAGCTGAGAGAACATTCTCTTAGCTATAAATAATAAAAAATTATTTAAGAACTTCTATGGGACAAGAACGGTTGTCGGACTTAGCGATCATGACCATAGACGAAATGGATGATTTAATTAATAAATTTGCGGAAACAAAGGCAAGAAAAGTTTTTATTTCAGTTTTATTGACTGTTAGTTTAAGTTTTATAGCATCTTTATTTATGTATGTACCTACTTATTTAAAGACCATATGTATATACCATTAAATATACTGGATTTGTTATTGTGAGTGTTCTTGTTTGCTTTGTAATTTTGTAGGGGGGCCCCCAACTAATTCTTGATACGGGGCCCCTCGAGGGCTAGCTACGCCACTGACAATGGACCACGTCATCGATTGCCAAATTGATACCGGAGCACAAGCAAACGTTATGTCGCTGTACCAGTTTGATAAAATACGCTGCTCTTCCCCACAGTTAAAATCATCATCCACTCGAATTATTACATTCAGTGTAGAACATTTATCCGTCATCGGCTGCACCACGTTGGAGTGTTTTATTTATACATATACAGCCGTATTTATTAGAATCCGCTGAACAGACCACCTTTTGTGGAATGACCACATATTTGATGTCGCCAAAAATCCTGCTAAGTGTTTAGGTTTTCTCCGTAGATGCAAGAAATTTGTTTCCCCATCTGATCTACAAAGCCTTTATTCGTCCAAAATTTGAGTACAATTCTAATGTCAGGAGCTCCAAAAACTCACTTAAGTTTGTTGGACAGAATACAAAAGAGAGCTTTAAAAATGATAGGTGGAGGATCTATAACGGAAACAATTACAGCTCTCGAACACCGCCGTAATGTTTCATTTCTTTCCCTATTTTACCGTTATTTTTATAAACAGTGTTCTAGTGAAATAGCCAGTTGCATTCCTCCCCTTAAACAATTCAACCGTAATACTCGCGCTTCTAGGAATGCCCATCAGTTTACCCTCGAGCCCAACTTCGGACGCACTGTTAAGTATAGAGATTCTTTCTTTAGTCGAACCACATGAATGTGGAATACTTTACCTGGCTCTGTGTTTCCCTCTTATTATAGTATTCAGACATTCAAAACAAATGTTCATCGGTATCTCCTTTTTAACCCTTTCCCATTTCCTGAACGCCCGCACTGTGTGTAAATATTTTAAGGGTAATAATAATCCCTTTTGTGCGCGCAAAGTTTTTAAAAAAAAAAGAGATGAATAGTTATGCGCTGCATAACTATTACTATACAACGTTGTAAAAATTGTTATGCATAAAATATTTTTCAACCCATTATAGTTATAATAAGCTTGTGTCAAAATTAGTACCATAAAGGAGGAATCTAGTACGTTTTACTTTCAAAACTGACAAAGGAGACCCAGCTGTGTGTGTGCTGTGTGAAAAATCAATAAAGTAATTCTGCTGGCTATTGGATTCTTTTTGGTTTCTTATTAATTTCTTTTAATATTATTATAATTATCCAGTTACTTTGTTGTTTTTTTTGTGTTCGCAAATAAAATTAAAAATATTTGAAACAAAAAATACGCCATTTTATTTATTCCATGAATTGTTCCATTCCACGCATCGTGGTGTTTTTTTTTGAGTAGAAAAATAAAAGGGTGGTGCTTATTTTGTAATGCTTAAAATTCATTTGTATTTTCCCATGAAAGTGATGAAAGTGAATCGTTGTATAATTTTATTTAAATCACGCATGCCTTCGAGCATTTGCAAAAGTTGCAAGATTCGATGAAAATCTTTAAATTTTTCAGATTTTTTTAGCAACTATAATATAAAGTGTACGAAAAAATATTCTTTATTTTTTTAAACAATATCCCAAAAAAAATTTACAGTAAATTAACAAAACCAACATTATTAATTGTTGTACCTATTAAATTTTATAAAATATATTGAAAGTGAGATTTCAACATTTCAAAAATAAGCGCCCCCCTAACATCTATCTACATTATTGCTATGTGTGAGTCAAAGTGACATTCCAAAACTAAACAACCCTTATGTTGGCTCTATACAATCTCCAAACGCGTTTAGCTCATGTTGCTTCTATTCAACGTTGCATAAGTTTATGAACAAGGTTTTTGCGTTCAGAGGCATTATTAAGAGTGCATAGCGCTATGCACTTATGAAAAGAATTAAGTGCTGTTAATTTTGAATTTACTTCATTTGATTTGATAATCAAAAATATATCATCTACATATTTTCTCACAATTTTTGGTGTATATGTTAATTTCCCTAAAACGTCATCAAGTAATGTCTCCATTATTATATCTGCTAAAATTGGGGATACAGGACTTCCCATAGGGACACCTTGTTTTTGTTGATAAATTGTTTTATTAAATTCTAAGTAGTTATTGTCAATAACACAAAACCGTAAAAGTTCTAAAACGTGTTTCTTTTTTATACGGGTGTTTTCTTCGATAATATTCCAGATTTTTTCAACTAACTCTATAATGCTAGTTGTATTGAAATGTTTGTGAATAAAGAAACTACATCAAAAGAAACAAGTATATCACTTTCTTCTATAACAACTGGTGAAATAGTTTCAATAAAATAATTTCCATTTTTAACGTTATATTTCGAGTGTTCAGTTATTTTATTTAGAACTTTCACAATATATTTTGATAGCTGATAGCATGGGACGTTTATAGAGGAGCATATTGGTCGTAAGGGCCAATTTTCTTTATGAATCTTTGGTAAGCCATACATTTTTGGGCTGTTGGCAGAGGTTATCATACAGTTCTTTTTAGATTCATTAAGAATTTTTTGATTGAATACATTTTTAATATAAGAATTGTTTCTATTTTGAATTTTATTAGTGGCATCATTTCTCAAAATAATAATTGAGCTCCCATCATATCATTCATCTTCTGAAAATATTCTTCTTTTAAAAATGCAACCGTGACATTACCTTTATCTGCTGGGATTATGCAGATTTCAGGATGTCGTTTTAGAAATTTTTTTGTATCACAAAATATTTTATTCAAATTTTTATCAAATGGAGGAGTTGAATTCGACTTCAAATAATTTTGTAACATTTGTGTGAAACATGTTCGTGCAGACTCATGTTCACCCTGTTCTTTAGTTTTAATAATTTCTTCTCCATCGGCTATCATTTGAAAAATTGAAAATTCTGTTTTAACAAGAGGTAAAGCGAATTTTGGACCTAATGACAAAAGCCATTTTATATCATCAGGGAATATAACATTAGTTTTATTAACAAACTAATGTTCCTGAAATTTAATACGCATTTCTTGTTTTAAATTAAATTTCATTTGTTCTAGCTTTCGTTTTTGGGTAGTTTTTGTAGCAATATTAATTTTATTTCTTGTCTGCTCTTGACTTCTAAAGAAAACTGTAAATTCACTAGAAACTAGCTCGATTTTAATATTAGCTTCTAAATTATCAAGAAACTGTTTTTGTTTCTTTATCGTAGATTGTTTAAAGGAGATTGCTAAATTCAAAATTTTTGTATGAAAAATTCTCATTGTCGACGACAATTTTCTTTTTAAACAAATATTGGTATAACATTTTTTGTTGAATTTGATATAAATTCAGGGATCAGACCGTATTCTCTACATTTAAGCAGGAGTATTAATGCATTTCTATTTTTTATATTACTTACGCTCATCTTGCTATATGTTTTAAGATTATTACAAGTTTCAAACTTATAGGTAGGTAGAGATGGCGGTCACAAGCATCCTTGCTTTATGACCCAATTAACGCTGTAATGCGCCGTTTTGATACGATAACTTGTTTGACCTGTGGGTTTCTTATAGATGAGTAAAAATCCATTTAAATATTATAACGGTGTGCCCTCCGTATTAAATAAATATTTCCCTTTTTCCGTGACCTTTCTTCAATAATAAATGAAAATCCTGATGTGGGCTTTAGGTCAGTTTTTGAAATTCTTATTTTATTTAAATTGCAACGTTTTGGCTGTGTTTACACCTTTTTTCAGGCCTTATTAAAACAATTATAGATAATTATATATATACATAAATAAAAACAAACAATCAACAAATGACAATACTTACAACTGAAAACAAAACAGGAATATATCCAAAAATTCTTATTTTTGTATTTTTGTTTTTCAATAAGAGCGCTACAAAAGTTTCGGTTATCAATAAAATTCTTAATTCTTGTGAAAGTACGTTCGATGCCATTATGTATGAAACTCTTTCTTTTGCATGGCCACCACGGGCACGCTTGCAGAAGTCTAGACGCTGAACCCAATTTTCGACGGGTTTCAAGCATAAATCGGCCGATACTGCTGCAATTTCACGTTCGATATTCGTACGAAGTTCATCAATCGTCGCTGGCTTATTGGCATTGACCATAGACTTGATGTAGCGCCACAGGAAATAGTCTAACGGCGTCAAATCGCAAGACCGAGGCGGCCAAGCAACTGTTCTCCAAACTTGGTTTCCAATAAATTGATTGTGACATTCGCTGTGTGGCTTGTGGCGCGCGCCGTCCTGTTGGAATCGCATGTCCTCCAAGTCCATATCATCTAATTGGGGTCAAAAATATTCGGTTATCATTGAACGGTAGCGATCCCCATTCACAGTAACGTGCTGGTCTTGATCATCACGGAAGAAGTACGGCCCAATGACGCCGCCGGCCCATAAACCACCCCAAACCGTAATTTTTTCGGGATGCAATAATGACTCATAGAGTACGTGTGGATTGCTGCCTGACCAATACCGCATATTTTGTTTATTGACGAAGCCATTCAGCCAGAAATGAGCCTCATCGCTGAAGATGATTTTTCGATGAAAATCCGAATCATTTTCAAGCTAGTTTCTCAGCCCAATTCACGAACATACGACGCTTCTGGTGGTCAATCGGCTTCAGTTCTTGCGTCAATTTAATCTTGTTAGGATGTAGGCCAAGATCTTTTCGAAAAATTCGCCACGACGACGTCACAGAGATGCCCAACGCTTGAGAACGACGTGTGAGAGACACATTTGGGCTTTCTGCAACTGAAGACTCAGCGGCAGCAATATTCTCGACACTATGGGCACTTCTTTGTCTCACTGGCACGGGAACATTTTGTACTGTGCCTGTGGATTCAAATTTTTCCACTAGGCGCTCAATTGTTGATCTGCTAGGCCGATTATGACGACCATAAATTGGACGTAGCGCTCTTAACGTTTAGGCCACTGACTCCGAATTTCGGTAGTCAATTTTTATAATTTCGACTCGTTGTTGGCTCGTATATCTTTCCATCATGAAATGGCAAACCTTACTGAAGAGAAATGTTAAAAGAGCGGCAAGAAATATGGCGTCCTTTGCTGTCCCTGTTGCTCTACTTTTGTAGCGTCCCAGTGGAAAAACCCGATATATGTGTAGTTTTTTTTTTTGTTTAATTAAAAGCCTTGAAAAAGACGTTTTAAATAGATGGGCGTATCATTTCATTATTTATTTAATAAGTTTATTGATATGGTATGATATGATATTTGTTTGAATATATTTTCAAACAAAATGAAGTTTGTTATTGAATATTTAATTTCAAATATTTTCAATTTGAAAACAAACTCAAATATGTATGTATATGTGTTGTGTATGTATTTAAAGTTTGAGTATCATTTAAACCAGGCGCGAACGCAGGGGGGGTTTTGGGGGTTCAAACCTCCCCGAAATGTATGAATTTAACTTCCTCGCCATACAATTTCACTCTTAATTTTGAATTTTCAGTTTAAACCCCCCCCCGAAATTTTTTCCTGCGTTCGCGCTTGATTTGAACAGATATGGATTGATACCTATTAATAAACTGACCATAAATATTACTAAGCCCATCACAATCTGAACGTCTGTTTATACTATTTTCTGTATTTTTGATATGTAACATTTCAAGTAACATTCTTTTGTTGTAATTCTTTTTTGATTATAAAATTGTTACATTTTTAAAATCAGGACGATAGCCTTCTTCTATGCAATGTAATGCTAATGCTGTCTTTTGCGAGCTACCATTATTTATATCTGATCTATGACCTGATATACGATTACGGAGTTTTTGCATAGTAGTTTCTACATAAACTGATGGACATAGTGTAGACCCATCACCTACACATTTGATCTTGTAAACAATATTTGATTTATCTTCTGTGGGAGAATTCGCGATTCCTCCAACATAATAGAGCTAAGTGGCACGAGTACAATAACTTTGGCTCCAAAAATTGATAATGTTTTTTTTGTAGAAGAAAGCATTTTTTACTATGGCGGGGGTGGATCTATCTCACCCCGTTTAGGTGGTAGGGGCATTTTAGACAAAAATGACTTTAAATGGAAAACAAAATATTTAAAAACAGGGGCAACACTTACAATAAGGTTCTATACCGGTTTTGAAAGCCAGAAATCTGTTCTTTAATCCTAAAGTTATATTGAATTATTCACGCCAACAGTTTTCGAAAAATTTGCATGCAAAATAAAAATTAGATAAAAAAACAAAATTGTGAAATAAATTGCTAAATGTGCTTCTAGGTGTCAATGCTTATATTAATTCTGAATCGAACACAAAAACCGAAGGGTTTTATTGATTCAATATAGCTTTTATTATGTCTGAAAATTATTAAAAGTACTTTGATTTGAGATACCTGAGATTTTTATTTTTTGTTTGCTTGCTTACATAAATAGAGCCCCCAACATTCCGGCGCGGCCGGCGTATAAACAGTGAGGTATGTCGCCCAAGGTGTTTCCCCATCTGATCTACAAAGCCTTTATTCGTCCAAAATTTGAGTACAATTCTAATGTCAGGAGCTCCAAAAACTCACTTAAGTTTGTTGGACAGAATACAAAAGAGAGCTTTAAAAATGATAGGTGGAGGATCTATAACGGAAACAATTACATCTCTCGAACACCGCCGTAATGTTTCATTTCTTTCCCTATTTTACCGTTATTTTTATAAACAGTGTTCTAGTGAAATAGCCAGTTGCATTCCTCCCCTTAAACAATTCAACCGTAATACTCGCGCTTCTAGGAATGCCCATCAGTTTACCCTCGAGCCCAACTTCGGACGCACTGTTAAGTATAGAGATTCTTTCTTTAGTCGAACCACATGAATGTGGAATACTTTACCTGGCTCTGTGTTTCCCTCTTATTATAGTATTCAGACATTCAAAACAAATGTTCATCGGTATCTCCTTTTTAACCCTTTCCCATTTCCTGAACGCTCGCACTGTGTGTAAATATTTTAAGGGTAATAATAATCCCTTTTGTGCGCGCAAAGTTTTAAAAAAAAAAAAGAGATGAATAGTTATGCGCTGCATAACTATTACTATACAACGTTGTAAAAATTGTTATGCATAAAATATTTTTCAACCCATTATAGTTATAATAAGCTTGTGTCAAAATTAGTACCATAAAGGAGGAATCTAGTACGTTTTACTTTCAAAACTGACAAAGGAGACCCAGCTGTGTGTGTGCTGTGTGAAAAATCAATAAAGTAATTCTGCTGGCTATTGGATTCTTTTTGGTTTCTTATTAATTTCTTTTAATATTATTATAATTATCCAGTTACTTTGTTGTTTTTTTTGTGTTCGCAAATAAAATTAAAAATATTTGAAACAAAAAATACGCCATTTTATTTATTCCATGAATTGTTCCATTCCACGCATCGTGGTGTTTTTTTTTGAGTAGAAAAATAAAAGGGTGGTGCTTATTTTGTAATGCTTAAAATTCATTTGTATTTTCCCATGAAAGTGATGAAAGTGAATCGTTGTATAATTTTATTTAAATCACGCATGCCTTCGAGCATTTGCAAAAGTTGCAAGATTCGATGAAAATCTTTAAATTTTTCAGATTTTTTTAGCAACTATAATATAAAGTGTACGAAAAAATATTCTTTATTTTTTTAAACAATATCCCAAAAAAAATTTACAGTAAATTAACAAAACCAACATTATTAATTGTTGTACCTATTAAATTTTATAAAATATATTGAAAGTGAGATTTCAACATTTCAAAAATAAGCGCCCCCCTAACATCTATCTACATTATTGCTATGTGTGAGTCAAAGTGACATTCCAAAACTAAACAACCCTTATGTTGGCTCTATACAATCTCCAAACGCGTTTAGCTCATGTTGCTTCTATTCAACGTTGCATAAGTTTATGAACAAGGTTTTTGCGTTCAGAGGCATTATTAAGAGTGCATAGCGCTATGCACTTATGAAAAGAATTAAGTGCTGTTAATTTTGAATTTACTTCATTTGATTTGATAATCAAAAATATATCATCTACATATTTTCTCACAATTTTTGGTGTATATGTTAATTTCCCTAAAACGTCATCAAGTAATGTCTCCATTATTATATCTGCTAAAATTGGGGATACAGGACTTCCCATAGGGACACCTTGTTTTTGTTGATAAATTGTTTTATTAAATTCTAAGTAGTTATTGTCAATAACACAAAACCGTAAAAGTTCTAAAACGTGTTTCTTTTTTATACGGGTGTTTTCTTCGATAATATTCCAGATTTTTTCAACTAACTCTATAATGCTAGTTGTACTGAAATGTTTGTGAATAAAGAAACTACATCAAAAGAAACAAGTATATCACTTTCTTCTATAACAACTGGTGAAATAGTTTCAATAAAATAATTTCCATTTTTAACGTTATATTTCGAGTGTTCAGTTATTTTATTTAGAACTTTCACAATATATTTTGATAGCTGATAGCATGGGACGTTTATAGAGGAGCATATTGGTCGTAAGGGCCAATTTTCTTTATGAATCTTTGGTAAGCCATACATTTTTGGGCTGTTGGCAGAGGTTATCATACAGTTCTTTTTAGATTCATTAAGAATTTTTTGATTGAATACATTTTTAATATAAGAATTGTTTCTATTTTGAATTTTATTAGTGGCATCATTTCTCAAAATAATAATTGAGCTCCCATCATATCATTCATCTTCTGAAAATATTCTTCTTTTAAAAATGCAACCGTGACATTACCTTTATCTGCTGGGATTATGCAGATTTCAGGATGTCGTTTTAGAAATTTTTTTGTATCACAAAATATTTTATTCAAATTTTTATCAAATGGAGGAGTTGAATTCGACTTCAAATAATTTTGTAACATTTGTGTGAAACATGTTCGTGCAGACTCATGTTCACCCTGTTCTTTAGTTTTAATAATTTCTTCTCCATCGGCTATCATTTGAAAAATTGAAAATTCTGTTTTAACAAGAGGTAAAGCGAATTTTGGACCTAATGACAAAAGCCATTTTATATCATCAGGGAATATAACATTAGTTTTATTAACAAACTAATGTTCCTGAAATTTAATACGCATTTCTTGTTTTAAATTAAATTTCATTTGTTCTAGCTTTCGTTTTTGGGTAGTTTTTGTAGCAATATTAATTTTATTTCTTGTCTGCTCTTGACTTCTAAAGAAAACTGTAAATTCACTAGAAACTAGCTCGATTTTAATATTAGCTTCTAAATTATCAAGAAACTGTTTTTGTTTCTTTATCGTAGATTGTTTAAAGGAGATTGCTAAATTCAAAATTTTTGTATGAAAAATTCTCATTGTCGACGACAATTTTCTTTTTAAACAAATATTGGTATAACATTTTTTGTTGAATTTGATATAAATTCAGGGATCAGACCGTATTCTCTACATTTAAGCAGGAGTATTAATGCATTTCTATTTTTTATATTACTTACGCTCATCTTGCTATATGTTTTAAGATTATTACAAGTTTCAAACTTATAGGTAGGTAGAGATGGCGGTCACAAGCATCCTTGCTTTATGACCCAATTAACGCTGTAATGCGCCGTTTTGATACGATAACTTGTTTGACCTGTGGGTTTCTTATAGATGAGTAAAAATCCATTTAAATATTATAACGGTGTGCCCTCCGTATTAAATAAATATTTCCCTTTTTCCGTGACCTTTCTTCAATAATAAATGAAAATCCTGATGTGGGCTTTAGGTCAGTTTTTGAAATTCTTATTTTATTTAAATTGCAACGTTTTGGCTGTGTTTACACCTTTTTTCAGGCCTTATTAAAACAATTATAGATAATTATATATATACATAAATAAAAACAAACAATCAACAAATGACAATACTTACAACTGAAAACAAAACAGGAATATATCCAAAAATTCTTATTTTTGTATTTTTGTTTTTCAATAAGAGCGCTACAAAAGTTTCGGTTATCAATAAAATTCTTAATTCTTGTGAAAGTACGTTCGATGCCATTATGTATGAAACTCTTTCTTTTGCATGGCCACCACGGGCACGCTTGCAGAAGTCTAGACGCTGAACCCAATTTTCGACGGGTTTCAAGCATAAATCGGCCGATACTGCTGCAATTTCACGTTCGATATTCGTACGAAGTTCATCAATCGTCGCTGGCTTATTGGCATTGACCATAGACTTGATGTAGCGCCACAGGAAATAGTCTAACGGCGTCAAATCGCACGACCGAGGCGGCCAAGCAACTGTTCTCCAAACTTGGTTTCCAATAAATTGATTGTGACATTCGCTGTGTGGCTTGTGGCGCGCGCCGTCCTGTTGGAATCGCATGTCCTCCAAGTCCATATCATCTAATTGGGGTCAAAAATATTCGGTTATCATTGAACGGTAGCGATCCCCATTCACAGTAACGTGCTGGTCTTGATCATCACGGAAGAAGTACGGCCCAATGACGCCGCCGGCCCATAAACCACCCCAAACCGTAATTTTTTCGGGATGCAATAATGACTCATAGAGTACGTGTGGATTGCTGCCTGACCAATACCGCATATTTTGTTTATTGACGAAGCCATTCAGCCAGAAATGAGCCTCATCGCTGAAGATGATTTTTCGATGAAAATCCGAATCATTTTCAAGCTAGTTTCTCAGCCCAATTCACGAACATACGACGCTTCTGGTGGTCAATCGGCTTCAGTTCTTGCGTCAATTTAATCTTGTTAGGATGTAGGCCAAGATCTTTTCGAAAAATTCGCCACGACGACGTCACAGAGATGCCCAACGCTTGAGAACGACGTGTGAGAGACACATTTGGGCTTTCTGCAACTGAAGACTCAGCGGCAGCAATATTCTCGACACTATGGGCACTTCTTTGTCTCACTGGCACGGGAACATTTTGTACTGTGCCTGTGGATTCAAATTTTTCCACTAGGCGCTCAATTGTTGATCTGCTAGGCCGATTATGACGACCATAAATTGGACGTAGCGCTCTTAACGTTTAGGCCACTGACTCCGAATTTCGGTAGTCAATTTTTATAATTTCGACTCGTTGTTGGCTCGTATATCTTTCCATCATGAAATGGCAAACCTTACTGAAGAGAAATGTTAAAAGAGCGGCAAGAAATATGGCGTCCTTTGCTGTCCCTGTTGCTCTACTTTTGTAGCGTCCCAGTGGAAAAACCCGATATATGTGTAGTTTTTTTTTTTGTTTAATTAAAAGCCTTGAAAAAGACGTTTTAAATAGATGGGCGTATCATTTCATTATTTATTTAATAAGTTTATTGATATGGTATGATATGATATTTGTTTGAATATATTTTCAAACAAAATGAAGTTTGTTATTGAATATTTAATTTCAAATATTTTCAATTTGAAAACAAACTCAAATATGTATGTATATGTGTTGTGTATGTATTTAAAGTTTGAGTATCATTTAAACCAGGCGCGAACGCAGGGGGGGTTTTGGGGGTTCAAACCTCCCCGAAATGTATGAATTTAACTTCCTCGCCATACAATTTCACTCTTAATTTTGAATTTTCAGTTTAAACCCCCCCCCCCCCCGAAATTTTTTCCTGCGTTCGCGCTTGATTTGAACAGATATGGATTGATACCTATTAATAAACTGACCATAAATATTACTAAGCCCATCACAATCTGAACGTCTGTTTATACTATTTTCTGTATTTTTGATATGTAACATTTCAAGTAACATTCTTTTGTTGTAATTCTTTTTTGATTATAAAATTGTTACATTTTTAAAATCAGGACGATAGCCTTCTTCTATGCAATGTAATGCTAATGCTGTCTTTTGCGAGCTACCATTATTTATATCTGATCTATGACCTGATATACGATTACGGAGTTTTTGCATAGTAGTTTCTACATAAACTGATGGACATAGTGTAGACCCATCACCTACACATTTGATCTTGTAAACAATATTTGATTTATCTTCTGTGGGAGAATTCGCGATTCCTCCAACATAATAGAGCTAAGTGGCACGAGTACAATAACTTTGGCTCCAAAAATTGATAATGTTTTTTTTGTAGAAGAAAGCATTTTTTACTATGGCGGGGGTGGATCTATCTCACCCCGTTTAGGTGGTAGGGGCATTTTAGACAAAAATGACTTTAAATGGAAAACAAAATATTTAAAAACAGGGGCAACACTTACAATAAGGTTCTATACCGGTTTTGAAAGCCAGAAATCTGTTCTTTAATCCTAAAGTTATATTGAATTATTCACGCCAACAGTTTTCGAAAAATTTGCATGCAAAATAAAAATTAGATAAAAAAACAAAATTGTGAAATAAATTGCTAAATGTGCTTCTAGGTGTCAATGCTTATATTAATTCTGAATCGAACACAAAAACCGAATGGTTTTATTGATTCAATATAGCTTTTATTATGTCTGAAAATTATTAAAAGTACTTTGATTTGAGATACCTGAGATTTTTATTTTTTGTTTGCTTGCTTACATAAATAGAGCCCCCAACATTCCGGCGCGGCCGGCGTATAAACAGTGAGGTATGTCGCCCAAGTATTTTAAATGTAAATTGTTTTTGTAAAATATAGGGGTTCTTTGTTCAATTTTGGGCGATTTTTCCAAACCAAATTTCAACGGAATTTATTGTCAATAGTTTTCTTTAACAATAGGTATCATGGATGGTCCGCTTCGCGGGTTCAAGGATTTTAACTCCCTTTTTGGGCTCTCTATCCCGCTCCGCTTAAACGGCCCATACACGACACAGACTCTTCGCCGCAGATCTTAAATCTGTGCAAACATGCCTTCGCCGCACACGGTGCAGAAAATCTGCACAGACATTAGCTTTTATCGTATCGAGTCGTCGTGGTCGTCGGAAAAATGGGGGATACCGGATACTCATTGTGTTGCTTTTATCATTGATTTGACAATAAAAACAAAAATAATATGAATCAAAGTCAAAAAAAAAAGAATTAAGAGCAAGGAATTATTTCAAAAAAATTCTTTCACTATTGTTTTTCATGTTTTTCCACAAATTTTCTCGCTCGTCTGTGCACAGTTCTCCTACACGACACAGACATGTCGTTGTAGACCAACGACATGTCTGTGTGTGTTTTCCAAACATTTTGTATTCACGCAGATGGCCGCTGCAAAGCTGCAAACACCAACGTTCGGACCTTACTGTGAAAGCAGTTGATCTACTGCGCTTTTTTTTCTAAATTTCCAAATCTACTGCACTATTGTGCTTTTCCTACAATCTACTGCGATTATTCTATTCCCGGTTCAATAAATAACATGAATAAAAATTATTCCAATCGGATAAAACCGTAGTACATCTTCTTCATGCAATTATTGTTAAGAAAAACTCTTTAAAATTGCGTAACAATTTTATAAAAAAAGAGTTTATAAGTGAGAAAGTTGATCTTGTAAAACAAGGCTATCATGTTCATGTCATAAAAATTGTTTGTTGTCTTAGTTTTTAAATATATGAGCGCAGTTTATCTGATGAAGTAGATATCAAATATTTTGAATTATTATATTAGAAACGCTTTGCAAACAAATTCAATCTAGGTTTTAATTAAAAGGGACATAGAAAGATGCTTGAATATTTGCATCCAAAAAAAATTCAAGAAGGTTATCTTCCTTCAATTTTGAAAATACAGTCAACTCCGCTTAACTGGAACACCATAATTGCAGAACATTTGTTTCAGTTAAGCGGAGTTTTCAGTTAACCGAACTTCGAATAACTGAAACATGTTTCAAATAAGCGGAATTTTGTCCAAACAAATTAAATTAAATTTAGCCTGAAAATCAAAAAAAAAAAAAATGTTTGTATGATTTTTTGTATTGTGTCAAAATAGCTATTTCCATATAAAAAAATTCAAACAAAGGTATTTACATTTTTAAACACAAATATTGCGACAGAAAACGTGTAGCTGAACACGTTTTCTGTCGAACATTTTTGAAGATAAACCAAAAAATAAAAGAAACGGCTAACACCATCAGGAGGGAATGACAAGAAATGAGATTTTGACAGTTCAGATTTGAAATACCAAATCCAAAGGGTGCGTTCGACTTAAAATTTGATGGCGGCGTTCAACAGTAATTTCACTTATGCGGAGTTGAATTTGTGAAAAATGTTCGTTTTTGGCAAACAATTTGTTTCAATTATCCGCAGTTTGCAATTAAGCGGAGTTCAGTTATGCGAAGCAGTTTGTATGAAAAATTCTCAAAAAGGCTTTCAGATAACCGATTTGTTCAGTTAAGTGGAGTGCAGTTAAGCGGATTTGACTGTAACTAATTCAATAAAATAGCTGTTAAAATAATGAATAATAAATGGAGAACATTTTAACGATATGATAAAAGTGCATTGAATCCATAGGGCATTGTTAAGTTTTTGTATTCTTTGAAAGAGCAGAAAAATGTCGTAGAAGAATAATTAATTTTTCAAAATAAATGTGATCTCTTATCTACGATTTTGCCCTTAGTGTTTTTTGTATTAAAAAAATGCTGAAATTTATTTTAATTAATCATTTACGAAAATTTTGGTTTCACTGCGATTTTGTTTCAATTTACTGCGATTTGCGATTAATTAAGTCCGAACCCTGATACACACGACGCAGGCGGTCTGCGCAGATTTGTGCACAACAACAAAATGTATTTTGTATTTAGCGACGTGTCTGTGTCGTATATGGGCCCCATTAGGGTAATGTTGTCTATGTTATGTTGTCAGTTAGTGTGCTTTCAGTTAATTTGTAATAAACAGTATCTTGGCTGGCCAGCTTTGCGGGTTCAAGGTTTTCAACTCCCTTTTCGGGTCATCTGTCCCACTATCGTGACTCCCTCGCTCCGCTTAGGGTATGCTCAGTCGCCAGGCAGGCGCCTATGTTGGCAATTGCTGTGCTTTCAGTTTATTTTTATTAAACAGTACTTTGAGTGGCCAGCTTCGCGGGTTCAAGGATTTTAACTGTACAAGAAAATTCGATCAATTTACTAAATTTTTACGAAAAAAGGCACAGTTCATAGTGATCTGTCATCTGTGCATGACGTGTTTAATTCTACTGTATCCTTAAACTAACAAAATTCTAAAAAGAAATCGTTCTTATTCAAATGAAGACATTTTGTCTTCAAATAAAGTTCGTAGAACTATTAACTTAGCCATGACGACAAATAGTGTGGATGATTCCAGAAAAAATCGCTCGACACCTTTACAATGTCTGGTCGATGATGATGAAATGGAAAGTGAAGTGGTTCTCGAACCCAAAACCATTAAGAAGGAACGAATTCCTCCAATAAACGTGTTGCAAAAACCCAGTGAATATATTCATAATCTTATGAAAGAAATTAAACTTACCGATTATTCTATTAAGCAAATGTCCATTGGAATAAAAATTCAATGTGAAAGTGTTGAATCCCATAAAAAGGCATGTGATGCTTTAAAATTAGCTGAGTGTCAATTTTTTGCTCATGATCTCTCTGCCGATAGATCATTTAAAGTTATTCTTTTTGGCCTAGATTCTTTGCCAATAAGTGAACTCAAATCTGAACTCATTAGACTCGGGCTCAAGTGCAGAGATATAAAACTAGTGTCCAAACAATACGAAAAATATGTTGAAACATTATACATTATGTATTTAGAACAAGGCTCTATTCGATTAAATGATTTAAAAAAAAACATAAAATCCATTTATCGCACCCAAGTAAAATGGGACTATCAACGACGACGTAGAGTTAACATAACCCAGTACCACAACTGTCAAATGTTTGGACACGGGGAAACATTTTGTGCAAACTGTTCCGGTCCCCACAAAACTAGTGTATGCAGTGTTACTGATAAAATTCAATGTGCGAACTGTAAAGAGAGTCACAAATCGACTGATCCTAATTGTATGAGCAGACAACATTTTTTTAAAAATCAAAGAGAAGATATCACATGGTAAGTGGCAACTCTCTCCTATTCATGTGCATCCAACTACGTCATTTGTCAACTCAATGGAGAATTTCCCTCCACTTAAACCTTTACCAAAAAGATGTCAAACTAATTATACGAGGTATACCAGCATACCTACACAATCGGCTGCAGCGCCTTCATATCCACCACCTCCACCACCTCGCCCAAGTCAAAAGTGGTCAAACCAGTCTAGAGGGCGAACAACAACTGCTGAAGATACTCTCTTCTCAATGGAAGAGATCCAATCTCTTACCGTTGAGATGACAACTCAACTTAGCCACTGCTCAACTAAAGCAGAACAATTCAATGTTATCGCCCAGTTAGCGATTAAGTATTTATACAATAAAAATGACAAGTAATCACACTCTAAGTGTTATATGTTGGAATGCACAAGGCATTCGTAGCAAAAATATTAAATTTTTCTCTTTCTTAAGCAGAAACAAAATCGATATTGGTTTGGTCTCTGAAACATGCCTCTCTAACAATGCAACTCTGTCTAACTCTGAATATAATTGTTATAGAGTAGATAGAGTTGATAGACCTGGGGGCGGTGTTGCTATCGTAGTGAGGAAAACACTGAAACATACTCTTTTACCAGTAGTTAATACTAAATACATTGAAAATATTGGCATTGATGTACATTTTTCAAATAATAGAAAGATTTCAATTTTCTCGGTGTACTTCCCAGGTCGCACAAGGAATTCCCTGCGGGGCGAACACTTCAAATCAGATATTCTAAAAATAATAAATATTAACGGTCCATACTTAATTGGGGGGGACTTCAATTGTAGACACAGGAAATGGGGATGTGTAAGAGCAAATACTTGGGGTAACATATTAGAAAACCTTAACACTACTCATGGATTTGAAATTCTGTTTCCGAATAGCCCCACTTATTTCCCATCTGATAGAAGAAAAAGTCCGTCAACCATAGATTTTTTTCTTACAAATACTTCTGCTCTATTTTCGCAACCTATTGTTTGCAATAACTTGAGCTCTGACCATTTACCTGTTAAATGTGGGGTGCTAGAGTCCCCTTGCACAAGCACGAGATACGTTTATGACCTAAGTAAAGCAAACTGGCCGAGGTTTCGGAACACAATAAAAAATAGGCTAAGACATAGTGATACAAACATAAATAGTATAGAATCCACTGATCAAATAGACAGTTGCATCAATAACTTTGACAGTACTATCTCTGAAAGCATTGATTTATCTGTTCCTAAGAAAACTCTATCCGATCAAAAAACAAAGCTGCCGCAACATATTTTAAATATTATAAAGCTAAGGAACCGTCTTAGACGACAATGGCAGCGTAACCGTATTCCAAGTTTAAATTTTGAGGTCAGGCAACTTAACAACACAATAAGAAATGAAATTTTTAATTTTAAAAACATTAAATGGAACTTAAAACTTCAGTCTTTAGACAAAAATAGTAAACCATTCTGGAACATAGCCAAGGTTTTAAAGAAGAAAAAAAAGTTTTGTCCCCGCATTCCGTAACGCTCAAAATACATGTATTACTGATAAAGCAAATGCTCTTGCAAATTCATTTTATGACAACCACAAAGTTTTTAATGGAACAGGATCTCATCATTTTCATATTCAATTGCTGCATTAAATTTCAATACTTCCCTATATCTTGGAAAGTTGCTAAAGTTATACCAGTTTTAAAACCCAGAAACCAACCAAATGACCCAAAAAGTTACAGACCCATAAGTCTTTTGAGCTGTACGAGTAAATTCTTTGAGAGACTTATTAAATTTAAGTTCGATGAGTTCATTGAAGATAATAATATTTATCCATCCCAACAATTTGGCTTTCGGGCACAGCATAGCACCATTCAGCAAGTTAATCGCATAACAAAGCATGTTCGTGACAGCAGTTCTCTTAGACGTGGAAAAAGCATTTGATAGTGTCTGGCATAATGGTCTAATTTATAAAATGATTATATTGAATTTTCCATTATATCTTATTAAAATAGCTCAAAGCTTTTTGCAAACAGATATTTCGTCGTCTTTATTTATGGTGATTTGTCCCCAAAATTATGTGTTCCTGCAGGAGTGCCTCAAGGTTCTGTTTTAGGCCCCCTCCTCTATAATATATATACGTCTGACTTTCCCCAACTTCCTAACTGTGAATCAGCTATATACGCCGATGATACTGCAATTTATTCATCTGATGTACTTAGTTTCAGTATTGAAACTAACTTACAATCAGCATTGAACGTTTTAGGAAGCTCTAATAGCAAATGGAAAATTAAAATTAATGCTTCAAAGACACAGACAATCTTTTTTACAAGAAAAAGAAAGTCCTGTTTTATTCCAAGCAATGATCTTAGGTTGAATAATTTGGACATAGAATGGGGAACTTCGGTTAAATACTTGGGGATACACCTTGATAAAAGACTTACATTTAATGAACATGTACAGAAAACAATATTAAAAGTGAATAGAACAATAAAAATAATGTATCCGTTAATCAACAGAAAATCCCTTTTGAGCAATGCCAATAAGTTAACAATTTTTAAAGCAATTTTTCAATCAATCATGCTTTACGGGAGTCCAGTTTGGGGTCAATGTGCAAAAACCCATGTTAAAAAGATACAAATCTCACAAAACAAAATTCTAAAATTGATGCTCAGGCTTCCTTGGCATTTTTCCACTAACGAATTGCATAACCTTGCCGGTGTCGATTATGTTTTTGCCAGAATGTCAAAGTTAAAAGAAAATTATAATACGCGTTGTGAAATGTCCGATAATGTACTTATTTCAAATCTTATTAATTTTTAGGGTCAATTTTTTTCATTTCTTAAGTACCTATGAACAATAAACTGCTTTATTTTATTTATTTATTTATTCATTTTGTAATTTAATTAATTTATTTATTTATTTTGTAAATTATTTATCTTTTTGTTCGTTTATTAACTTGTTAATCATTTATGTTGCTATATAATTATATTGTTATTATTTATTAATCCATCTTGTTATTTAATTATTTACCTATATTGTTATCTATTTATTTATTTACTTATTTATTATTTATTTATTTATTTATATTATTTATTTATTTATCTATTAATATATTTATATATTCATTTATTTATTTATTTTAAATTAATTAATTTATTTATTTATTAATTATTATTATTTTTTTTGTTCTATTAAAATTATTTATTTATTCATCTCTTTTTTTTTAATATTATCGTATTTTCAACCTTCATCAAGTATCTACAACTAGGGACGGCAAAAAACAACACCACCTAAAAGATTTACGTATCCGAAAGATCACATAAAATAACTGAAATTGATTTGCTGTTAATTTGTAGATTTAAATGAAATAATAAAATAATGATGTAATAATTAAAATAAAAAATATTTTTTAGATTTTTATATTACATATTAAGTGTATTAACTTTTATGAAAATTGTATATGAAATTATTAGAAAAATTGAATCAAAACACTTTAATTGATCACACAATGAGTCGGTTTCAATCGAAAAAATTAATAAACAAAATAAAATTATAAATTGAAAGCTTACTTGGATGCATTTCAAGACGACCGGCGGCGTCACATCATCAGCACTTACGACTGCAGCGATGAGTTAGCTATTTGTTGTTGTTGTTTGTTTTTTATCATAACAGCTTGATTTAATTTTTCTTATAATTATTCACGGATCACACGCCGTTCAACATAATGAATATTTTTTTTTCAAACTGTGTATAAGAAATATTTTATAATTTTGTTGAGTTTAAATGAAGAACTAAGAAAAGTTAATTTTTGTATTGGTATGTTTATCAATAGTTTTTCTTCTTAATAATAGGTTAAGAAAATAATGATTTGTAAAATGAAATTTGTTATAGTTTGATATTTGGTCATAACTTTAAAAGGGTAATGTTGTATGAAATATATGTCTGTTATCAATCATACTTTGTCATCGTAACTATCGATATAAAATGAATATAGTTTAACAACAATTCGTCTAGTCCAGTTACTTTTTACATACATATATTCAATAAACTTCTTTTTTTGTGGATGAAATGATCTACAAGTTTTGCATAGAACACTTTTTGATAGCATTAACCGTTTAACTTTCGGTAATTTTTTGAAATAATGATATCACAAAAAATTATGGCTGTTTAACAAAATTGTTGATGCGACCTTGTTTTATAGGGTTACATAATGTTGAAATTTTGTTAATTTTATTTTTCGATAAAAATATCCGCTTAAAAGATGAAATGTAAAAAACCTGTATTTTCGACATTTGACGTATTGGAGTAGCAATATCTTGGGACTTATGACTTGTATGAACTAAACTGTGGTTTTTTTGTTTTTTACAAAATATTATTGTCTACAAAGTGATCGTAAGATTTTGACAACTTCTTCATTTAAGAATAAGACGCAAATAACCAGAAATTTAGAATTTTTGTCAAACATTTAAAATAATTATATCTTTAAAACGGTTGTTTAAAAAAAAGAAAAAACTAATAATTTTTTCCTATCAAATATTATATGATGTACATTGTACAAACTTTGCATTCAGATGTTTTCGAAAATGTATATCATTTCGGGGTTGTACGTGAAAAAGGGGTATTTTTTTTTTGAAATGTCGATATCTCCTTAACGGTGAGTCGTAGGAAAAAAATGACATAAACTTTTTTTCTTACGGATGGCAAGATCAACAAGTTTATGACATTCAACCTTGAATCATTTTTGACCCGCACACAATCTGGTAATCGCGACAGTATTGCTACTACCAAAATAAAGACAAGTATTGCGTTTAAAAATCTTCACTTGGAGCTTTTTGGCAGATTAGCCATTTTTTTGTAAATTTTTCATTTTAATTCTTATTAAAAAGACGTGAGGATTCAATGCACTTTTGAATAGATTTGTTATCAACCTTTAAAGACAATGATTTAATAAAATAATTCCTACATACATAGGTACATACATACCTACATAAACATATGTATGTATATGCATAACGCGCTTTCATGACGGACAAATTTATTTAAATAATAAAACCTTTTAGAAATGAAAATAGTATTCAATCATAATTGATTGACTATAAATTTATTCAGACTATTGACTTGAAACTGAAGAAAATATAGCATAGGTTCATAAATAGTTCAACATGAAAGTGATAGCTAAATACTTATCACAGGAAATAGTCACAAAAATATGATTTCACATGTGACAATCACCTTACGCGGATGGAATTTGTTGGAAATGACTATCATTTATCACGAGTCACAATAGCCGGTTCGACCCCGGTACATTTGTATGTATATGCATTTCGCGCTTTCATGACGGACAAATTTATTTAAATAATAAAACCTTTTAGAAATGAAAATAGTATTCATTCATAATTGATTGACTATAAATTTATTCAGACTATTGACTTGAAACTGATGAAAATATAGCATAGGTTAATAAATAGTTCAACATGGAAGTGATGGCTAAATACTTATCACAGGAAATAGTCACAAAAATATGATTTCACATGTGACAATCACCTTACGCGGATGGAATTTGTTGGAAATGACTATCATTTATCACGAGTCACACTAGCCGATTCCACCCCGGTATCAGCCTATAGGCTGTCCTTGATTTATCATAACCACAGCCTAAGAGAATCTGTTCTCTGAAAATAAACTAAAATAAAATACTTCGCAACTACTTTTTTTTTTGCATATTTGAGTCTTTGAGATTTTCTAAGCTTGAAACCACGTTCTACGTTGGGATAACTCTAACGACTTCTCATTTTTTTATTTAAATTTTTACAAATAATTCATTTATTTTTTTAAATATATTTTTTTTAACGATTAAATAAATACCTTTTTTATCAAATTAGAGCACAAAATCCCGAAACACTTGAGTTGAAAGAATGTGCGTCTTATTTTTAAATGCAAGTTGTTTTTGTTTAATATATTTCTTCCATTATTTTGGATTGTTTACAATCCTTATATATTTTATTTTAAATAATTTAAATTAAACTTAAAAAATAACTTTGCTTTCTTTTGAAAAGCTAAAAATAGTTGTTTTTACATGACAAAAACTTTGGATCTGATTGCAACGGTTTACTTATTTGTAATGAATTTGAAAATTAAATTTGTGGGTTTTATTGGCTTGAGATAAAATATTTCTAACAAAAAACCCACAAACGCGCATGCTGATATTTTTTTGTATTTGTACAATTTACATGTCATCAGTATGACGATAGTGGTGGTTGGATACGAAAAGCTAAAAAATGTATTACTTAAGGCTATATAGCAGAAAAGCTATATCTACATAAAGGATTATTTTATTATCACAATAATTTACAAATTGAACAAACAATTAAGCATATAGTTAAGGAAAATTAATGGACATTTCATAAATTAGCACTAAGAAAAAGAGATTTATTTTTGTTAATTAAAAAAGCTACTAATGAAAATGTTTGCATGCAATATTACTAAAGTAAGCTAGTTATTAATTGTTGAGCTTTTAAAGAATTATAAGAGAGTAGCTAATATCGCAATTTTCCCAAACATAACAATTTAAATTTTCAACCAAAAACTGAAACGTAGTTTTATTAATATTATACTAGGAAATATTTAAATTTAAAAATTTTTTTCTGAAAAGCTCTGAAATTCTAAATAGAGTTTGAGGCCACTATTTTCACAAAAGTTTTTTCTCGATAAATACCTGTAGGAAATATTTTTCTTGGAAATTTTTGGAACCTGTGAGTTAGTAAATATATTTTGCAATAAAAAAGTAAACATTTTAAGGTGTAACTTGGAAATTCCATATGAGTTTCACAAATTATAAAAATGGACTGCAAAAATGGGTATGCGTCACTTGATTGAGGCCACTTGATCTTATAAAAAAAATAAACAAAACTATAAAAATGTTTACTTTTTTTTGTTTTTAAACATTAATGCATTATGTTTTCGTCAATTAATAATTAGTATGCCCGCCATTTTTTGAAATTAGCTCTATTAGACGGTTTGGAATTAAATCATACAGTTTTTTGGAATAATCCAGTGAAATCTGGCTCCAGGCATCGCAGTTAGCTTCAACCAAGACGTCTTTATCTCCAAACTATCTACCAGCATCAGGAACTTTTCGAGATAGCCGGGCCCCAACGTTTTCGTTGACGTTTGAGTCCAGTGAATAGGGTGGCCATGGTAAAAGTCCATGGTTTTCCAACTGAATCCAGCTTCTTGCTACCCAGGAAGTATGGATAGGCGCGTCGTCTTGTTGGAATATCCTGGTAGAGGTTCCAGAATATTCTATAGCTTTGGAAATACCCGTTACAGCAGGCATTTGTAACTATTTGCGTTCATTGTTGTGGTTAAAAAATCCAATTCAATTGTTCCGTAATAGGTGATTGCTCCCCACACCATAACACCTGATGTATGACTGTGATGTCTTGACAAAATAAGTTCTTCTTTTCTCTAATCGTGAAAATAAAAGTTGTAACCATCGGGTCCGTCAAGATTAAACTTTTTTTCACCAGAAAAGACAACATTTTTCCATGCGTTGCTACAGGCAACATGCTCGCTGGTGAAACTCATCCGTAGTTCCCTAGTTATGTAGCTGCCGTAGAACTGGTTTCTTTTTGATTTTCATACTCTTGATGTTCCCACTGGTTTTAAATATCCTTAAAACCGTCAAAATACTGGCTGATACCCAACTTTTTGACCTTATTTTAGGCTCTGAGAGTGGTGAAATTTGAAGCTAGCCGCTTAATGAGTCACTTTTATCGGAAAGTTGTTGCTTGAGTTTTTTCCATAGTTTTCAGTGTCTGCTAGAAAGTTGTTGACAATGGTCTTATTTCTGTCCGGTCTCCTAGCTTTTTCTCGGCCTGAGAATCCCAGTTCCTTTAAAGCATCTACTGATCCTCTTTCTGCTATGGTCGACGTGTTTCCAGAGCCCATTTATACTGGAAATTTATTATAAAATATAGTATTCTATCCTTTCTTAAATATTTTAAATTATTTGAAAAAAATCGACGATGTTAACTTTTGCCAAGCAATTTTTGGAATGGCCTCAATCAAGTGACACAACTTTTTATATCCATTTTTCGCAGTCCATTCACATAATTTGGGAAATTTCGATGAATTTTCCAAGTTAACTCTTTAACTTTATCCTTTCTTACTGCAAAATATATATGCCTACTCACACGTATCAATCATTTCCAGGAAAAATATTGTTAAGAGGTATTTATCGAGAGAAAACTTTTATGAAAATAGTGGCCTCAAACAAGTGACAGGGAGTGTCTGTATATAGGCTATTGATTATGTCATATAGAAAGGAACTAAGACGTTACCGGGTTTTTATTGTGAAAATCATTGTATGGGTTATTGAAGATGAGAAAACCGCGGAGTGCTATTAAATTGGAGGGTGCAATTTTGAGGAGGGGGTGTAAATGCAACCCTTTTCATTTTTTGCATATAACTCGAAAACCAAGCTAAATTTCGAAAAAATGCCGTTAACCTTTATTGTAGAGAATTAAATTTACTATGGAATAAGCCTATTCAAAAATTTTTTAATGTGCTAAAATAAAAAAAAAAAAAATTGCAAAAAAAATGCAAAAAATTGATTTTTTTGGTTTAGAGACTTTTTTTCGGTTAGAGGAATAGCGATTCCATATCCAGATTTTTTTAAATAGGGGAAACAAATTATGAAATCTGTTACTAAAAATATGATCTCATTGAAATCGTGTACGGGCACGTTTTTACGTTAAGATGCTAATGAAGAAGAGATAGGTTCTGCATCCGAACTTCTTATTGCAGCATCTTTGTATGGGGAGTTGAATAACACCCTTAGTAGATTTCGCCTTACACTTTTTTGTGAGCTTTCAAAAAATGCTAAATTTTCATTGGCCAAATTACCACCAACGCGTGATGACTTCCAAGTACACCATCAGTGGAGTGGAAAAAATTCTAATCTTCTCGAGTGGGGGTGGAATGCATCTAAATATAGATTGGTACCTAAAACCATGAATCAACCTTGCACCAGATGTTTTGCTGAAAAAATGGCATCGGGATATAAAACGGGTTATCACGTATGCTGTGGATGTAAAAAATTGGAACTAACGTGTTCTATGTTTTGTAAGAATAACATGGCACAGTTCGGAAGAAACGCAGATAGAAGAAGATGATATTCTTGAAAACATGGATGGCGATATTCAAGCGATTTAATCAAAACTAGAAGTGATCATTTTTATTTTATTTTTGTATGATTTTCATTTTCACATTTTATAAAAAGTAACAAGGCTGTTAATCAATTATAATTGATAAATAAACTTATTTTTCTTATTTTATCAAATAAAATTAAGTTTTGTTGCAAGAAATAAGAATTAAAATAATGTCAAAGTAAACGCAATAAAAATCGAAAAAATGGCTTATTTTGAGCGACTATATCTTTGTTAATTTTGTCTAAAAAAAAATTCTGAGTACGCCATTTTAAATAAAATTTTACAATCCTTCTTTTATGCTATTCCTATACCTATCTCTACCCGAAAAAAAGTTAAGGGCAAATAAGTAAAATAAACCAACAAAATCAATTTTTTGCAATTTTGTTTTTTTATTTTAGCACTTTAAAAATTTATTTTAAATTTTTTTGAATAGGCTTATTCCATAGTAAATTTAATTTTCTACAATAAAGGTTAACGACATTTTTTCGAAATTAAGCTTGGTTTTCGAGTTATATGCAAAAAAAACGAAAAGGGTTGCATTACCCCCCCCCCCCTCAAAATTGCACCCTTCAATTTAATAGCACTCCGCTGTTTTCTCATCTTCAATAACCCATACAGTGATTTTAACAATAAAAACCCGGTAACGTCTTAGTTCCTTATTGCCCTGTTTTTTAGGACATAATCAATAGCCTAATATATGCATAATCAAGAGCCTGTTAGTGTTGTGTCGAGACCTGCCATTATCTCGGGACGGCACGAGAGAGTGCCTGACCAAATTTGCCGTTTAGATTTAAAAAAGGATATATTTATTATGTATTTTTATATGTAGGCAGCATGCCAATAAATTATATATAACTTTAAAATAATCTCTACCTATCAATTTGCTTCTTGTTCTTGTTCGTCTTCTTCAGCGTCTTGACTTCCTTAATCCTTCACTATTCGATGCAATGGTGATTCCGCATCTGTCGAACCTATCGAGGCAATGGTACACTTTTATATTTTTTCTCGTCTCAGAAATGGACACTCACGTTTAACTTGTGTTGGAAGTGGATAGTTACGAGTTTTTGTACAATTAAAAATTAGGAGAATATTCAAGCAATGGCATAATCATTTTGTACATGGTTTGGATCCTTTCATCCATGATCCTGTGAAATTACTTTTGTCGCAACAAACAGCCAACAAAACAATTTAGTTTCAATACATAGGCGTTCGCCAGTACTTTTGCAATTCTACTTCTGACATAATAGATTAAAAGTATACCGACAAGTGAAGAGACAAAGGCAGTATCGGTATGCTTTCGGTACACTTAGAAAAACTGCATACCGATACCGTACCGACAAGTCAGGGAGTGGCCTTATTGCAACTTTTTGGTAACGTGGTAGGTTCAGGTACGTACAGTACAACATGGCGTCCCGTCGGATGGTGGCAGCAAATAATGTTTATTCTGCAACTTATGAAAGCATGGTGATTACGAGTGTTGTCAGCAAAAACATACCATGTTTGTTCAGGCAACTGAAACTGAGATTTGAGATTGCTGTATGCTGTTGGTGTTGGTGAGGCCCTCCGAAACAAAGTAAACTTGTGATCAGCGACTCGGATTCTGAAGCTGTTCAGCTCAGCAACAAGCTCCACCAACCCATCTACCTAGCAACAGAGCCAACGGAGAACATCATTACCCAAGTAAAAATTTGAAACTCAAGTTACAATTTTGCTGAGGTCATAAATAAACCTACAAAAACTCTGGTTACTATTTGGCATTAATTGAGTTATTTCAAAACTCTTAGTTTATTTATGGTCTAAATGAAGCTGAATTATAATTTGAGTTGGACCAGGGTAAAATTAATAGGTCATTCTAACTTTGGAGTGGACGTGGGGTAACATTTTCTCTCAATCAGAACTTTTGTCAAATTTCGGTTTGTAAATTCTCATTTGGTAACTATCTCCTTTTTTTTTGTTGGTTTAAGACCAACCAATTATAAATCTAGATTAAATAAGAGTAATTTTACCACTCATTTCTAATTATAATTTTGGAAAAGGTTTAAAATACATCATGTTTTGGAACACTCATTGTTATTTATTAGTTGACAATCAACTAAATATATCTCTGAGCTTGGAATCAGTTTTCAAATATCTAATTTTTATCATTGTGATCTTTACCGGTTTCAAATCGACCAAATTCAGACACAGAGGTTTAAATAAGTCAATAAATGTATGTGTTTTTACCCGTTGAAAAGTAACCCAATTCAGACAATAGTTTGACATTAGATCTTAAAGGAATCTATTTTAAACCCAAATCATAATATAGGTTTAAAATCAACGAAATCTAGTAAAATGTGATTGTTTTTTTTTTTCTTTTCACATCGAATATTATTTTTTGGTTAAAAATCCACTTGATTCAGACGCAAGTTTGAATTAAGTGCTTTATTTACACTTTTTTCAACCCATATGTTATTCATCACAATTCCCCGCTTACACGTTGTTTTGAAGCGAGTTTCAAGCTCGCTTCGCCCCTTTGTATATACGTGTGTTGAGTTGAAATAAGCTTCAACCGACTCGATTTCACTTCGGGAATGAGTCGAGTTGTAATTTTTGATAAGAGTTCTGGATCGAGGAGTTGGTTTGATAGATGACAAGCTTACGGCTGTATTTTGACACATGTTTGAGTAAATTTATTTGTGTGTTTTGATTATGCGAATTGCATACTTAATTTCATTCAAATTTAATAGTTTTTGTTGTGTTTCCACACTGAAATCTTTAAAAATTTAGTGATTTAATGATGACCTATACTTTTTTTGCACCAACGAAAAAATTAAATAGTCACCTTTAATTTAATATATAATTAAGTGTCATTTATCGAATAGTTTCTTAACCATAAACAAAAATGTTCTCAAAATCCACATTAACATACAATTATTATTTTCTATTACCGTTTATTTGTTCATTAATTTCTATAGAACCGTATACTTTTTGTAATGCCTTCCATTGATGTATGACTATTTCCAATAGAAATCATATTTTATTTGAGAAAACCATACTTTGTTACACATCAATGGAAAGGTCATTTTTCAATATTTGAGACGGCATTAGAAAAAGGTATATGGTTCTATAGAAATTAATGAAAAAACGGTAAAAGAAAATAATAAGCATGTTAATGTGCATTTTGAGGAGGTTTTTGTTTATAGTCAAGAAATTATTCGATAAATGACACTAAAATATATATTTAAAAAACAAATAAATAAATAATAATAAAATAAAGGTTAGTTAAGATTTTTGTTGGTGCCAAAAAAGTATAGGTCACCATTACTTTAATCTTTAACCACCATATTAATAAACGAAGCTAGCGCGAGTTATCTTTAACTAGCGGATTAGGAGTAAGATTTCTGCCACTTACGAGCTAGCTTAACCACCAAGAAAGGTAGTTTGACGAAGGATTAACTAGGACAAATAAATATACCTTCCTTGGTGGTTTAGCTAGCTCGTATGTGGCAGAAATCTTAGTCCTAATCAGGCGCGAACGCAGGAAAAAATTTCGGAGGGGGGGGGGTTCAAAAAATTTCGGGGGGGGGGGGGGGGGGGTAAACTGAAAACTCAAAAATTAAGAGTGAAATTGCATGGCGAGGAAGTTTAATTCATACATTTCGGGGGGGGGGGGGGGGCGTTTGAACCGTCAAACCCCCCCCCCCTGCGATCGCGCCTGGTCCTAATTCACGAGTTAAAGATAGCTTCGTTTATTAATATGGGGGTACAAACTTAGTGATTTAATGGCATTAAATCACTAAATTTTTAAAGATTTCATTGTGCAAACGTCAGTTTAAAAATATCTATCAGAAAGTTGAATATAAACATCTCAAAATACATTAAATATAGCAATACACTGTTATTTATCATTCATTTGATACTTATATAATTTCCCCATCTCCATTACATTCCAAGATAAAAGCAATTATTTAAAAAAAAAAACACAAACCCCGAAAAATTTGTTCAATTGTCGTCTTAATAAAATCTTTGTTTTTTGTTTAACGGAAAGTTTTTTTTTTTGGTTGAACATCAACTAATACCCAACCAAAAGTTTTGATATAGGTGCTAAAATTACGTTCCTTCAACCTAAAACATTATTTATTGGTTGAACGTCAACCAAGTCCAGACCCAAGTTTGAAATAAGTCCTTAAATTACGATGTTTTCAACCCAGAACATTATATTTTGGTTGACAACTGACCAAATCCAAACCTTAGTCTTACAATGACGATAATTCTACCAATCCACAACTGTAGACATATTTAACCTAAGATTCAACTCAACTCAAACCCCTGACGCGCACGCACACTCTCACATTAGCTGTAAGCTCAGTCTCACATTTACATTTCATTTTTTTTCTTCAGTTTTCAGTATAAAAAAGTTATAATAAAATTATAAATAAAGTGTTTCAAACTTTCAAGATGTGTAGAAGTACATAGGTAAGTCATTTAAACATATTAATATATATTATTCATTGGTTTTATGTTCCAAAACCATGAATACTTGGATTTGATAACTTCTTTTTTTTTTGTTATTTTTCCATTTATTCATGACCGCTCACCAAAGCCAACGAGAAACATTTGTTGACGACCACAAAACAACAATACCAACACGCTGCAGTATAATTAACAACTCCCTGTCACTTGTTTGAGGCCACTATTTTCATAAAAGTTTTTTCTGGATAAATACCTGTAAGCAATATTTTTCCTGGAAATGTTTGATACGTTTGAGTAGGTATATATATTTTGCAATAAAAAAGGATAAAGTTAAAGAGTTAACTTGGAAAATTCATACAAATTTCACAAATTATGTGAATGTACTGCACAAAATGGATATAAAAAGTTGTTGATTGAGGCCATTCCAAAAATTGCTTGGCAAAAGTTAACACCGCCAATTTTTTTCAAACAAAAGTTTAAAATATTTAAGAGAGGATATAAAACTATATTTTATATTAAATTTCAAGTTAAAATGGGCTCTGGAAACACGTCGACAGTAGCAGAAAGAGGATCAATAGATGTTTTAAAGGAACTGGGATTCTAAGGCCGAGAAATAGCTAGGAGACCAGAAGTAAGACCATTGTCAACAACTATCTAGCAGACACTGAACACTATGGAAAAAAATGAAAAGGACGCACAACTCTAGCAACAACAATCCGAGAAAAGCGATTCATTCAGCGGCTAGCTTAAAATTCCACACTATCAGCACCTAAAATAAGGTCAAAAAGTGGGGTATCAGCCAGTATTTCGACGGTTTTAAGGATAATTAAAACGAGTGGTAACATCAAGAGTATGAAAATCAAAAAGAAACCGGTTCTCGACAGCTACACAAGAAATACTGAATCTGAATTTCGCCAGGGAGCATGTTGCCTGTAGCAACGCAAGGAACTTACTTACTTTACTTTTGATGGCGCTCACAGCCCATGATGGGCTTCGTCCTCAACTAACAAGACCCTCTAGCCAGCTCTGTCCCTAGCTAGCCGCTTCCAGTTGCGCACACCGAGTGCTTTGATGTCGTCATTCCCTTGATTGCGCCACCTGTTACGGGTTCTTGTTCTGCTGCGTACCCCATCGGGGTTGGATTCGAAGACTCGTCGGGCAGGTGCGTTGCTGTCCATACGCTCCACGTGCCCCAGCCATCTCAGCCGCTGTGTTTTTAGCTTTTTGACCAGGCCAACGTCGCTGTATAGCCCGTATAGCTCGTCGTTGAATCTTCTCCTCCATACTCCTTCGATACACACCGGACCGAAAATCACACGAAGAATCTTCCTCTCAAAGCACCCTAGCAGATTCTT
>OX439486.1:28412744-28693562 GCA_949320155.1 Melangyna quadrimaculata
ATATGACCGTACCCTCAGCAAACATGTATCATTACATTGCAGACTTTCAAGGGTTTAGAGGATTCAACAATGAGTTAATTTTGAAGGAGGCAGCCGTGTACCACAATGGACGTCACCATCATTTTATTATTACACCTCCATTTAATTTTAGTCTTATTCCTATATCACTTAAAAAACAAGCTAATTGGATATTTCATAATCATCACGGCTTAGCTTGGGACAGTGGATACACAGATTTTCGTCACGTTAAGTTATTTCTCCAACAAGAAATTAAAATTGGATTGGTTTACGTCAAAGGTAAGAAAAAACACATTGGCTTAAAAAGATACTAAAAAATGAAAAATGTGGATGTTGTTAACATTGAAGAAAAATACACCTGTCGAAATTTTAAAGATCTCAAAATTATTTATCCAAACCAAATAAAATGTATGTACCACGAGAAATGTTGTGCACTTCAAAATATTTATCTTTTGAGTAAGTTCATAAGTGAAGGTCCTTGATTGTAATACCCATTTTTAAATAAAACAAAATCTTTATTGTAAACTGATTTTTTTTTTTGTTTGTTTTTATTATTCATTGAGAAAAAAAAAGTGTAGAATACCATTTTCATTCATCTAACGATGAATCGGTTTTTCTCATGAAACCACACGGAAGGGAACTATTATCCAGTAGGAAGTTACGTTTCTCCGAAATAGGTCCGTAAGTTTTTTGTTCCGTTTTCGTTATCACTTGATGTTCTTTAGTACGACGTATGTTATCGGAAACAATAAGGATGCTTTCATTTTGATCAACATTTAGAACTGCTTCTTTTATTCTCTCAAAGTTGATTTTTTTGAAGATGAGTAGTTGAGGGATATACCTTTAACCTTACACACAAAGTTACTAACGTTATATTTAAAGTTAAAGATCTTAAAAGCGTAGTTCTTTGGACCGCCACTTACAAATTCCGTTATATAACTACCTTTGCTGTAAGACTCAAGCTCATCTGTTAAGTCTCCGATTAGGTCTCCTACCTCTGGTTCGAACTCTCCTTCTCGACTTATATAAATGACAGTCTGTGTCATAATACAGTACTCTTCTGTCCAATTTTTCCAAGAATCCGTACAGTTTGAGGAGTGCTTGAGCAGTTGTATACGCCGCAATGCTAACATTTGCAGTAGACAAACGTTCTATTGCTTACTTTTTACTTAAGTAGTTTACAATTACATTTTCTTCATTAATTGGTAAGACGTTACAAACTTGTAAAGAAGGGTTTGTAAGGATTTCGTATAACTCAGAAGGACTGTTAACAACACGTGTCTGTGTTTGGCTTTCTCTTTGACCAAACTTTCCCCAGAATGAATTCAATATCAACTTAGAAAAAGATCTTTTTCCCTCATTTTACGAAATGCTAGAATAATCAAGCTGAATATTTTCTTTGTCTATGAAATGAGAAATGAAATGTTGCTTCTCTTCTTCGGTTTTACAGTTGGTGGGCCATCCCGAAGCTTCTTGTTTAATTTTAAGAAATTTATCCTAGTATCAAAACGAACTTTTGAATCCGAATCTTTATCATATTGTACTACATCGTACTGCCATATTTCAAATATCTCAGCAAGTGTATATCCCTTTTCAATTGATTTATTTACTTCTTCAATAACCCATTTTCCATATATAGCTCGATCGTTATCTGAATGATGGCAGAATTTATTCTTTGATCTGATGCTGTTACATGTTCGACATCAGCTTATTGTTTTGTTTTAATGGTAGGACAGGGTGAAACAATTTTTCTGGAGGTATTACTTTACATTTTGTAATTCCACTAATATTTTCTAACTTTATTGGAGAAATTATGGAAGGCTCAGTATATACTTGTGGATGCCCTTTAGGATAGCTACCATATTTACATACTCAGGGGTATAAAGAACATACATCTAGGTACTTGATTTTTTCATCATTCTTACATTTATAATGCATAGTTGTATTGCCAGTTCTTCCTCCATAAAAAGTGTCTCGAGGATTAAGTGGGGATTTTTCAATAAGAGGGTGGGTTTCTAAAAATTCTAAATCACCAAGACTCATAAGTGACAGGTTTCTTTCAAACTCACAACCCCAGATTTCAATTACCTCATAATTTAAAAAATTTAGTCGAGCTGTTTTCGATTGTGTTCTTTTGTACCTCAGGGTAAGTGTATCGAATTGATCCTTCCCCAAGGGCTCATCTCTTCTCTGATTCAAGCACAATGGGTGTTTATGATAATAACATCCATGAAATTCAAAAACTTGACCAGTTTTCTCACAAAACCCATCCACCTTGACTCCTGCTACAAACATTTCTTTTCCATTGGCAGCATGCTTTATCTAAATATTTCGATTTTTTGCTTCCCAAATTAACCATTTGATCGAAACTTTCGAGTAATTATCAGTTAATCTAAAGCCATTTTTGGGGATCAAGCCAATAGTATTTTCTTCGAGGAAATTACGTCGATGAAGAAGACTACAAGCTGATGCGATTGTTGTACACTCTAAAAAGGGTTCTACGTTACTCTGCACTAAGAACAGTTTCCTGAATTTCAGACAGGCTTCTGTTAGAATCACTGATGCAGTAATCAATTAACTCACGTCGCCATACCATTTAAAAAAGACTTCACGATCTTCAGATTTCATAGTATCTGGGCCGTAATATTTTGCATCAGGCAGTTTTCCTACGTATTTTTCATTCACTGCTAGGTTAAAAAAATGCGGGAAGAAGCCTTTCTTTAATAAAGGAGACAAATCGAAAGCTTTTGGTAGCTTAGACAGTGCCATGGGAAAATAATTCACCGGATCTAGGAACTTCACATTTGTTATCGTCATCAGTAAAATTTTAGTTCCTCGCATTATAAGTTAGGGTTTCAGGCCTGTTTTAACCAGAATATATTTTAAAATAAAGTGGTGATCATAAGCCCGTCCGTTATGTGCTATCACTATGACTTTCTTGAAAATCTTTCGAACTTCCATTATATGATGCAGAAATCTTGATACTACGTCTTGAGTTATAATTTGCTCCCGAAATTTACGCACATTAGAAAAATGTAAATTTTCAACTTCAATACCTGAGCTGCACCTTTGTTGAAATACACAGAGGTTTGGTTTGTGTATTTTTAGCAAATTTTCTTCAGATTGGTTAGTTTGGTCATCTTCCTGTCTACTTTCGAAATCATAGAAAATGTAGAGTCATTTTTCGAAATCATAGAAAATGTAGAGTCATTTTTCTGTTTTTGGTGTTCTTACATGTCTTAGTATATAGCACTGATGGTCATTGGGAACAAATTTCGTACACTGTTTGCAAAAATATTCGTTGCAAAAATGTTCTCTTGTACTAATTGTCTTCAGACAATTTAAGCATCGATTCATTTCATCACAAATTGCTTGTTTGCCTGAGCTAGATGATTCGTGGTTATCAAAACATGTTTTACCTCGGAAGCTTCTATGGCAATCATGGCAATCAATTTCATGTTCCACCTCTTCACAACTAGGTGTTTTTTGACTTTGTGGGCATGATTTGTTACACCTGTGTTTTGACTTAACGTTGTACGGTACATTACATTCTTCACAAAAATATGAACAACTAAAAGCTGAAGTACAGGAGGTAATCAAGTTGAAATGTTTCACATTATGAAGAAGATTAATCCTTTTATTACCCGGCCTTTTGTATTGTACTGGTACACCGTTATTTTGTTATCAGATAGAAGATATTGAAATTGGCGTAATTCCGGAATGCCGCAACTTTCTGGCGGAATCTGTACCTGCGCGTCCACCAAGAGCTGTTTTGCTCTTTTCGTCTGTTCCATGTCCGTATCATCACGAATTCTTTTATAATCCGATGATTTTTCCGCGAATGCTTTTCCAACTATCAAAGCACGTGGAAGGCAAAGATTGTCTTTATTTTTTATCGACACAATTCCTCGACGCTTGGTACATTCTTCTTCAAACGTGTTATAATAATTGGCCATGCGTCGGCGTCGGTTTCCTTTTCCAGTGGGGATCTTCACCGGTGTTACTTTAATGTAGAAGGAATCTGTGCTTAGACCTTCTGAATTACTTTGGAAAACTTTTGAAATCATCTCCCATAAATCCGCCACATGTAACTCGGAGGCACTTTTAAAATTAACCCAACCACTACCTCACTCCGCAGAAAATTCTTTCCCACAGAATGTTACTCTGACCTTATCTTCTGGATCTACTTCCTTAAAAGAAAACTGACAATGACACTAATTGCTCCCCCTACCCAATTAGTCGGTTCCACGTTGTCTGGTACCGGTTTAATACTGAACTCAATTGCTCGCTTCTGAAGATTAAACCGCTTAATTTTTGTCAGCACGTTTGTTATGACCTCAAAACGCTAGATAAAAAGAAATTAACATTTTATTTATTTCAAGCATTTCATCATTATACCTAGCTATCTTAAATCTCAGAAACAAACTTTTTTTCCGGCAAAGAGAATTCAATTTTCGGATCGACCCTTCCTTGCAATGAATTTGTTACCTTCATGAGTAACCCACTCATTTCATTTAATTCTTCGTCGGTCAATGAATTAAATTTAGATCGGAGAAAAACTTTTTTGTTTTCTAGCTCTACAGTAACTTTTTCGCCATAAATGGTTTGGCACTTTTTACAAATAATAATCATGTCGGGAATAGATAAGAGATCCTTGATATTAACCAAAGGTTTTTCTATCCCTAACTCATTTAATTTATTTAAAAAGCTAACGGAATTGTAAGAACTCATTCTCAACACGTTAATATACTTTTGAATTTAAAATTTAGGTGACAAGTTCATAAAAATTAAGGTGCCACTAAACCTAAAAATAAAACAAAATAGCATGTGATGTGTTTTTTTTTTTGTATCATAAAAAATGATGACCACATCAAGCACAATTTCAAATGTAGCAAGCCCAAGTAAAAAAAAAGACAATTTTAATCAGGAGAAAATGAAAAAAAAAGTAAATTTGTACATTTTTCAACATTTTTTATTTATTTTGTTTCGGGCTTTTATTCGATTTTTGAGCAAATATATTGACCTTGAACGAAAAGCAAATGAAAACGCATTGCATTTCTTTCGTCTACTATTGCAATGAAACACGAGATTTCTGACCGTCAGTAACCTTAAAAAATAATTTGAATCAAATTGTTTTAGTGAATTATCTTTGGTTATAAGTAAGGCTTTATGTTTTTTTTTTGTATGGAATGCGTTTATCTTCGTAAGGTTTATCTTTTCCAGGTTACTGGCGGTCAGAAACTCTTGTTACTAATACAATGCATAAGTAGATGACCTCAACTACCCCCACGCGCCAAGTTACAAATATCATCGTCATCATTTTTCCTCTTGCCATCATAATCAAACAAAATAATACAATAATTTTTCATACCAACATTAGATGGTATACATGCATTTTTTCAATGTCATGTTTCCACATTTCATTTTTCATTATCATAAAACAATAAATAAACAAAACCAACCAGCAAGAATAAAAAAAAACGCATAAGTACATTTTTAGCATGTATGTGGCTTAGAACAACGATGGCTCAGTGGAAGTGTCACTCAGACAATAAGCCAGAGATGTCTGTTCAAATCTTCAAACAATTCTGTATATTTTTTTTGCGTTTGCTCAAAATAATAATTTGTTCTTGTTCCTCATTCAAATTCATCGAATAACCTAATGGCTCAGTCCTTGTATATGAAAACTATAGTACTATCATGGACAAAATTTTTTTGTGCAACAATGCTTCGTTGGTGGCGCCACTTTAGCTCTACGGAGACTTCCATTTTTGGGAGACAATTGTCGGCGGAGACTTCAATTTTTGGGAGACTTCCATTTATCAGAGAATCGAAACTAAGTAGTTAGAGCAAGAGGAGTGTATTTTTTTCGATTCTGGTAAGAATCAAATGGAGTAAGCGAGATTACCAATCGAAGGTTTTGTTCAACGTCAATGATGAGAAAAAGGTGAAAGAATGGCAAAAAAATGTTCGTATCCTCTTTGATTTAATGTGCAATGCAAGGTTATTTTTTTTGCTTAATTTACTGATTATGCTATATGCGAGAAGAGAAGTGGACTTACATCCATGTAAGTTAGCTTTTTGCGGCGTCGTTGTCAACAACCTTGAAGCAAGGAATATAGTTTTTGTTTTGCGGGAAGGAATAATGCGTGGAGGTATACATTCTTATATTATCAAGGGTAGGTTTATTTTAATGCGTGAAAGAAAAATATATGTTCATGTTGTGTAAGTATATTTGTAGGTATATATGCAATCGTATGTTATTGAGGGTAGTTTTGATATTAAATTGTCTTGCAAAGATTTCTTATTTGCCGTGAAATTTGTTGCAAGTGCAAGATTTTGAGCATATTTTTTTGCGGGAACATCTACGTAGGTAGATAATATTCGTATAAATCATGAATGGTAGGTTTTATTAATATTAATGTTGTTTGCATGATTTGAGTTTGACTTGAAATGTTTTGAAGAAATTTACAATTAATTATGCCGACAAATATAGGTAGGTACATACATAATGCATAACTATATGTAGGTAGGTATGAAAATAAGTTATGAAAAAAGGGAGAATTTCTATGCAATGTTGAGGTAGGTAAGTGCTTGGTGGTAGGTAGGTTGTATTTGTTTACCTACTTTTAATTCACAATTTATCATACAAGCAGGCATGTAGGTATAGGTATGATTTTATTATTTGACACTAGTCTGTCAATGTGGTGGTTGAATTTCAGCCAGTGGACAATATCCTAGGAGGTTGGTTTTATAAGTTTTAGTTGTGCCCAGAAATGTTTGAACTAAAGCTGGGTATGTAACTGTACCTACGTACATACCTACAACATTGTTCGTTTAATTAAAGCTACCTAGGTATGTACATAGGTATGTACCTAGGTAGGTACCTACATTTTTATTATTTCAAATCAACCAGAGAGAGAACATTAATGTAAATTGCAAAACGGTCAGTGCACTAAAAATTGAATTATACTCAGGTGTAGGTAGGTACGTACGTATAGGTTTGTAGGTAGGTACCTATATAAATATTGTTAAAATAAAGAAGAAACGAAGTTTCAGTCGTCCAGCCAGTCGTCGTACAGCCAACTCCGCTTAACTAAAAACATCGGTTATCTGAAACAAGACATTTATTCCGGAGGCTTTTTTAAGAAAAAAACTGCTTCGCATAACTGAACTCCGCTTAATTGCAATCTCGGGATAATTGAAACAAAATTGTGTGCCTCAAAGGAACATTTTTCACTTTTTCAACTCCGTATAAGGGAAACGATCATTTTTTTTTTTTGTTTTTAATTATTATATATTCATATTCGTTTTTTGATTAAAAATGTAAATACCTTTGTTGTTTGAATTGTTTCATATGGAAATATAACGACATATTAGGTACATACATATTTTGACACAAAAAATCATACCTAAATTTTTTTTTGATTCTCAGGCTAAATGAAATTTAATATTTGTTTTGAAAAAAACTCCGCTTATTTGAAATAAGTTTCAGTTATCCATAGTTCGGTATTCGGTTAACTGAAAACTCCGCTTTACTGAAACAAATGGTCTGCAATTATGCTGCTCCAGTTATGCGGAGTCGACGGTCAATTTCATTTTTATTTATACCAAGGTAGGTAGGTAGGTTTATATATACATACCTACGTAGGTGTCTACATTTAAAAAAAATTGTTTTAACTAAACCTAGATCTAAATTTTTATTTTATTTTTTTCAAATCAACCAATTGCAAAATGTGCCAACAGGTAGGTACCTACCTACTTACCTATTTTAATTTTAATTTCCGATTTTGTGATTCCAGGTAGTTTACAAAATAAATGTTTTATTGTAGACCTACCAATAAATTTTTCGTTAGGAATTTTTTCCTTTTTTTTAAATTTAAGTGTAAAATAAATTTGAAAAACTTAAATATGAATTTTTGCATAAATAATACAATAATAAAAATTATTAATTGTTCCTATTTTCGTGAACTTTTTTTTATAAATTTCTAAATGGAATACAATCTTAGAAATTTATAATAATTTTAATTAGTTAGTGTTTTTTTTTTATGTTTAAAGCTTAAAACTTCTACCTTTCTCCGTTTGTGGGGATGGACAATTTTATAAAACATTTGCTTTAAATGGATTAAAAATTATTAAAAATCAACGATATTACTTACAATATTATGCGATAGCTTTTTTCAGCCTATTTGGTTTCAAATTGTTTTCAAAATAAAAATGTTCAATGAATAGTTTTTGAAACAAAATTTTTCAAAGTCAAAATTTAGAAAAAAAATTGAAAAATAAAATTTATTTGCATTTTTTACTTCAGAATTTTACGTAATATTCTTTGTTCCAAAAACGATTGCTGTAATTAGTTTTTAGTCAAACGCTAAGAACCAGGAGCTGATATATAGTTTAGTTTAAGAAAAAATCGAAACTTATGAAAGTACTTTTTTCTTCCAAAATTATTTTTTTGAATAGGTATTTAGTACGTGTATACAGGGTGGTTTGCATAAGGTGTCATAAAAGGCTAGAGCGTGTAGGTTGGACTTAGACAAGACAAGATTCGTATGGGAGGGGGGTCTATTTTCATCCGTTTAGGCGGGAGGGGCAATTTCCAAAAAAAAATCACTTAAAACAGAAAAAAAAATATTAAAAAATTACGGTAACACTAACAGAATGCCGCTATAGCATATTGAAAAGCCAAAAATCTATTCTTTAATATAATTTTTAAATTAAGTTGTTCGAGTGAATAGTTTTTGAAAAACAAATTTTCCAAGTAAAAATTTTGGAAAAAAAATTTCAAGCTAATTTTTTTCAAAAATTTATGTAATTAAGCATAATTTTTGTTTTCAAAACTTAATGCTCTTGTCAATTTTTAGTCAAACGCTGGAAACCGTATGGATCTAGGACTTTTACTTTTCAAGATATGAACAAAATTAATGAAGCAACTTTCACATTAAACTAAGAAGGAACCGGGTAAATGATCATTTCAGCAACCAGTTGATTATCGTCAAGTTTAAGTTGTGAAAATTGGCAGAAAAATTTTATTTGAATTTTTATGAATTTTAAAAATCCAATTGTGACACTAATAAAGGAGGTACAGATTAAAAAATGAGTTATCAAATAAATGGTTATTTTATTGAGATTAAATATAAGAAAAAACCAATTCAATCCATGCCTACACTCACATGGTATAAAGTAATATGTGTAAAAATTATATATTGTTAATTTATCAGCTCAATAGTACAATAGAAATATAATTTTTTTATACAAATTCCTGGAACATATAGCTATAATTCATTAGTATATTGGAAACCTCTACCACTGTTTATTGAAAAGATATTAATAAAAAGCAAAAAAAAAAAATTCAAAATGTTTACCCTTTCTTCAATAAATCTGTCAAATGATAAGTTAGAAAGATAACATTTTTACCATTTAATTGCCATCAAATATATCAAGATTTTAAAATTTTAGATTTTTCCAACTACCCGTTAAAAATCATATAGATTGAAAAATTGACCAAAATAATTTACCTTTTTTCAAAAATCATTTTGGGTATGAAAAAAAAATCCTGTCAAAAATTGCTTGAACATGGATAATTTTTGTATCATCCCCTATAAAAATATGTAAAAATAAAAAAAAAATTAAAAATGTACCCCCTTATAACTACTAAGTACTTTTCGAAACGACTATTTATCAATTTTCAGTTGTAAAACCGGGTATATCTCGGTTTGTAGATTTTTAATAAAAAAAAAGTTGTGCATATTTTGTTGCTTAATTTTTCAATATCTTTCAAATACAAAAATCATGTTTCTACGAAGTCGCGTTTAGAAGTTAGTTTTTTTGACTTTGATTCAGTTTTACCCTATTAAATGTGCGAATTTCCAAAATTCCGTTCTTAGTGCAACCCTGAATATAATTTGCTATTATATAAATTTTAGTATATAGATACCTACCTACTTTTAATACTTCTAGTTTAAGCTGTTGCAATTTTTATTCTTTCATTTATATCTATAATATAAATAAATTAACATTCACATACAAATAAGGCGTACCTTCTTACATGTACCTAGTACCTACCTAGATATTAATACAAATTATCTACAAACATACCTACCTTTCTAGGTTAAAATAAAAAAGCGACAAACCTAACTACCTACCATGAGCCATACTCATCAAAAACCATCATCGCCATGAAACTCATGAATTATTGCATCACTGATATTCTTGCCAACAGACCTACATACATAAATATCTAGAAAGCAAAAAAAAAAAACAATCTACCTATGCCTTGACCTTCATGCCGCCGCCGGCCGACGCGACGTCACGATTGTCTTCTTGCATTGCACACAAGTTGTAAAAAAAACACCCCTTCCTCTTTAAGCGCACAAGACCCAACAAACCAAGGAGAATTCCCAAATTTTTTTCACACTTTTTAATTCTCTGCACCTTTGCATAGCAAAGTAATCGACAAAAAAATGTAAACCTAACAAAAAACATTCATTCTACCTATTTCACTCTAACTATTATAAATATAAGTATTCCTTACTTATTCTTACTAGAAATTCTCCACAAAACTCAATTTTCTCCACTGTAAAATTCGATGAGATTCTTTCACAATCGATCTGAAGATGGCAGTCCATTCGACATTCACCATGATAGTACTATGGATTTCATATACAAGGGGCTCAGTGGAATTTGATTTTTTTTTGCTTGCTTAGCACCACTTATAGACTTCAATTAGCTTAGTCATATTGACATACCATAGCTTCGTACGGTTTTAGATTATATTTTTATATGATTTCGAAGCTTTCCACCCAACACTTAATCACCTTATCCACAAACCATTTCAACCTACCACATTTTTCAACCCATCACTTAATTAGCTTTTAAATTATATTTTTATATGATTTCGAAGTTTTCAACCCGAACACTTAATTAGCTTTTAAGCCTTTTATATGAAATCCATAGTACTATCATGGTGAATGTCGAATGGACTGCCATCTTCAGATCGATTGTAAAAGAATCTCATCGAATTTCACAGTGGAGAAAATTGAGTTTTGTGGAGAATTTCTAGTAAGAATAAGTAAGGAATACTTATATTTATAATAGTTAGAGTGAAATAGGTAGAATGAATGTTTTTTGTTAGGTTTACATTTTTTTGTCGATTACTTTGCTATGCAAAGGTGCAGAGAATTAAAAAGTGTGAAAAAAATTTGGGAATTCTCCTTGGTTTGTTGGGTCTTGTGCGCTTAAAGAGGAAGGGGTGTTTTTTTTACAACTTGTGTGCAATGCAAGAAGACAATCGTGACGTCGCGTCGGCCGGCGGCGGCATGAAGGTCAAGGCATAGGTAGATTGTTTTTTTTTTTTTGCTTTCTAGATATTTATGTATGTAGGTCTGTTGGCAAGAATATCAGTGATGCAATAATTCATGAGTTTCATGGCGATGATGGTTTTTGATGAGTATGGCTCATGGTAGGTAGTTAGGTTTGTCGCTTTTTTATTTTAACCTAGAAAGGTAGGTATGTTTGTAGATAATTTGTATTAATATCTAGGTAGGTACTAGGTACATGTAAGAAGGTACGCCTTATTTGTATGTGAATGTTAATTTATTTATATTATAGATATAAATGAAAGAATAAAAATTGCAACAGCTTAAACTAGAAGTATTAAAAGTAGGTAGGTATCTATATACTAAAATTTATATAATAGCAAATTATATTCAGGGTTGCACTAAGAACGGAATTTTGGAAATTCGCACATTTAATAGGGTAAAACTGAATCAAAGTCAAAAAAACTAACTTCTAAACGCGACTTCGTAGAAACATGATTTTTGTATTTGAAAGATATTGAAAAATTAAGCAACAAAATATGCACAACTTTTTTTTTATTAAAAATCTACAAACCGAGATATACCCGGTTTTACAACTGAAAATTGATAAATAGTCGTTTCGAAAAGTACTTAGTAGTTATAAGGGGGTACATTTTTAATTTTTTTTTATTTTTACATATTTTTATAGGGGATGATACAAAAATTATCCATGTTTAAGCAATTTTTGACAGGATTTTTTTTTCATACCCAAAATGATTTTTGAAAAAAGGTAAATTATTTTGGTCAATTTTTCAATCTATATGATTTTGAACGGGTAGTTGGAAAAATCTAAAATTTTAAAATCTTGATATATTTGATGGCAATTAAATGGTAAAAATGTTATCTTTCTAACTTATCATTTGACAGATTTATTTAAGAAAGGGTAAACATTTTGAATTTTTTTTTGGTTTTTTATTAATATCTTTTCAATAAACAGTGGTAGAGGTTTCCAATATACTAATGAATTACAGCTATATGTTCCAGGAATTTGTATAAAAAAATTAAAGGTATTTCTATTGTACTATTGAGCTGATAAATTAACAATATATAATTTTTACACATATTACTTAATACCATGTGAGTGTAGGCATGGATTGAATTGGTTTTTTCTTATATTTAATCTCAATAAAATAACCATTAATTTGATAACTCATTTTTTAATCTGTACCTCCTTTATTAGTGTCACTATTGATTTTTTAAAATTCATAAAAATTCAAATAAAATCCTTAAGATTTACTTTGCTTTGTTCATTGTCAACAATCGTTTAATATTATAACTATTTTTCTGCAAATTTTCACAACTTAAACTTGACGATAATCAACTGGTTGCTGAAATGATCATTTACCCGGTTTCTTCTTAGTTTAATGTGAAAGTTGCTTCATTAATTTTGTTCATATCTTGAAAAGTAAAAGTCCTAGATCCATACGGTTTCCAGCGTTTGACTAAAAATTGACAAGATCATTAAGTTTTGAAAACAAAAATTATGCTTAATTACATAAATTTTTGAAAAAAATTAGCTTGAAATTTTTTTTTTCCAAAATTTTTACTTGGAAAATTTATTTTTCAAAAACTATTCACTCGAACAACTTAATTTAAAAATTATATTAAAGAATAGACTTTTGGCTTTTCAATATGCTATAGCGGCACTCTGTTAGTGTTACCGTAATTTTTTAATATTTTTTTTTCTGTTTTAAGTGATTTTTTTTTGGAAATTGCCCCTCCCGCCTAAACGGATGAAAATAGACCCCCCTCCCATACGAATCTTGTCTTGTCTAAGTCCATCCTACACGCTCTAGCCTTTTATGACACCTTATGCAAACCACCCTGTATACACGTACTAAATACCTACTCAAAAAAATAATTTTGGAAGAAAAAAGTACTTTCATAAGTTTCGATTTTCTCTTAAACTAAACTATATATCAGCTCCTGGTTCTTAGCGTTTGACTAAAAACTAATTACAGCAATCGTTTTTGGAACAAAGAATATTACGTAAAATTCTGAAGTAAAAAATGCAAATAAATTTTATTTTTCAATTTTTTTTCTAAATTTTGACTTTGAAAAATTTTGTTTCAAAAACTATTCATTGAACATTTTTATTTTGAAAACAATTTGAAACAAAATAGGCTGAAAAAAGCTATCGCATAATATTGTAAGTAATATCGTTGATTTTTAATAATTTTTAATCCATTTAAAGCAAATGATTTATAAAATTGTCCCTCCCCACAAACGGAGAAAGGTAGAAGTTTTAAGCTTTAAACATAAAAAAAAACACTAACTAATTAAAATTATTATAAAATTTCTAAAATTGTATTCCATTTAGAAATTTATAAAAAAAAGTTCACGAAAATAGGAACAATTTATAATTATTATTATTGTATTATTTATGCAAAAATTCATATTTAAGTTTTTCAAATTTATTTTACACTTATATTTAAAAAAAAGGAAAAAATTCCTAACGAAAAAAGTTATTGCTAGGTAGGTATCTACAGGTAGGTACCTACCTGTCTACAATAAAACATTTATTTTGTAAACTACCTGGAATCAAAAAATCGGAAATTAAAATTAAAATAGGTAAGTAGGTAGGTACCTACCTGTTGGCACATTTTGCAATTGGTTGATTTGAAAAAAATAAAAATTTAGATCTAGGTTTAGTTAAAACAATTTTCTTAAATGTAGACACCTACGTAGGTATGTATATATAAACCTACCTACCTACCTTGGTATATATAAAAATGAAATTGACCGTCGACTCCGCATAACTGGAGCACCATAATTGCAGACCATTTGTTTCAGTAAAGCGGAGTTTTCAGTTACCGAATACCGAACTATGGATAACTGAAACTTATTTCAAATAAGCGGAGTTTTTTTCAAAACAAATATTAAATTTCATTTAGCCTGAGAATCAAAAAAAATTTAGGTATGATTTTTTGTGTCAAAATATGTATGTACCTAATATGTTGTTATATTTCCATATGAAACAATTCAAACAACAAAGGTATTTACATTTTTAATCACAAAACGAATATGAATATATAATTAAAAACAAAAAAAAATGATCGTTTCCCTTATACGGAGTTGAAAAAGTGAAAAATGTTCCTTTGAGGCACACAATTTTGTTTCAGTTATCCCGAGATTGCAATTAAGCGGAGTTCAGTTATGCGAAGCAGTTTTTTTCTTAAAAAAGCCTCCGGAATAAATGTCTTGTTTCAGATAACCGATGTTTTCAGTTAAGCGAAGTTGGCTGTACGACGACTGGCTGGACGACTGAAACTTCGTTTCTTCTTTTTTTTAACAATATTTATATAGGTACCTACCTACAAACCTATACGTACATACCTACCTACACCTGAGTATAATTCAATTTTTAGTGCACTGACCGTTTTGCAATTTACATTAATGTTCTCTCTCTGGTTGATTTGAAAAAATAAAAATGTAGGTACCAACCTAGGTACATACCTATGTACATACTTAGGTAGCTTTAATTAAACGAACAATGTTGTAGGTATGTACGTAGGTACAGTTACATACCCAGCTTTAGTTCAAACATTTCTGGGCACAACTTAAACTTATAAAACCAACCTCCTAGGATATTGCCCACTGGCTGAAATTCAACCACCACATTGACAGACTAGTGTCAAATAATAAAATCATACCTATACCTACATGCCTGCTTGTATGATAAATTGTGAATTAAAAGTAGGTAAACAAATACAACCTACCTACCACCAAGCATTTACCTACCTCAACATTGCATAGAAATTCTCCCTTTTTTCATAACTTATTTTCATACCTACCTACATATAGTTATGCATTATGTATGGACCTACCTATATTTGTCGGCATAATTAATTGTAAATTTCTTCAAAACATTTCAAGTCAAACTCAAATCATGCAAACAACATTAATATTAATAAAACCTACCATTCATGATTTATACGAATATTATCTACCTATGTAGATGTTCCCGCAAAAAAATATGCTCAAAATCTTGCACTTGCAACAAATTTCACGGCAAATAAGAAATCTTTGCAAGACAATTTAATATAAAAACTACCCTCAATAACATACGATTGCATATATACCTACAAATATACTTACACAACATGAACATATTATTTTTCTTTCACGCATTAAAATAAACCTACCCTTGATAATATAAGAATGTATACCTCCACGCATTATTCTTTCCCGCAAAAAAAAACTATATTCCTTGCTTCAAGGTTGTTGACAACGACGACGCAAAAAGCTAACTTACATGGATGTAAGTCCACTTCTCTTCTCGCATATAGCATAATCAGTAAATTAAGCAAAAAAAATAACCTTGCATTGCACATTAAATCAAAGAGGATACGAACATTTTTTTGCCATTCTTTCACCTTTTTCTCATCATTGACGTTGAACAAAACCTTCGATTGGTAATCTCGCTTACTCCATTTGATTCTTACCAGAATCGAAAAAAATACACTCCTCTTGCTCTAACTACTTAGTTTCGATTCTCTGATAAATGGAAGTCTCCCAAAAATTGAAGTCTCCGCCGACAATTGTCTCCCAAAAATGGAAGTCTCCGTAGAGCTAAAGTGGCGCCACCAACGAAGCATTGTTGCACAAAAAAATTTTGTCCATGATAGTACTATAGTTTTCATATACAAGGCTTTTAAGTTATATTTTTATATGATTTCTGTCACCTGTCACCCGACGGCAATCCAAAGGTTCTCATCATCATTGTTTTTTTTTTTTTAATTAAATACACTCCCAAGCCTCACCATCAAATAATTTCTTAAAAATCCTCATTTATTATACAACTCCTATAACGAAGTGCAGCGACAATATATCTATAAAGGACATCCCATCCAACATTTCCATTTAGTATTTCAATTAGCTCAATTTCATTTAGGCTTTTTTTTCCAAAATATATCATCCTGAATTCTTTCATGACTGGACAAATCACAGTTAAATGGTGAATGTCTTCACGAACACTCAAATTACAAAGGCTGCAAAGTAAAGGTAGATCGGGCCGATGAGGCATGAAGTTAAGATTAAGTAGTTCCCCTCTTGTTTTGAATATTATGCTGATTTTTTTTTAATGAGTTGGAATTAACTAGGTATGCTTTGTTAGTGAGGCAGAAATTTAGACGGTTATAATAACATCTATAAAGTGATGATCGAGCTTCAGATGCATTTTTGTCGTACAAAAAATGACCAAGTTGTTCTAAAAGACTATTAAACTTTGTCCTCAACCCTGCAGGTTGTTCATTTTGTGTAACCATTAGATTCATACTGCATGTAGTTGCCAATTTTTCCCATTCCACTACCATGTGACCTGTCATCTGTATTGAACTCCTCAGTACGATTTTGGGTATTCTTTCATCATTCATTTGAAAAATTTTAACAATATAGTTGAAATGCATAAGAGTTTCCATTATCATGGGAGGCAGTCCTGTTTCTAGATGCAACATGTAATTTGGGGTATTCCTTGGAAGACGGAAGATTCTTTTGATAAAATAACGGAGAAACTTTTCAATTGCTTTGAAAGAACAGTAACCCCAGACCTGAGCTCCATATAGTAAGATCGACAACGCTGTAGAGCGGAAAAGTTTTTGCTTTGCACTATGGTTAATAGAGTCGCTCTTGAAACAGCGTTCCCACACAGTTGAAATTGCTCGTTTTGACTCCGTTAATTTTCGTTCCAGATGTTTTTTCGTATTAAGATTCGATGTAAATAGGACCCCTAGATATTTATACTCTCGTACAGTTTCGACTGCACCGTCTTTGAAGGTCCATTTCTCATTTCTCGCATTCCTGCCGCCACCCCCTCTGAATACCATTATATTGGATTTTGCTAGATTAACCACTAGATTCCAGCGGTCACAATAGTCCTTTAGCCTGTTCATCATTAGCTGCAGTCCATCAACCGTCTCCGCAAAGAAAACTATGTCGTCTGCATACATAAGTGCGGGTATTTTAGCTCCTCCAAACATAATTCCACCTCTGACTGCATCAGTTATGTCATTTATAAACAGTATAAAGAGCAAAGCACTCAAAATACACCCTTGTTTGAGCCCCATTTCTGTGTGAAACTCTTCAGAGATAAACGTTCCGTCCTATACGCTGTGTTCCCTGAGTACAAAGCTCTTAAAATGTTTATTATTTTACTTGACAGCCCAAATGTATAAAGCTTATAAGAAAGCGATTCACGAACGATAAAGTCGAAAGCAGCACGTAAGTCAACAAAGAAAGCATATATTTTTTTCTTTCTCCTGAAAAAAGAATCGGCAACGTTGTACAGTGAGAATATATAATCCGTTGTAGAATAGTTCTTCCTAAAACCGGCCTGAAACTCTGATAGGATACTTTTCCTCCTCACCGATTCGGTCAATCTATTTTCAATAAGCCCTGCGAACAACTTAGCACTTGTATTTAGAAATTTTTGAACAGCGGGAAAATTATTGATTTTCTGAAACTTTCTGGAACCATCACGTCTTCGAAAATTCGGTTGAATTCGTTAGCAAGCAAGACAAATTCATCGGTCGCGTACTTATAGGGCTCAAAAGGAATGCGGTCATCTCCAGGTGCCTTATTTACTTTCGCCTTCTTAATAACTTCTTTAACTTCATCCATTATCAGCGGGGCTGCGTATTGTACTAAAGGTGAGCTAAACGTTGCGTTAAGAAGGTTCTTGAAGTGATCCTTTAGACTAGGCGCTTGTGATCCTAGAGCGATGATATTTGTAGTTCCATTTAAGATTTTAACAGCCTTCCAGAATTCAGCAGAACTACGGGTGCGATTAATTATCGATACTGTCTCTTGCTCAAAAGCTGATTTTTTTGCCAAACAAATTCTTTTGAAATTAATATTTGCTTCGGAGTACAGCTTTTTAAAAATCGGTAAGTTTCGTAACCGGAATAGCTTTAAAAAATTAAAAAATAGTTCCCTAGCTTCTAAGCATTCAGAGTCAAATCAACTCTGCTAATAGCATTTTTTCTTTTTTCCTAGCTGGTTTTGTGGGTTGGATTTCTTTATGATTTTCGTCAGAACAGTTATGTCTACTTGTTCGCTTGTTTCCTGAATTGCTCTAAGTTCATTTCTCATGTTATCTTGAAACTTGGTCTTCTTTCTTTCAATCCATTGCAATTTCGGGATCAGATTAAGACTTTTTGCCCCAGCTGGTATTTCTGTTCGCGATGTTGTAAAAGTTATTTCCAGCGGCATGTGATCTGAAAAAGTCTGAGTTCCTACTCTAAAATCACTCACAACATTGTTCCACAATCCAGACACAAGGCAGTAGTCAATTGTAGATGTCTTATAAATGTCAGTTCACCCTCTGAATCTCCTGTGTAACTACCATTCAATACATGACAATTGTATGCATCGGAAAGTTCTAAGATTTTTTCACCTTTACGATCACAGGCTACGTCCTTTGATTTGCGATTGAGGCTAAAGACAGGCCATTGCGTGCAGAAAAAGTTGTTTTGTGACAAGCCAATCCTGCCATTGAATTCTCCAATAAGCTTAAATTCGTCGAGTCAACCTCTTGCTAAATTTCACTTAGTATCTCAAAGTCGGATTGCCAATGACTACAATTTATATATATCGGAACTATGCACATCGTGTCACTCCCAAGTTTAAAGTCCATCACATAAGAATCAGTTGTCTTTCTGAGGCTCACATTAATTTCACGTAGACCTATGCGGTAACAATAAAGTACACCTCTGCTGCCTCGACCATAGTTTGCCGTTTTTATTGCTGATTTTCCTCATTTTCTAATAAATGCGTTTCAAAAAGCATACAAATATCAAATTTTTTTATATAATTAAAAAAGTTTACAAATAATAATTTATTATTTAATCCTGACACATTATAACTTAAAATTTTAATATCAACTAAACAATTAACTTTTTTCTGGTAGACTGCAGCTTTTCATGCCTCGTGTAAACACCTATCACTTGTGCTTGCACCCAAATTCAATGTTGCGGATGGTGATGTCACCCTGTGTGTCTGACTGTCACTTGTGTTGACAGCTTTCACATTTCTCGCATTTGACGTATTATACTCATTATTTTTATTTAGTAGTTCATTGATTAATAAATTTAAAAAAGAAATGTCTCCAAAAATGGATTTTAGCATGTTAAGGCCATCAATTTCACCACACTTCAACCCCATCATGGTTTCCCAGGTAAAAACTTTGTCCTCGATTACCATTCAGTCGTCGCGAACAGCAATTTTTTTTATGTGGGTGCCTTTCCAAGAGCATTTTTCGTAAGCGCATCAGCTTCGCTCTTCTTTGACGCACATCTGGGGGCAAATCCTTCTGGATGCTTATTTTTTTTTTCCTTTCAGCGTACCAGAGTTCTTTAGCACATTCCAGGCTGTTTCGCGTGACTTCATTTTCACAAGTATTGTTGCTCCAACTGCGGCTACCTATACTGTAAGCAGTTTCGACCACCGAGTCTGCATCGGTTCTATTGAGAAGACCAGCGCTGATAGACTTAGCGTTATCACATGCATCTGGGTTGTTTTTCGGTAGTCGCACCACCAGGTTTGCCGTGCTTTTCTGGAGGATTTTATCGATTTGGACTTCCAATATTTTGTTACGAGACTCTAGTTGCTCTACCCTTTGCGAAAATTCTTCGTGACGTATTTTTAGGTTAGCAAACTCATAGTGAAGGAGCTGCATATCGGTTTTGGTTGCTAAATTTTTAAAGAGTTCATCATTATTTTCCTTAAGCAACTTCTGCAAAATCAGCTCAACATCTACTGCGGGTCAGCGGTGTTTGCTGAAGATGAGTAGCGTTTCTCACTTTGGGGGTTTTGGGGGATATTTCTCTTATTCCCCGCTTGCTCATTTATTGAGGTTAACTATTTTTCTATGCTATTTTCGCAGTTCAGGGGATTCATATGGATAGGACGGAAGTTGTTTATTCCTTATTAAGTTGCTTTATATAGACAACTTGAATGCATTTTATAAATTTTTAATGGTCTATATTTTTAATTATTTAAAATTTATTGAGAGAGCTCTGATTTTATGCGACCACTTTTGACAGCTTACAAATGTCGTTACAATTTTCGTTTGTGATGCTATGAAGTTATAGTTATGTTTTTGTTTAAGTACAAATACTCTGTACTCGTCGTCATTAAGTGTGGTTTTCATTTTATTGGTTGCATGGAAAATGTTGGTGGTTATTGTTTTAATATTTATGTGTGTTTGCTTGATTTCTAGTTTCAGTATTTTATGTAAAAATAAATTATTTATTTTTTCAGACTTGGTTTTAACTGTGTCAGAAGTAAATAATTCTATTGTCTTTGAGGTGGTGTTGGATAAATGTTTAGGTATCATTCCGTAATCTTTGCATGAAAGTAGGTATTGTAATCTCTCTTTTTGTTTGGCTAAGCTCTTGTTTTGTCTGCAGTAGTGCTTAAGTATCATAGTTGTTTCGTTGTTGTATTTGTATTTAATAAGTTCAAAAAAGTTTTTCATTGTGATAAGAAAGTAAATTGTTACTAAACCTTTATGATGGTAACGGCAGGCCATTCGCTTTTTATAAATGTGGTGATCTGGTTTATAGTTGAATGTATATTTATGTGTATGACAGGCTTACAGATCTGTTGATTCCGAATGCAAATAAAACTATTTCATTCTTTTCCGACGTTTCGTTGGTATTTTCCAACTTTATCAAGGCATTTATTTAGCTAAAAACAATATTTTATTACACAATGAACAATTTTCTCATATCTATTTTCTTACTTTACATTATTGGTGGAACAATTAAATATTTTTGTGGTACGTTAATTTGGTACATTAATACACAACGAAAAAATAAATAAATAAATTAACACTAAATAAACAGACAAGAACAAGATGCTAATATCACAGAACTTTCTTCAGTGCCACACTGTATTTTGACTTAATGTTGTCTTTGTCTTCTTTCGTGTTCATTGCTTTGGTCAGTCTTTCTTGTATTCTCAAGCTTTCTAGTGTGTATCTCGTATTTTCCCTCTTCTCCTTGTCCAATATTTTGACATTATCAAAATCAGCCATGTGTTTGGTTTCGTCTATGTGCTGAGATAAGTTTGTAGTTGTTTTCTTTTTCCTGATGTCTGCTTTGTGTTCGGCTATCCTCACACCAAGTGTCCTCTTCATCGTTCCTATGAACACCATATCACAGCGTTTGTTTTCAGTACCATTGCATCCAATTTGATACACAACGTTGTGTTGTTGTTCTTTTTTTATTGGTGCTTTCGTGTTCGTAAAAAAGCTTTCCCAAAGTGCAATTTGCCTTGTATGCAAATGTCATTTGAATTCTGTCTTGTTTTATTACTTCGTGTAGGCTTTTGCTATGTGTCAATTTGGTAATATATGGAATACTGCAAAATGTTTTGGAATTGCCAGCATCATTTTCTGTTGTTGTTTTTTTGTTATTTGTAGTTTTATTATTATTATTAGATTTACCTTGATTTATTTTATTATTTCATTTATTATATAGTTTGGATAATTGTTCATTTTAAGTATTTTTTGTATTTTTGTTATGTTTTCTTTGTGAAATTGTTTGTCGCTTATGTCGATTACCGTGTTAGCGAAGTTTGTTGCCGTGTTAATTTTCTGGCTCATGGGTTGTGTGGAGTAGAAATTCATCATTCTGCCAGAAGATGCTTCTTTTGAATACCAGTCAAGAATTATTTTGTTTCATTGTCGATGAAGTCTAGTGTCCAAATAGGGCAGGCTCTTGTTGCATTCTATTTCAATTGTAGATTTATGTGTTAGATATTTAGTGTTTTCAATATTATATCAGAGTCCCGTTTTTTATTATTGCAAAAACATCGTCAACGTATTTTACAATTAATTTTATGTTGGTCTTCGTTTTGTTTAAATCGTCTAAGGCATTGTCAAGTAGATTGTCCAGTACAACATCAGCGATGGTTGGGGAAAGAGGGTTCCCCATGGGCATTCCAAATGTTTGGATGAAGATTTTTTCTTCAATTTTGAACTAATTGTTGTCTTTCAAACAGAATTCTAATATTTTTAAAAATTGTGTTTTTGGTATTTGTGTTGTTATTTTGATTGGTTCCCACTGTTACATTATGTTTTTGATAGCCAAATATGTGGGTATGTTCGTGAATAGGGATATCACATCGAATGAAACTAGTATATCATCATCCTCAAAAACGATATCTTCTACTCTTTCCTTTAATTGATATGCATTTTTGATATTGTAGTTAGGTGAGATGATTGTTTTTAAAGTTTCACCTATATATTTGGAGACTTGGTAACAGGGAACATTACATGCAAATGATATTGGTCTTAGGGGGAGACCAGGTTTATGAATTTTTGGCGGGCCATACAACCGAGGTGGTACAGCTGCTGAACAATAAAGTTTTGTTTTGAGTTTGATGTCTATATATTTTTGTTTAAATAAGTCATTTACTATGCTATTGTTCTTTTTTTGTAGATCCGGTGTCGGGTCTGTTCATGTCGTCTTATATGTGTTTTTGTCCCCCAATAATGTGTTCATTTTGCTCGTGTAATCTGATTTATACATAACAACCGTTTTATTTCCTTTATCAGCATTTGTTATTATTATTTGATTTGTATGTTTTTTTTATTACTTTTTGTGTTATTTCATAGATTTTTAAAATGAATTTTTCCTTTATATTATTCGAGATTTTTCGCTGAAAAGTGGTTATGTTCATGCAAACATTTGGAATGCCCATGAGGAACTCTCTTTCCCCAACCATCGCTGATATTGTACTGTATAATCTACTTGATAATGCCTTAGACGATTTAAAGAAAACGAACACCAAAATAAAATTAATTGTAAAATACGTTGACGATGTTTTTGCAATAATAAAAAACGGGATACTGATATAATATTAAAAACACTAAATAACTATCACAAAAAACTACAGTTCACAATTGAAATAGAATGCAACAAGAGCCTGTCCTATTTGGACGCTAGACTTCATCGACAAAACAACAAAATAATTCTTGACTGGTATTCAAAAGAAGCATCTTCTGGCAGAATGATGAATTTCTACTCCACGCAACCCATGAGCCAGAAAAGTAACACGGCAACAAACTTCACTAACAAGGTAATCGACATAAGCGACAAACAATTTCACAAAGAAAGCATAACAAACATACAAAAAATACTAAAAATTAACAATTAGCCAAACTATATAATAAATGAAAAAATAAATAAAAAAATAAATCAAGGTAAAACTAATAATAATAATAAAACTAACAATAACAAAAAAACAACAACAGAAAATGATGCTGGCAACACCAAAACATTTTGCAGTATTCCATATATTCCCAAATTGACACATAGCAAAAGCCTACACGAATTAATAAAACAAGACAGAATTCAAATGACATTTGCATACAAGGCAAATTGCACTTTGGGAAAGCTTTTTACGAACACAAAAGCACCAATAAAAAAAGAACAACAACACAACGTTGTGTATCAAATTGGATGCAATGGTACTGAAAAAAACAGCTGCGATATGGTGTACATACGAACGACGAAGAGGACACTCGGAGTGAAGATAGCCGAACAGAAAGCAGACATTACCCTTCAAGCAAGCGAGCTCGTTTTCGGTCCGCAAACGTATCAAACAACGTATGGACGACTTCGCATTTGGATCCAAATTCGGATCGAAAAACTGCGTTTTGTGGCTCAAATTAGTATGGAAATTAGAATCACCACGGAGCCATTATGTGAATGTATTGTGAGAGAGAGAGTTTTTCAATTCACCATACTCGGAGAACCGAAACCAAATGGAATCTAAAACGGTTCCAAAAAAAATGAATGAATTGAGGCATACCCAAAACCCAACCCAAATATACCTAAAAAAAATTCCCATCTAGTCCAGTTTCTGCATTGCCTACAAAAATAAAACAAACAGAATTTTTTCTTTGCAAGAGTTTTTTTTATTTATCATTCATAAAACGTTTTCTAAAGACTTTTTCGCACTAATAAACATGACATATTTCCACAAATATAAATTTACAATTAATAAATAGAAACTTGCATTTCTGATTAAAAAATTTTTCAAAGTTTTAACAAGAAAAAAGAGATACAAAAGCAACCGTGATCGCCAAGCTGCCTATAAAATTGAACTAAAAAAAAAGTGGTGGAAATTAAGGCAAAATGATTGTATACTTCGCCTATACTCTCTCTTTTTCTCGATGCTTAAAAAAAAATACTCTCGATTCTCATTCTTTTTACATGCGTACACAGAAAATTTGTTAATATGTGTGAGACACTCATTTTTTTTGGAGTCCCAAGTGAACCGAGAAATTTGGGTCCGTGATTTTGCTTGAAGGGTAGGAAAAAGGAAACAACCACAGGCTTATTTATGCACATAGGCGAAACCAAACACACAGCTGATTTTGATGTCAAAATATTGGACAAGACGAAGAGGGGAAATACGAGGTACACACTAGAAAACTTGAGAATACAAGAAAGACTGACCAAAGCAATGAACACGAAAGAAGACAAAGACAACATTAAGTCAAATTACAGTGTGACACTGTAGAAAGTTATGTGATATTAGCATTTAAGTTCTTGTAGTGTTAATTTATTTATTTTTTCGTTGTGTATTTATGAACCAAATTAATGTACCACAAAAATATTTAATTGTTCCACAAAATAATGTAAACAAAAAGTAAGAAAATAGATATGAGAAAATTGTATATTGGGTAATAAAATATTGTTTTTAGCTAAATAAATTCCTTGATAAAGTTGGAAAATACCAACGAAATGGCGGAAAAGAATGAAATAGATTTATTTGCATTCGGAATCAACAGATCTGTAATAGCCCTTCCACACTACCCCACTTTGTTTTAATACATGTCAAATTGAAAGTGGGAAAGAATTCATCGCGACTGCCAAATTTGTGGGAAAGAAATGACTTTTTCATATTTTGGTTCCACACTTGCTTGTATTAATACATGTCAAACTGTTTAACCGTCCTGTGAAACATACCTACGTGAATTTCTTTTGTGGAGTTTTATTTTTGTTATTAAAGTGTTTTGCTAAAATAACTAAAGGTACAAATTTAATAATTGTATAGCTATGTTGGAAAATATTTAGCTTTAGTGCAAAATAGTCTATTGATTAATATTTCAAATTGTAAAGCTGAGTGAAAGCTCAGCAAAATTTTGAACAAGTTACCTTCTATTATTGTCATATTTTTTTTCTCATGAATCAAGATGTACGAAGAAGAGACTTTAATTGCAATTATTTGCTTGGTTATTGCATTACAAAAAAAAGATAAGAAGTAAGACAAACACAAAGTTGAAAAATCGCAGATATTTGTGGAGCCGTAAATGGCTGTTGGAGCGCCAACACAGTAAGGATTTATCCCACCTAGCGCTTAAAGAGCTTCAGTTTGAAGATGCAAACGGGTTCAAAAACTTCACCCGAATGACTCCGAAGACATTCAAAATAATTTTAAACAAAGTGGAACCCATCATATCAAAAGAAAACACTGTTCTTCGGGAAGCAATTCCCGCATCCACAAGGTAGGTATTCAATTTAATTTCTTATATTGCTTGATTTAAAATGAATTCTATTGCATAGATTACTAATTACATTGCGGGTTTTAACTGGTGGATCAACTTACACCGACTTATCTCTTGGTTTCTATGTTTCTGTCCAATCTATTAGTTTGATTGTTCCGGAAACTTTGGAGGCAATATACTCCGTATTGAAGGATGAGTTTATGAAAGTAAATTACATATGTACATACATAAGTAAATTCAATTTGTAATTTTAATCAGTCTTGTGTAGTAGCCCGTAGCGTAATGGTTAGTGCGATCGACTGTCACGCTGGAGTTCTGGTTTCACTTCCCAGCCTTGTCCACCTTAAAAACTAAAAAGCTTTTTTTTTTAGGGCTACTGTCTCCTGCGAGGAATTGAAAAATCCCCCAAGAGTATCACTTGTTATGAAGAAGTGCTTCTCGTCGAGCCTTTCGGACTCGGCATAAAATTGTTAGTCCCTTCCATTCCTGTCGACACTCGCAAACAGGAATGGTTGCGAGTTGTTAGTCACTTAGGCCCTGGTTCTTCACGAGCCGTTGCGCCAACCAATTTATTTATATAAATATCAGTATATCAGTATATCCGTATATCAGTATTTAGTATTTTTATGATTTTTATTTGCTCAAACGTGCCTAAGACTTCTACGGAATGGAAAGCAGTTGCCAAGGAGTTTGAATTAAAATGGAACTTCCCAATGTGTGTTTGGTGCTATAGGTAAATTTATATAACAGAGGTTATATAAACATATGTACAAATAGTACAGGCTTACATATAAAACTTAAAAAAGCTTACCCTCATGAAAGTTATTGAAAACGTTTTATTACCATAAGAATGAAAAATCAAATATAAGTATAAATTTATGGAAAAAAATTCAAAAATCGTTAGTGGTTTTCTTAAAAACAAATTTTTTCATATACATAGGTAATAAATCTTTGCACATTTTAAAAACTAATCATTTGCCATCTTTTAGTATTTAATAATATACGAGTACAATGTACACATGAATAATAATTTTACGAAGGATTTTGAGCATTATTTTACCTGTACTTAAATACTAATAAAGATGAAGTAATTTAAATATTAAAATAACTTCTGTTTCAAGTACTTTTTAATTGAATCATTTAAAAATACTAATTTTCAGATGGCAAGCACATAGCTATACGTGCTAAGGAAGATGGTTCTTTGATCTACAATTACAAAGGCTTAAATAGCATAATTTTCATGGCAGTCGTGGATGCAAACTACAAATTTATTTATGTAGACGTAGGAAACAATGGAAGGGCGAATGATGCGGCAACGTTCAAACAATCCAGTTTTTACCAGGCAATACAAAATAATTCGTTGAATTTTTCTGAAGATGAGGAATTGCCGTACGTCTTCGTAGCCGACGATGCTTTTCGACTGTCATCGCGCATACTTAAGCCACACGGACAACGCAGCGGAGAAATGCAAACAATTTTCAATTATAGGCTTTCGAGAGCACGGAGGGTGGTTGAAAATGCTTTCGGAATTTTGGCCAACAGATTCCAGATTTTTCAAAAGGATATCGACCTTAGTGTTGAAAAGGTTGAAAAATTAACACTAACGGCTTGTGCTCTGCATAATTCCCTGAGATGTGAGGAAGGTTTTTATGGAACGGTGGATAGTGAAGATTCCACTATGTTGAATGTGCGACCGGGGTCTTTGTCACTGGCTTACAAAGGGCAGCAGGAAATCGCCCGAGTGATAGTGGGATCCATAACAGAAATTTGTTCATGGAATATTTCAATACAAGTGGTGCAGTGCCCTGGCAATGGGAAGCTATAAAAAAGTTTAATTTTTAAATTGTAAAAAAATTATTGTTCATACTTTGAAATTAATTGATGTCAAACACGCCTTGGAAAGCGTTAAATAAAAAACAGTTTTCATATCGAAAAATCTTTTATTTGCAAAATTTTTCATCTTTTTATTTCAATTTGGGATCCATTTTTCTCTTTTTGTTTCGTAAAAAAAATATGATTTCGATATAAAAAAAATGGGCACGACTGGATCGCCCAAACTTGCTCTCGTAGCTAACAACTTAAACGTACATAGCTAGAAATTGATGAGGTACATTATGTATCATTTTAAAAAACGTTTGGGCATATTGGCCAAAAAACACAATGTACCAAGTTTGAAGAAAATCCCTCCAGCCGTTAAGGCTGTAGAAGTACGTTTTCCATCATCGCAATGATAGGGAAAATTATTATCTCGAGTTCAATTTTTTAAAAAAAACCATTACTTCAAATATAGTACCTGTGCATCGCATCGTAAGTGAAAATACTTCACATAGGGCGATTTTGGTTTTCCAGATCACCTCAATCTGCTGTACTTGGATTTTAATACAATCGTATGTATTTAAGTTATAAATTCCAACAAATTAGAATTTTTGACAAAAAAAACATTTAGGCCCAGAGCCTCCAGCACATTTTGAGAGTGGATGCATAACCAAAATATGAGTATGAGGGTTTGTAGGTGCATATATCGTGGTATCAAGTCTGTCGATGAGAGTGTTTAGCAATTCTAAGAATTAATTATTTGTTTCCGACATGACCTTTCCTCTCATGCTTGGCCTGCATTAATACCATCTCAGCATCTCGCATCCAAATCATCTGAATCCCTAATAGACCATCTTGGACTGGTACTTTCTCCAAAGATACCACCAAAGCCTCATTCCATGGAATATCATGTATCGTTTTCGATTGGATTTCGGAGCAGTACTATTCCTTTTTGATTCCAATCGATTTATTTTCTGTCGTTCACTGACTTATTTGTAAAATATTTATGAGTGTGTGAGTAAACTGTCTTTACTTTTGTTTTAATTGTGCTTGCAATGCACATGCCTGAAGATTTTGAAATGTCGATCGAAGATTATCAACCAAATCCAATTTCTCGCGCTCATCTTGAACTTCGTAACGAGTAAGAACGTTAAATGCTTCCTGAAAATTGAGAAAGAGTTTTATGTTCTGAGTTAAAAAAAAAAATAAGGGGTTTTTACCTCGATGGGATCGATACACATTTCCATGTCAACTTCTTGGTCTCGGATTTAACCCAATGTCTCCATAATGGCTTGGCAAATATTGCAGGCTTAAGATAAAAAGGACTGAAGACTCAACCAATCAATCGATTTTTGGATGTATCATGTATTTTTCCTTGCAAAATTTCGCGACTTTCGGGCTTAACATCATTTTTCGTACAGTTGGAGAGGATTGACAAGGCTCTCACCCGGTCTTAATTGTCCATAACTAACGCCTACACAGGCCATGATCGATGGCCGGACTATGGAACATGTCTTAAAAAAATCCAAAGAAGTCGCAAAAATCCATGTCCAAGCAGTGACATATCCATACAAATCAGATTGTGGACTGGAGTGTAGATTTGATTATGGACATCGTTCATGGCCTGTGGAGTCGGGATGTAATCAAGTTGTAGAAACTTTTCAGCATATGTGGCATTTGTGGCCGTTCCTAGGATGCAAGACAATAATTTGTTGACGTCTTACTTTTTATCATCGGGCTGATGTCCATTGACACGTGGATTTACTAATGTAATATCTGTGGCCAATTGACTCTCTCTGCTACTAATCCATTGTGCTACACCCTTGGAAATTCCGGTTATATTCTTTCCCACTGTAATTACCATCGCTTGAAATTCGTCGATGCTAGCCTTTATGGTGACATTGGGGTATAATGAGAATAACATGTAAGGCTAAAATTGTTTTCTTTGACACAGCTGTTTCGTGGTTGGTGATGTCGTCTACGGGGATGAAACGTCGTCGGATCCAATGCAGCTCGTTAAACCTTAATGGGGACATCGTTTACTTTTCTCCTACAATAACTACGCATTTTCACAACCACAAAAAAAAAATAAATAAATCGGGTGGCACAACGGCTCATGAAGAACCAGGGCAACCAACTCGCAACCATTCCTGTGTGCGCCTTTCGACAGGAATGGAAGGAACCTACAATTTTATGCCGAATCCGAACGGCTAGACGAGAAGCACTTATTCGTGACAAGTGATACTCTTGGAGGATTTGTCAATTCCTCGCAAGAGGCAGTAGCCCTGAAAAAAAACTTTTTAGTTTTTTAGGTGGACGAGGCTAGGAAGCGATCCCAGACCTCCAGCGTGACAGTCGAACGCACTAACCATTACGCTACGGGCTACTACCACATTGCAACCCAATTCCTGAGAAGAAAAAAATGTAAACATACAAAAAAAACAAGGAAACAAGAAAAATATCCTTTGATTTTAAAAGTAAAGAATATTTTTTATCAAAACTCACCCACCTGCCTCCCTTTCGGTAAACTCTCACTGGTCGAGAATAGTAAAAGTGGATTCTCGAAGCAAGACCACAAAATACTCCAATCCTGTTGTTTGGTTACCTTCCTTATCACCATTTGTGTATGTTTTGTTTTGTTGGACATAAGAACTTACCATCGAATAATGTTACCGCATCATTACCGGCGATTTCTTTAAATGTCGCTGTAGCCTTATCATCTAAGCTTAAGGATTGCGATTCAATTCGATTGCAGCTTTTCTGTAAATGAAAATAAAACAAGGATTACAAAATTATATTTTATGTATGAATAAATATGGTGATTTATGAAAATAAAGGATGTGGAAGTAAAAAAACATGGACTGTATTCATAGCTAGAAGACAAACTGTAATTAGAAGTTTAAATTTGTTGGAAAATTCCTGAAAAATTTTCCCTAATGACATATTTACCGCCGTTGTTGGTCATTTACATAGCCCGTTCTGTGTGGTTCTCCTTTGCTCAGATTTTGTATTATATTTTTTAACACAATTTTTTTCACGCTATTTTATTTTATTTCGATTTGGTTTGTTTTCTTTTTTATCGCATGTTTAATATATATCACAATATGCTTAAGGTTACATGCAGCTGGTTACTACGAATATGTGCCGTAGATGTATGCATAGTTTTATTTTATTTTTGTTATACTATTCTTCATTTTTGTTTGAATTCCTTGTTGTTCTCGGATATGTGCATTGCATTGAAACTTCGCAGTCGCTGGCTGGCAGCTTCAATGTTTATTGACGTGTTATGATTTTCCAACGAAGTTGTTCTATAATAACAAAATAATAATTATTTAATAAGACCGTTATCGCCTTGTCCCGAAAGAACAAAAGAAACAAATTGAAACGGGTCGTGCGTCTCGCAATTTCGAGAAAATTCCACGGAACGAAAGCCAATCGAATATGATAATTACACAATATGTTACTTCAAAATAAAACGAATCTACAATCACCAATGAATAAGAAAACTCTACTTATCTGTTCTTTTGTTAACTGCCAACGAATCCTTCCTATTTTTCTTTTGTTTGCTCGCTTTCCTTTCAAATATGCTTTATTTTTCTGTTGAACCTCTTCACCAAACTTTCTACCTATTTCCTCTTGTTTTTCCAACCAGAAAAATTTAGGAAAATCCCACTTGATTTATTTCTCGTGCTATCTTCAAAATTGATTTCCGTTGTCCTTTTGACACTTTTCCCTCTGTTCCAGCTATTTCTCAAAAATCTAACTTATTCAAAGCTTTTCAGTACAAGAAGTGTTCGTCCGTATTTTTTAATGTCCATCGGAACCTCTTCTCGTACCTATTTCCCAATGCTTTCGGTCAATTGGAACCCGCGGATTTCGGTCAAGCCATTGTAAGCCACTCTCAGCTACTTGCTGCAGAGCGCTACCGATGTCGAAATCTAGCGGTCCTGCTTACTCGCAAATGTCTCTCCCTGGCTATGCACTGTCATCGTAGAATTCGCCGCCCGCTGGTGGCAACTTCCAGGAGCAGCGAATCAGATGGACGCATTCAGCCATTTTCCCCCTATTTTTCTTGAGAAAAGCCCGACCGAAAACAAAATGTCAAAAACCACAGGACTCAATTTCGATTTATAAGGCATTATTCCCCTCCAAATACCGTCTACAAGATTCAAAAGGAAAAAAGGAGACAACTATGAAATATCCCTTGACCAGTAACTACATTTTTGAAGGAAAACAAACAATGTTTTCATATTGAGGAAAAGTTGGCAGCTATTCACTCTACAATGCGATTTAATACAATTACTTCGGTGGACTTTCGTAAGATATTGGGGTTAGGGATTTGCTAATAACGTTCAATTTTGTTTACAAATTAAGATTTAGAAAATGTTATTTATATGACATGAAAAGATTAATGTTGGGCTCTAGGCTATTCTCAAAATGAGTTACTTCTAGCGATCGGATTCGATTCCAAAACAGACCATCTGTCTGTTGGTATTGATATATGGTGAATACCTCATCCACTGTAACGCTACGATTGTATCGATGTTTGTTTCTTCAAGATATTGGGAGAGTGTACCATTGGCTGATGGACCATGGCTGCCCCACTCTCTCACAGTATATTGAATGAAACACCTGTGTACATAAAAGACAGTAGCAAGGATTTGGAAAGTGAAAAGAATAGTTCTTGTGGCGGTAAATTTTACCGTGACAAATCCCACCCTTTCCTCCTTGGAAATGTGTTTATGCCTTTGAAGAAGTAAACAATTTCCTGCGGATGAAGTTGGTCAACGTTACAACAAAGGTAATCCATCAGGCCAAATATGGCATTCTGTTAAAATGTAACAATTGAAATTGAAGAAAAAGAAAAAAAAAATTAAACAATAACAAAAATGTTCGGATAGCACAAGCTACTTTGGCTAATTGAGCATCCCACACACGATGATTTTCAGAAACATACGCCCCCAACGTCGTTTTGATTATCTGATTAATTCTCTCTGCTGGATTAGGCTGCGGATGGTAGTACGGAGTAAATCTAATATTTGAGGAATAACCCTGACATAAAGCTTTGAGTTCCCTTCTACGGAATTAGGGACCGTTGTCGCAGATAACGATTTTCGGGACTCCAAATAAAAGAAATACATTGTCCTCCAATTCCTTGCACATGGCCTTCGCAGTAGCAGACCTCAACGACTGTTGATATTCAACGACTGTTAAAATGTAAACAAATCCTCTGCTCGACTTGGGTAGAGGACCCACTAAATCTATACTAATCATTTTCCAAGGTGAAAAAACTCCTATTTTCTCAGTCATAAGACCAGCTGGTTTATCATTGACTGGTTTCACTGATTGATAATCTCCCCTCATCTTTGGCCATTAATATTTGGCCCCTACTCTCGCGAACGTTTTCCTAACCCCCATATGTCCTGCTAATGGGCAGTCAAGACACTCTTTCAGAATACCTAATCTATCTTTTCTACCTATTACTAGTTTCCATTCATCATTATTCTCGTGTACTACTAAATGCTTCGTTTTAACGTACTTAAAGAGGTGGTCATTCTCCACTCTCCATGCTAGATATGCTAACGGGTTCGCTTCGACCTCTGAGATCATTTTTCCCACCCAAGGGTCCCTATCCTCTTCCGAGATTCCGGTCACCACCGGAACTCCTCAAGACAGCATGTCGGGTACGACATGATCTTTTCCCTTGCGATGGATTTTCCCATCATCGAATTGCTTTAACCAAACAGCCCAGCGGGCTAATCGTCCTTGTGGGTCTTTTAGATTACTCAACCAAATTAATGAGTAGTGATCAGTTACGACTGTAAATCGAATACCTTCGATATACAGCCGCAACTTCTCAACTGGCCATAGGACGGCTAAACATTCTTTTTCCGTAGTATAATAGTTCCTTTCTGATATATTTAATGATCTGCTCAAATAGCAGATCACCTTTTTGCAATAGAACTGCACCAATGCCATAATCAGACGCGTCCATCTGTACTACAAATGGTAGTTTGATGTCAGGGCATGTTAGAATTGGTGCAGTAATAAGGCACTCTTTCGCTTTTCTGAAACTATCCTCGCATTCCTTCGTCCAAGTGAATTTCTTTGATTTTTTTTAGTAAATCTTTTAAAGGCGTAACTAAACAAGCGAAGTTTGATACGAAACGTCGGTACCATGATACAGTCCCTATGAAGCTCCGAACCTCTTTTACAATCTTTGGTGCAGGTAAATTGACCATACTCTCTACCTTTTCCGGATCAACGTGTAATTCGTTCCTATCTACTACATGGCCTAAGAATTTCAGTGATGGTCTACAAAAGTGACATTTATCGCGCCCTACCTTCAGACCTGCCTCTTGTAATCGTTGTAATACTTCTCTAATGATTTCTAAATGCTTATGAAATGTATTCGAAATGATGATGATATCATCTAGATACACGAAAACGTATGGTTCGAGCTCAGGACTTAACACGCTATCTATGAATCTCTGCCAGGTGGCAGGTGCGTTATGCAAACCAAAAAGTATACGCTTAAACTGGAAAAGGCCCCTTTTTGGTACTGTAAAGGCCGTAAAGTTCCTAGACTCCTCCGCCATAGGAATCTGCCAGTAGGCCGACTTGACATCCAATGATCTTAAAAGCCCCTCGTTCCTGAGTTTGTCTAAAATCGATGAAATTATCGGTAGGGGGTAAGCATCCCTTTCCGTTACTTGATTAAGTTTGCGATAGTCAACGCAAAACCTGAACGTACTATCCTTTTTCTTGATTAAAACTATTGGAGAGGCCCAAGGACTACTTGATTTTTCTATAACGTTTTCATCTAACATTTCCTTTAGTGATTTGTCAATATGAACCTGCATTGCAGGGGAAACTGGGCAATATCTCTGTTTTATGGGGTCTGATGAGGTCCTAATTACATGTTCTACCAGATTTGTTTTCCCTTAACCCTCAGGTATGTTTTTAAACAGGTCTTCAATTAACGTGCTAAGATTGCTTCTCTGCCCCTCGTTTAAATCTGATTCTTCTATAATCGACGTGGTTCCGATCGAAGCCAACGTCTCTTGATTTGAAAAGCTCGACATGCGAGAGCGTAGATCCGGGACTATTCCCGACTGTGCCCAAAAGTCAGCACCTAATATCATCGCATGCGGAAGCGAAGGAATGACCAATCATTCAACCAAAACTGATCTGTTTTCTATAACTATCGGTAAATTGACTACCCGTAAAACTCCTACTCCTGCACCATCAGCTATATAAACATTTCTAAAATCGCTTGTATCTATATTTAATTCTAAGTCCTTCAATATTTTCCATGGATTTCTACAAATAATAGTTCGCGAAGCTCCTGAATTTAATAATCCCAATATTTTAACCCCGTAAATATTAATCCCTAGATAAGGACGCCTATCGTCCCTACTTGTCTCTAAAGTGAAACCCAACTGTACCATGTCTACCAGTTGGTCGGCAGCAGGTGGTGACCTTACTAAATACGACGGCGTTCTTGTCCTGCTGGCCCAAGAGACCGTTGCCCGTTTCCCGAAGATCGACGACATTCTCGTCGTGTTGTCCCTACCGTCCCACTTCCGAAACAGCGCCTAGGAGCGGAACAGTGACTGGAAAAATGGCTTTTCCTGTTACAATTAAAACAACGAATCAATCTGTTGAGTGGGGCGTCCGGATTCACTGCCACTGTGGCTTCCTGCACGGCAGCAACATATGCGACATCAGGTTCCAAGGTTTGCCGAGAGCGGCTGGTGGAAGGGGGAACGAATGCCTCAACGTTGGTCCTAATAGTTTCTGAGCTTCTTCCCAACGCAACCAGTTCGTTAACCGATTTGATATCAGCCACCCAAGCTGCGTCTGGTAAAAGGGAGCAATATTCTTTAACAAAATTGATAGTTTCCTACTTTCAGTTAATGGTTCCGAGAGTCTCTTGAATAGGGTTTGCATCAACGCAATATACATTCCCATCGACTCATCTCTTCCTTGAGTACGACGCCTTATTTCATCGATCAAAATATCGTCGTAATTTGAGGGTAAAAATTCCAACTTGAATTCCCTAACAAGTTCCTGCCAAGTAGAAACCGAATCCCTAATCGATCTAAACCAGAGAAGGGACTTCCCAGTTAAAAGGTCGATGGCTGACTTAAAAAGTCGCGCTTCCTTAACGTCTCTAGATATCATAAGTTCCTAAATTCTTTCTAAAAATGAGTTCACCGATGAACCGCATCGCTCACCGGAGAACCTTATATTCCATTTTTCGATTCGCTTAGAATGTCGGTTGCAGGTCTCGACTGGTTTATCAGCAATCTCAACCTGCTGTTGACATTCTGAGCTCGAAAGTTTATGATTTCCATTTGGTGACATTCCCGAGTCTGGTGTCGACGTAGTAAGTTTTTCTTTATCAAACATTTCTTCATCATCCTCTTCGGTCAATGTAGCCAACAGCAACAAAACCTCTCCCCACAGATCAGTCATTTCAATAACCTGATCTGTGGATTCCGCTTTTGCCCTACCAATAGTCCAATCGATTTTTGTTCTAATTTTTAAATACTCCGATGACTTCGGGTTTATCGGAGGTTCTTTCAAGAGAGTTTTAATATCAACTATTTTAGTCCTAATCGCTTTCAAATCTTCTTCATACGGAAAAGGATACTTGTACGAATCCACCCCAATTGTATGGTCAAGCTCCAACAAAATGAAGCCCTTAGCGGTCTTCCTCATATCATCGAGTGAACCCTCCCTCATTCCACAGGCCTTAATCTCATACGCGAGTTCATCCTTTGAAAGTCTATTAATATTCGACCTATTCATTTTGAATAAATAAATTTAAATTGCAAAATAAGGCAAATTGAAAACTAAGTTATCGAAGTAAATCAATGCGAGAGGTTAATTATTCACTTAACCAAAAAAATTATATAACTATTAATAGGTATTTCTCTGTTCAAAATCCAAATGAAATCCAACACAGGAGACAACAATTATTTCAAATTCGAAGAAAAAATCTTTTTCCAAACATTTGGAATGCCCATGGGGAACCCTCTTTCCCCAACCATCGTTGATATTGTACTGGATAATCTACTTGACAATGCCTTAGACGATTTAAAGAAAACGAACACAAAAATAAAATTAATTGTAAAATACGTTGACGATGTTTTTGCAATAATAAAAAACCGGATACTGATATAATATTAAAAACACTAAATAACTATCACAAAAAACTACAATTCACAATTGAAATAGAATGCAACAAGAGCCTGTCCTATTTGGACACTAGACTTCATCGACAAAACAACAAAATAATTCTTGACTGGTATTCAAAAGAAGCATCTTCTGGCAGAATGATGAATTTCTACTCCACGCAACCCATGAGCCAGAAAAGTAACACGGCAACAAACTTCACTAACAAGGTAATCGACAATAGCGACAAAAAATTTAACAAAGAAAACATAACAAACATACAAAAAATACTAAAAATGAACAATTATCCAAACTATATAATAAATGAAATAATAAATAATAAAATAAATCAAGGTAAAACTAATAATAATAATAAAACTAAAAATAACAAAAAAACAACAACAGAATATGATGCTGGCAACACCAAAACATTTTGCAGTATTCCATATATTCCCAAATTGATACATATCAAAAGCCTACACGAAGTAATAAAACAAGACAGAATTAAAATGACATTTGCATACAACGCAAGTTGCACTTTGGGAAAGCTTTTTACGAACAAAAAAGAACAACAACACAACGTTGTGTATCAAATTGGATGCAATGGAACTGAAAACAAACGCTGCGATATGGTGTACATAGGAACGATGAAAAGGACACTTGGTGTGAGGATAGCCGAACACAAAGCAGACATTAGGAAAAAGAAAACAACTACAGACTTATCTCAGCACATAGATGAAACCAAACACACGGCTGATTTTGATAATGTCAAAATATTGGACAAGGAGAAGATGGAAAATACGAGATACACACTAGAAAGCTTGAGAATACAAGAAAGACTGACCAAAGCAATGAACACGAAAGAAGACAAAGACAACATTAAGTCAAATTACAGTGTGGCACTGAAGAAAGTTCTGTGATATTAGCATTTAAGTTCTTGTCTGTTTATTTAGTGTTAATTTATTTATTTATTTTTTCGTTGTGTATTTATGTAAGTTAACACGTCGCATTTACATGCACCTTATTATGAATTGTCAGGTCAGCAAATCATGAACGAGCCAGTTATGATTTCCCACGATTGGCGGATATCATATATCGGCACGTTTTGGGGTAAATGCACGGGAGCCTTGAAGGTTGCTGACTCTGCGAATCATCGTGCAACGGCAAGGCAAATGGTTATGTGAGGTATAGGTAATTAAGTTAGGGATAAATTAGTCTTGATTGGACAGTCAATCGAATCAGTTCCGTTGTTTTAATAAATATATTTAAAATATAATTCTTGTATATTATTTTCAGTAAGTCGAACAGTTGGGCCGGCCCCTCGGGGGGCAGGCGTTCGCATTTTTTTTATATAACGGATCGTGAATCCGTTTATTGGCGCCCGAGCAGGGACTGGCAAACTGCATCCTTTTCGCCCAGGAATCAATGCCAAGTTTGGTACGCTTCTTTGAAGTTAACATAACTATAACCATGGGAACATAGTTATCATTCCATACTTGCGCATAACCTTTCACATAACCATGGGAACATGTGAATATTCCAAAGGGCTAGAGGATGTGGTGTGAAGTAAATCGTGCCATTAGTAGGACTCTTTGAAAGTCCAAACGGGATAACACGATCCTTTCATGCCAGTCTCACGTTTTGAACCACGTATTGAACGACGCGACGCAGTCATTTTTCCCACCCAAGGGTCCCTATCCTCTTCCGAGATTCCGGTCACCACCGGAACTCTTCAAGACAGCATGTTGGGTACGACATGATCTTTTCGCTTGCGATGGATTTTCTCATCATCGAATTGCTTTAACCAAACAGCCCAGCGAGCTAATCGTCCTTGTGGGTCTTTTAGATTACTCAACCAAATTAATGAGTAGTGATCAGTTACGACTGTAAATCGAATACCTTCGATATACGGCCGCAACTTCTCAACTGGCCATAGGACGGCTAAACATTCTTTTTCCGTAGTATAATAGTTCCTTTCTGATATATTTAATGATCTGCTCAAATAGCAGATCACCTTTTTGCAATAGAACTGCACCAATGCCATAATCAGACGCGTCCATCTGTACTACAAATGGTAGTTTGATGTCAGGGTATGTTAGAATTGGTGCAGTAATAAGGCACTCTTTCGCTTTTCTGAAACTATCCTCGCATTCCTTCGTCTAAGTGAATTTCTTTGATTTTTTTTAGTAAATCTTTTAAAGGCGTAACTAAACAAGCGAAGTTTGATACGAAACGTCGGTACCATGATACAGTTCCTATGAAGCTCCGAACCTCTTTTACATTCTTTGGTGCAGGTAAATTGACCATACTCTCTACCTTTTCCGGATCAACGTGTAATTCGTTCCTCTCTACTACATGGCCTAAGAATTTCAGTGTTGGTCTACAAAAGTGACATTTATCACGCCCTACCTTCAGACCTGCCTCTTGTAATCGTTGTAATACTTCTCTAACGATTTCTTAATGCTTATGAAATGTATTTGAAATGATGATGATATCATCCAGATACACGAAAACGTATGGTTCGAGCTCAGGACTTAACACGCTATCTATGAATCTCTGCCAGGTGGCAGGTGCGTTATGCAAACCAAAAGGCATACGCTTAAACTGGAAAAGGCCCCTTTTTGGTACTGTAAAGGCCGTAAAGTTCCTAGACTCCTCCGCCATAGGAATCTGCCAGTAGGCCGACTTGACATCCAATGATGTTACTTACTTACTTAGATCCTTGACCCCTCTAAGGGGCACAGGGCGTCAACTACCGCTACACGCCATCTCGTTCGGTTTCTGGAAATGTATTTTAGCTCTCCCCAACTTTTACCGAGCTTTTGTGATTCCTTGTCGACTGTTCTGCGCCAAGATTTTCTCTGGCCTCCAGTTCTTCTGCCATCTTGGATGAGTGGATCCCACTCCATTGCATGTCTTGCAATAGAGTCTGCACCACGACGTAGGGTGTGACCAATCCACTGCCACTTTCTTTTCCTAATGACGATGTCAATAGGACTTTGGCCCGTTCTCCGAAGGAGTTCTTGGTTGGAGATGGTGTTCGGCCAAAAAATCCTTAAGATGTTTCGGAGACATCTATTTTCGAAAGTTTGTAGCTTCCTTGTGACAGAGGCGGTCACTTTCCATGTACTACACCCACATAGTAGCACTGACTCTACGTTCGACCGGAACAGTCGCAGCTTGGTCTTCGTACTGTAGACGTTGCTCCTCCAAACTTTAGACAGCATGCCGAAAGCTGCTTTAGCTTTGCCGATTCGGCAGTTAACATCTTCATCCGTACCACCGCCGTCTTTTGAGACAACACTACCGAGGTACAGGAAGTTGTCCACCGCTTCAACCTGCTGTCCCGCAACGACAACTTGAGAAGAAGATTCAGAAATGTTGAGGATTTTTGTTTTCCCGGTGTTGATCCTCAAACCGACTTTGTTTGCCTCGCATTCCAGATTAGTCACCATATGGTGAAGATCCATAATGTTGTGCGAGAGCAAACAAATATCGTCAGCGTAATCAAGATGTTGCAGGAACGAAAACATCGTCCATCGAATTCCACGCGCTTGCTCGGCTAGAGCTGCATGAAGGACATCCCCTATAACCACCAGGAAAAGTAGTGGAGATAGCAAACATCCTTGACGAACTCCGCTATGGATATCGAAGTCCTCTGATACCTTTCCGTTGTGTAAGACTTGACACGATGCACCCTCGTAGGTAGCCTTTATAACGGCGATAATCTTCTCGGGTACTACTCTCCTACGTAAAGCTGACCAAATGAAATCTCGATTCAAACTATCGAAAGCCTTTTCGAAGTCGATGAAGAGCAAATGAAGAGGGGAACGGAACTCCACGCATTGTTCTATTATGATCCTCAAGGTGTTGATGTGATCAATGCAGGATGAGCCTGCACGAAATCCTATTTGCTCTTTGTCGAGAGTAGAACCAAGATGTTCTTTGATTCGTTCCAAGATTATTTTCGCCATTATCTTTGCCACCGCGGGGAGGACACAGATCCCTCTCCAGTTTCCGCAATCCGTAAGATTTCCCTTTTTTGGCAGTTTGACGATCATCCCTTTTTTCCATTCAATGGGCAAACTTTCGTTCTCCCATGCCTGTGCTATTAAGGGGTGTAGCAACAACTCCAATGATGTTAAAAGCTTCGCGTTCCTGAGTTTGTCTAAAATCGATGAAATTATCGGTAGGGGGTAAGCATCCCTTTCCGTTACTTGATTAAGTTTGCGATAGTCAACGCAAAACCTGAACGTACTATCCTTTTTCTTGATTAAAACTATTGGGGAGGCCCAAGGACTACTTGATTTTTCTATAACGTTTTCATCTAACATTTCCTTTAGTGATTTGTCAATATGAACCTGCATTGCAGGGGAAACTGGGCAATATCTCTGTTTTATGGGGTCTGATGAGGTCCTAATTACATGTTCTACCAGATTTGTTTTCCCTAAACCCTCAGGTATGTTTTTAAACAGGTCTTCAATTAACGTGCTAAGATTGCTTCTCTGCCCCTCGTTTAAATCTGATTCTTCTATAATCGACGTGGTTCCGATCGAAGCCAACGTCTCTTGATTTGAAAAGCTCGACATGCGAGAGCGTAGATCCGGGACTATTCCCGACTGTGCCCAAAAGTCAGCACCTAATATCATCGCATGCGGAAGCGAAGGAATGACCAATCATTCAACCAAAACTGATCTGTTTTCTATAACTATCGGTAAATTGACTACCCCTAAAACTCCTACTCCTGCACCATCAGCTATATAAACATTTCTAAAATCGCTTGTATCTATATTTAATTCTAAGTCCTTCAATATTTTTAATGGATTTCTACAAATAATAGTTCGCGAAGCTCCTGAATCTAATAATCCCAATATTTTAACCCCGTAAATTTTAATCCCTAGATAAGGACGCCTATCGTCCCCACTTGTCTCTAAAGTGAAATCCAACTGTACCATGTCTACCAGTTGGTCGGCAGCAGGTGGTGATCTTACTAAATACGACGGCGTTCTTGTCCTGCTGGCCCAAGAGACCGTTGCCCGTTTCCCAAACATCGACGACATTCTCGTCGTGTTGTCCCTACCGTCCCACATCCGAAACAGCGCCTAGGAGCGGAACAGTGACTGGAAAAATGGCTTTCCCTATTACAATTAAAACAACAAATCAATCTGTTGAGTGGGGCGTCCCGATTCACTGCCACTGTTGCTTCCTGCACGGCAGCAACATATGCGACATCAGGTTCCAAGGTTTGCCGAGAGCGGCTGGTGGAAGGGGGAACGAATGCCTCAACGTTGGTCCTAATAGTTTCTAAGCTTCTTCCCAACGCAACCAGTTCGTTAACCGATTTGATATCAGCCACCCAAGCTGCGTCTGGTAAAAGGGAGCAATATTCTTTAACAAAATTGATAGTTTCCTACTTTCAGTTAATGGTTCCGAGAGTCTCTTGAATAGGGTTTGCATCAACGCAATATACATTCCCATCGACTCATCTCTTCCTTGAGTACGACGCCTTATTTCATCGATCAAAATATCGTCGTAATTTGAGGGTAAAAATTCCAACTTGAATTCCCTAACAAGTTCCTGCCAAGTAGAAACCGAATCCCTAATCGATCTAAACCAGAGAAGGGACTTCCCAGTAAAAAGGTCGACGGCTGACTTAAAAAGTCGCGCTTCCTTAACGTCTCTAGATATCATAAGTTCCTAATTTTTTTCTAAAAATGAGTTCACCGATGAACCGCATCGCTCACCGGAGAACCTTATATTCCATTTTTCGATTCGCTTAGAATGTCGGTTGCAGGTCTCGACTGGTTTATCAGCAATCTCAACCTGCTGTTGACATTCTGAGCTCGAAAGTTTATGATTTCCATTTGGTGACATTCCCGAGTCTGGTGTCGACGTAGTAAGTTTTTCTTTATCAAACATTTCTTCATCATCCTCTTCGGTCAATGTAGCCAACAGCAACAAAACCTCTCCCCACAGATCAGTCATTTCAATAACCTGATCTGTGGATTCCGCTTTTGCCCTACCAATAGTCCAATCGATTTTTGTTCTAATTTTTAAATACTCCGATGACTTCGGGTTTATCGGAGGTTTTTTCAAGAGAGTTTTGATATCAACTATTTAAGTCCTAATCGCTTTCAAATCTTCTTCATACGGAAAAGGATACTTGTACGAATCCACCCCAATTGTATGGTCAAGCTCCAACAATAATGAAGCCCTTAGCGTCTTCCTCATATCATCGAGTGAACCCTCCTTCAAACCACAGGCCTTAATCTCATACGCGAGTTCATCCTTTGAAAGTCTATTAATATTCGACCTATTCATTTTGAATAAATAAATTTAAATTGCAAAATAAGGCAAATTTTATTCACTTAACCAAAAAAAATATATAACTATTAATAGGTATTTCTCTGTTCAAAATCCAAATGGAATCCAACACAGGAGACAACAATTATTTCAAATTCGAAGAAAAAAATCTTTTTACAAACATTTGGAATGCCCATGGGGAACTCTCTTTCCCCAACCATCGTTGATATTGTACTGGATAATCTACTTGACAATGCCTTAGACGATTTAAAGAAAACGAACACCAAAATAAAATTAATTGTAAAATACGTTGACGATGTTTTTGCAATAATAAAAAACCGGATACTGATATAATATTAAAAACACTAAATAACTATCACAAAAAACTACAATTCACAATTGAAATAGAATGCAACAATAGCCTGTCCTATTTGGACACTAGACTTCATCGACAAAACAACAAAATAATTCTTGACTGGTATTCAAAAGAAGCATCTTCTGGCAGAATGATGAATTTCTACTCCACGCAACCCATGAGCCAGAAAATTTACACGGCAACAAACTTCAATAACAAGGTAATCGACATAAGCGACAAAAAATTTCACAAAGAAAACATAACAAACATACAAAAAATACTAAAAATGAACAATTATCCAAACTATATAATAAATGAAATTAAAAATAATAAAATAAATCAAGGTAAAACTAATAATAATAATAAAACTAAAAACAACAAAAAAACAACAACAGAATATGATGCTGGCAACACCGAAACATTTTGCAGTATTCCATATATTCCCAAATTGATCATATCAAAAGCCTACACGAAGTAATAAAACAAGACAGAATTAAAATGACATTTGCATACAACGCAAATTGCACTTTGGGAAAGCTTTTTACGAACACAAAAGCACCAATAAAAAAGAACAACAACACAACGTTGTGTATCAAATTGGATGCAATGGAACTGAAAACAAACGCTGCGATATGGTGTACATAGGAACGATGAAAAGGACACTTGGTGTGAGGATAGCCGAACACAAAGCAGACATTAGGAAAAAGAAAACCACTACAGACTTATCTCAGCACATAGACGAAACCAAACACACGGCTGATTTTGATAATGTCAAAATATTGGACAAGGAGAAGATGGAAAATTCGAGATACAAACTAGAAAGCTTGAGAATACAAGAAAGACTGACCAAAGCAATGAACACGAAAGAAGACAAAGACAACATTAAGTCAAATTACAGTGTGGCACTGAAGAAAGTTCTGTGATATTAGCATTTAAGTTCTTGTCTGTTTATTTAGTGTTAATTTATTTATTTATTTTTTTGTTGTGAATTTATGTAAGTTAACACGTCGCATTTACATGCACCTTATTATGAATTGTCAGGTCAGCAAATCATGAACGAGCCAGTTATGATTTCCCACGATTGGCGGATATCATATATCGGCACGTTTTGGGGTAAATGCACGGGAGCCTTGAAGGTTGCTGACTCTGCGAATCATCGTGCAACGGCAAGGCAAATGGTTATGTGAGGTATAGGTAATTAAGTTAGGGATAAATTAGTCTTGATTGGACAGTCAATCGAATCAGTTCCGTTGTTTTAATAAATATATTTAAAATATAATTCTTGTATATTATTTTCAGTAAGTCGAACAGTTGGGACGGCCCCTCGCGGGGCAGGCGTTCGCGTTTTTTTTATATAACGGATCGTGAATCCGTTTATTGGCGCCCGAGCAGGGACTGGCAAACTGCATCCTTTTCGCCCAGGAATCAATGCCAAGTTTGGTACGCTTCTTTGAAGTGAACATAACTATAACCATGGGAACATAGTTATCATTCCATACTTGCGCATAACCTTTCACATAACCATGGGAACATGTGAATATTCCAAAGGGCTAGAGGATGTGGTGTGAAGTAAATCGTGCCATTAGTAGGACTCTTTGAAAGTCCAAACGGGATAACACGATCCTTTCATGCCAGTCTCACGTTTTGAACCACGTATTGAACGACGCGACGCAGTGCTAAAGCGATTCCTTCTTTTTTTGCAGATCTCTCCTGAAAAACTTTTAACGAAAAAAAAAGAAATGCTCTTATTGTGAGTGAAAAAAAGAAAACAAGCAAGAAAAAAACTTCATAAATTTATGTGAATAAACTAAATAGAAGAAGAAAAAATTATATAAAAAAAAAAGAAATTTGTTTCTGAAATTAAATTGAATTACGAAAAATTAGAAAAGAGAAAATATTCTGTTTATTGTGCAATAAAAAAAAAGAAGAAAAAGCTAAATACGAAATAGCCAATAAAGAATCTTAATGAAAAATTTCATAAAAGTGTTAACGTGCTAGTGTTTGAAAAAATAAGAAATATTGTGTGAAAAAAGCAGAAAAAAAATTAAAAAAATAAAAAAATTGCAAATAAAAGCAAAGAAAGGAAAAAACAATTTTTAATTCTTATTGTACCTTGTGTTTTGTGTCCGAGAAAGTATTGAAAAAAAAAAAGAAGAAAAATCTGTTGATATTGTGCGAAAAGAGCAAGGTCGAAATTTGCCAATAAAAAATTACATACATACATCTTTTCTTATATACATAAGGTAAGCCTACATTTTTATATTTTAAAATAAAATGGACCAAGTAACACAGCAAATTGTGGAATTGACTGGCGCTGTCAGTAACTTGATAAGTCAATTAAAAAGTTTCGACAGGCGTATCCAACTTATCGAGGATAATGCCGCGTCGACAAGTTCGACTGCTCCTTCGGTAGCAGCTCCGGTCGTAGGTCGGGGCTATGAGCTCAATCCTCCACAAACGGAGGCTGAACTCAGGGAGATAAGTAAATTGCCCGACTTCGTTAAGGAGCTGCAGGTATTTAACGGTAACCCTACGCAGTACGTATCATGGATACACGCTGTAGAGGGAATACTGAAGGATTATGACATAGTAAAGTCGAAGCCCCTCTACAGGGCCATACTCCAACATGTTAGGGGTAAGATAAAGGGTCCTGCCGACGCTGCTCTAGTGAGTTACAACATCTTTGATGGGGACTGGGTGGAGATGAAGTCTTGTTTATCTCTGCATTACGCAGATAAGTGAGACTTAAGAACTCTAGAGCACCAGCTCAACCAGCTTGCTCAGAAAGGCAGCAAGCTGGATGAATTCTACGCGGCTGTTAACCATCAATTGTCACTGATGGTTGGATGTGTTTGTGCGTGGCCTTAACGGCGATATATCGCGAATGCTCATGATCCAGAGGCCCAGAACGCTCCCAGAAGCGTATTCCGCTTGTTTAGAGATACAAAATCTCAACTATAGGAGCAATTCGGTTCATAATTATTCCTACTCAAACACAATTACGTGTCCGCTTAATCAAAATTTCAAAAGCTTGGAGTTTAAACCCTATATGCCTCCGAGAAGGCCGCAACAGAATTCTGCAGGGAAAAATAATAGATTCACCTGGAGCCCTCCCCAAGATAATGGTCCTCCACCAAAGACTGGGCCGAAACCATTAGAGAAAATGGATTATGACCGAAGCATGCAAAGCAAACAGGTCAATTATGTGAATCGCCCAAAACCAAATCCATTCAACCGTAGGGCGGCTTCTGACAATTTTCCCAATAAACAGCAACGTCTATATAACATAGACGTAGAAGATGAAGTGGAGTTAGATGAATACTCCGCTTCTGCAGAAGAGGCTGCTTGTGATGAGCAGATAAATTTTATGACAAAGGGCCATCCAGCGTACCATACATAGAGTACGCAACTAAGGATGGAGCCTTGTTGAAATTTCTTGTTGATACGGGGGCCAACAAGAATTTCGTGAGCTCTAAAATAAATCAGCCCACCGTGTTGCTTGAAAAACCATTTAATGTGCAGTCTGCCGCGGGAAAAATTAGAATATCACGATATGTCAAGGGAAGGTTCTTTGCAGAAGCGGGCAATGATACGCTGGTCAGATTTTTTGTCCTACCAGGACTTGATTCCTTCGATGGGATTCTCGGAGATGACACGCTCAAAGAGCTTGAGGCTGTTATCGATAGGAAAAACAATTTTCTGACGATAAAGCCTAACATTAAAATCCCATTAAAGGAAAAAACATCGGGCCAGGTAAACGTTGTCTTTAGCGAAGATCTTTCCCAAGAGGTTAGGCAGGGTCTACAACCATTGATTGGAAGGTACGAATCTCTCTTTGGACCAATTGAAGTCAATGAAGTAATTGACATTTCAATTCAGGCCGAAATTAAAACGAATACAGGCGAGCCTATATACACAAAGAGCTATCCGTACCCGTCGTCATTAAGAGAAGTCGTAGAGGAAGAAATAGGGAAACTTCTAGATGAGGGGATAATAAGACCTTCCAGAAGTCCCTACAATTCACCAATTTGGGTTGTGCCCAAAAAACCTAAGGCGAATGGTGAAAAACAATATAGAATGGTCATAAACTACAAGAGATTGAACAGCGTGACTATTTCTGACGCATATCCAATACCGGATATAAATGCCACTCTTGACATGGTTTTGAAAAGGCTAAGCGATACGCACTTGAAAGTTAACCTTGAAAAGACTCATTTTATGGACACGACCGTAGAATTCCTTGGCTACATTATAACTTCTGACGGTGTACGACCAGATAATACGAAAATCGAGGCAATCCAGAATATACAGCCTCCCGTTAACCTTAAGGAACTAAAATCATTCCTCGGTCTGACTTCCTACTATAGGAAATTTATTCGTGACTACGCAAAGATCGCCAAGCCCTTGACTAACTTAACGAGGGGAGAAAATGCCCAAGTTAAAGCCAACCAGTCAAGGAAAATCCCAATTAGATTGGATAAGTGTGCGTTAAAAGCCTTGAATGACCTGAAAGTACTCCTTACCTCGGCCGAAGTCCTTGCATTCCCAGACTTTAATAAGCCGTTTATTCTCACGACAGACGCATCAAATATAGCAATTGGTGCTGTTCTGTCGCAAGGCGAAACAGGCAAGGAAAGACCCATAGCCTTCATTTCAAGATCTCTGAGTGGTAGTGAAGAAAATTACGCCACGAACGAGAAAGAAATGTTGGCGATAGTCTGGGCCTTAGACAATTTAAGGTCTTATCTTTACGGAGGAAACAAATCCGAATATTCACTGACCATCAACCGCTGACTTACGCCTTAGGTAACCGCAACTACAACGCGAAATTGAAACGTTGGAAGGCAAGAATAGAAGAGTATAACTGCGAATTGATTTACACGCCCGGTAAATCTAATGTCGTAGCAGATGCGCTCTCTAGATAGGCTTAACATTGATAACGAACACTCAGCCGTCTCAGCTAAACCTGAAACGGAGTGCCAAGTGAATACGTTACATAGCGATTCCCCAACGGAACTGCCTCTGAAAAACAATTTTTAGTAGACGATAACAGATCCCAAACTGATACAGCCTTAGAGCATGTCTCTTCTACGGAACCTTACAATTACGAAGCAGCTTCCACTGCAACAGCCCTACAAGCACTTCCTCCTGCGCTGACAAGTATCACCAAGCAGGATAACAAATTACATTTGGGTTATGTCCATAACATTGGCCTAACGAACATAGAACGTCTAAGCAATTTGGACGAAAGATTTAAGATCTCTCTTATCGCAGAAGCTTTGGTAATCCTATTGTTCATCATCATCATACTTTACCTGTGGCGGAAGATGCACCCGAAAATCAACTTTCCACCAATCCAAACATCAGCGCATCTCTTTCCTATCAAAGGTCAGCATCCTACCTCACCGAAACGTCCAAATCAGTCGTCCAGTTCTGACGTCACAGCTGATCTACGGGACGTAGATTTTTGAAGGGGAAGGAGTTAACACGTCGCATTAACATGCACCTTATTATGAATTGCCAGGTCAGCAAATCATGAACGAGCCAGCTATGATTTCCCACGATTGGCGGATATCATATATCGGCACGTTTTGGGGTAAATGCACGGGAGCCTTGAAGTTTGCTGACTCTGCGAATCATCGTGCAACGGCAAGGCAAATGGTTATGTGAGGTATAGGTAATTAAGTTAGGGATAAATTAGTCTTGATTGGACAGTCAATCGAATCAGTTCCGTTGTTTTAATAAATATATTTAAAATATAATTCTTGTATATTATTTTCAGTAAGTCGAACAGTTGGGCCGGCCCCTCGGGGGGCAGGCGTTCGCGTTTTTTTTATATAACGGATCGTGAATCCGTTTATTGGCGCCCGAGCAGGGACTGGCAAACTGCATCCTTTTCGCCCAGGAATCAATGCCAAGTTTGGTACGCTTTTTTGAAGTGAACATAACTATAACCATGGGAACATAGTTATCATTCCATACTTGCGAATAACCTTTCACATAACCATGGGAACATGTGAATATTCCAAAGGGCTAGAGGATGTAGTGTGAAGTAAATAGTGCCATTAGTAGGACTCTTTGAAAGTCCAAACGGGATAACACGATCCTTTCATGCCAGTCTCACGTTTTGAACCACGTATTGAACGACGCGACGCAGTGCTAAAGCACTGAGATCATTTTTCCCACCCAAGGGTCCCTATCCTCTTCCGAGATTCCGGTCACCACCGGAACTCCTCAAGGCAGCATGTCGGGTACGACATGATCTTTCCGCTTGCGATGGATTATCTCATAATCGAATTGCTTCAACCTAACAGCCCAGCGAGCTAATCGTCCTTGTGGGTCTTTGAGATTACTCAACCAAATTAATGAGTAGTGATCAGTTACGACTGTAAATCGAATACCTTCGATATACGGCCGCAACTTCTCAACTGGCCATAGAACGGCTAAACATTCTTTTTCCGTAGTAGAATAGTTCTTTTCTGATATATTTAATGATCTGATCAAATAGCAGATCACCTTTTTCCCATCCTCAAAATTTTGCGATAGAACTGCACCAATGCCATAATCAGACGCGTCCGTCTGTACTACAAATGGTAGTTTGATGTCAGGGCATGTTAGAATTGGTGCAGTAATAAGGCACTCTTTCGCTTTTCTGAAACTATCCTCGCATTCCTTCGTCCAAGTGAATTTCTTTGATTTTTTTTAGTAAATCTTTTAAAGGCGTAACTAAACAAGCGAAGTTTGGTACGAAACGTCGGTACCATGATACAGTTCCTATGAAGCTCCTAACCTCTTTCACATTCTTTGGTGCAGGTAAATTGACCATACTCTCTACCTTTTCCGGATCAACGTGTAATCCGTCCCTATCTACTACATGGCCTAAGAATTTCAGTGATGGTCTACAAAAGTGACATTTATCACGCCCTTCCTTCAGACCTGCCTCTTGTAATCGTTGTAATACTTCTTTAAGGATTTCTAAATGCTTATGAAATGTATTTGAAATGATGATGATATCATCCAGATACACGAAAACGTGTGGTGTTTCTGAGTTATTCTAAAATCGATGAAATTATCGGTAGGGGGTAAGCATCCCTTTCCGTTACTTGATTAAATTTGCGATAGTCCACGCAAAACCTGAACGTACTATCCTTTTTCTTGATTAAAACTATTGGGGAGGCCCAAGGACTATATGATTTTTCTATAACGTTTTCATCTAACATTTCCTTGAGTGATTTGTCAATATGAACCTGCATTGCAGGGGAAACTGTGCAATATCTCTGTTTTATTGGGTCTGATGAGGTCCTAATTACATGTTCTACCAGATTTGTTTTCCCTAAACCCTCAGGTATGTTTTTAAACAGGTTTTCAATTAACGTGCTAAGATTGCTTCTCTGCCCCTCGTTTAAATCTGATTCTTCTATAATCGACGTGGTTCCGATCGAAGCCAACGTCTCTTGATTTGAAAAGCTCGACATGCGAGAGCGTAGATCCGGGACTATTCCCGACTGTGACCAAAAGTCAGCACCTAATATCATCGCATACGGAAGCGAAGGAAATAATTCAACCAAAACTGATCTGTTTTCTATAACTATCGGTAAATTGACTACCCCTAAAACTCCTACTCCTGCACCATCAGCTATATAAACATTTCTAAAATCGCTTGTATCTATATTTAATTCTAAGTCCTTCAATATTTTCCATGGATTTCTACAAATAATAGTTCGCGAAGCTCCTGAAATTAAAAATTAAAACAGAGACATATAGCGAAGAAACTATAAGATCTCTTGTGAAAACCTACAGGAATAGGGCTCTGGATGTGTTTGTGCGTGGCCTTAACGGCGATATATCGCGAATGCTCATGATCCAGAGGCCCAGAACGCTCCCGGAAGCGTATTCCGCTTGTTTAGAGATACAAAATCTCAACTATAGGAGCAATTCGCTTCATAATTATTCCTACTCAAACACAATTACGTCTCCGCTTAATCAAAATTTCAAAAGCTTGGAGTTTAAACCCTATATGCCTCCGAGAAGGCCGCAACAGAATTCTGCAGGGAAAAATAATAGATTCACCTGGAGCCCTCCCCAAGATAATGGTCCTCCACCAAAGACTGGGCCGAAACCATTAGAGAAAATGGATTATGACCGAAGCATTCAAAGCAAACAGGTCAATTATGTGAATCGCCCAAAACCAAATCCATTCAAACGTAGGCCGGCTTCTGACAATTTTCCCAATAAACAGCAATGTCTATATAACATAGACGTAGAAGATGAAGTGGAGTTAGATGAATACTCCGCTTCTGCAGAAGAGGCTGCTTGTGATGAGCAGATAAATTTTATGACAAAGGGCCATCCAGCGTACCATACATAGAGTACGCAACTAAGGATGGAGCCTTGTTGAAATTTCTTGTTGATACGGGGGCCAACAAGAATTTCGTGAGCTCTAAAATAAATCAGCCCACCGTGTTGCTTGAAAAACCATTTAATGTGCAGTCTGCCGCGGGAAAAATTAGAATATCACGTTATGTCAAGGGAAGGTTCTTTGCAGAAGCGGGCAATGATACGCTGGTCAGATTGTTTGTCCTACCAGGACTTGATTCCTTCGATGGGATTCTCGGAGATGACACGCTCAAAGAGCTTGAGGCTGTTATCGATAGGAAAAACAATTTTCTGACGATAAAGCCTAACATTAAAATCCCATTAAAGGAAAAAACATTGGGCCAGGTAAACGTTGTCTTTAGCGAAGATCTTTCCCAAGAGGTTAGGCAGGGTCTACAACCATTGATTGGAAGGTACGAATCGCTCTTTGGACCAATTGAAGTCAATGAAGTAATTGACACTTCAATTCAGGCCGACATTAAAACGAATACAGGCGAGCCTATATACACAAAGAGCTATCCGTACCCGTCATCATTAAGAGAAGTCGTAGAGGAAGAAATAGGGAAACTTCTAGATGAGGGGATAATAAGACCTTCCAGAAGTCCCTACAATTCACCAATTTGGGTTGTGCCCAAAAAACCTAAGGCGAATGGTGAAAAACAATATAGAATGGTCATAGACTACAAGAGATTGAACAGCGTGACTATTTCTGACGCATATCCAATACCGGATATAAATGCCACTCTTGCTAGCCTAGGGAACGCTCGATACTTCACGACTCTAGACTTGACCTCGGGATTTCACCAAATTCCAATGAAACCCTCAGACATACCTAAAACAGCCTTTTCCACTATGAATGGCAAATACGAGTTTTTGAGGCTGCCATTTGGGCTCAAAAACGCTCCAGCTATTTTCCAACGTACAATTGACGATGTGCTCAAGCCATTCATAGGGAAAATATGTTATGTTTATATCGACGACATAATCGTTTTCAGTGAGAATGAAGAAAAACACTTAGAGAATCTTGACATGGTTTTGAAAAGGCTAAGCGATACGCACTTGAAAGTTAACCTTGAAAAGACTCATTTAATGGACACGACCGTAGAATTCCTTGGCTACATTATAACTTCTGACGGTGTACGACCAGATAATACGAAAATCGAGACAATCCAGAATATACAGCCTCCCGTTAACCTTAAGGAACTAAAATCATTCCTCGGTCTGACTTCCTACTATAGGAAATTTATTCGTGACTACGCAAAGATCGCCAAGCCCTTGACTAACTTAACGAGGGGAGAAAATGCCCAAGTTAAAGCCAACCAGTCAAGGAAAATCCCAATTAGATTGGATAAGTGTGCGGTAAAAGCCTTGAATTACCTGAAAGTACTCCTTACCTCGGCCGAAGTCCTTGCATTCCCAGACTTTAATAAGCCGTTTATTCTCACGACAGACGCATCAAATATAGCAATTGGTGCTGTTCTGTCGCAAGGCGAAACAGGCAAGGAAAGACCCATAGCCTTCATTTCAAGATCTCTGAGTGGTAGTGAAGAAAATTACGCCACGAACGAGAAAGAAATGTTGGCGATAGTCTGGGCCTTAGACAATTTAAGGTCTTATCTTTACGGAGCGAAAAAAATCCGAATATTCACTGACCATCAACCGCTGACTTACGCCTTAGGTAACCGCAACTACAACGCGAAATTGAAACGCTGGAAGGCAAGAATAGAAGAGTATAACTGCGAATTGATTTACACGCCCGGTAAATCTAATGTCGTAGCAGATGCGCTCTCTAGGCTTAACATTGATAACGAACACTCAGCCGTCTCAGCTAAACCTGAAACGGAATGCCAAGTGAATACGTTACATCATAGAGAAAATACTACCTAGAGAACCGACTTAAGGTGTCCATGCTCTTTCACCCTACAAGCTGAATTGGGAGGATTTATGCCCTATTCAGTAAGGATGTGTGCAGTTGCAATGCATTTTAAATGGGACAAAACGAGCTTTGTATGTATGCATTAGGGCATTTGCTCAAACGTGGTCATGTGCTCAATTGGTGAATCGGATATTCACAAAAGGGAATCCGTTAAATTCAAAAACTGAAAAATAAAATATTTTGTCAATAAAATTGATGCTTCTAAATGTTTATGAACAAAAACTTTATTTGATAAAGCCTTTTATTGCTTCTGGCATATAAATCCAGTAATATTTATTACTATTTCTATTGAAAACAAAGAAAATGTAATCAAAAAGTAGAATCACACCCTTGAAATTCCATGCGTATGTGCCCTAACTTCCGCCACAAGAAATAGACCAGTTTTGCTCAATCATGTCGAGAATTTTGACAGATAGAATAAAAAAAACATTGCGCTCCAATTCTATTGATAGACATGTAATTCGTAAACTTTTGCAAAAATTATCCATTCCCTGTTCGTGTGAAAAGAATTTGAAGAAAAAATAAGATTTGCAGATGAGTATATTAACAATGTAAGCGAAAAAATAGGAGGAATAAAAAAAACTGATGTAAGCAAGACATGTTTTATAGTGAATGAAAAAGGCGAAGCACTAAAAAACAAGTTAGCTGACAAAGTGGGTTCTGGAAAATTGAATGAGAATTTTGTCCGGATCAATATCCAAAAGAAGGTTTTCGTTCGTGGCAAGAAAACAGTAAACTTCTCTAAATACAAAAAGAGCCAATGGAAACAGAAGAAAGCAGCCGCTTTGATTGGACCCGAAATGAACATGGGTGGATGTGATGGCGGGATCTTTACTTGTTTTCAGTGCGGTCAGCCGGGTCATTTTGCCCAGCAGTGCAAACTTAAAGGTGATTCTCTTCTGCCAGCTACTGTGGATATGGATGATGATAGTCCTTACTTAACTCTAGAAGAGGCAGAGAAGATGGTCAGTCAGAGTGCATTGGTTGTGCATAGCCGGAATTTGGATAAACTTCCAGAAGCAACGAACACGCTTCTGTATAAGAAAGATGGCGAAGAAGATGACGAGGAAGAAACTTTTGATGGCAAAGAAAATTAAGCAGAAGAAGACATAGTCGCTGAAATTTATAAAGAAATCCAAGCAGCAACAGAAAAACCAGCTGAAATCCCACCATCTCCACCAAAAGTATATATAGGGCATAAAATCTTGAAAAAGCTGGTCTACTCAATGCTCCCAATGTAGTTTCCAAAGGCGGCGCTATCTATGAACTTAATCCTGACGGATCTATCCCAGCAGCAACAGAAGAAGTCTATGAAGTGCTTAGGGAGTTTGGCCACACTGACTTCCGCAAGGGCCAGGATCGGGCCATAATGAGAATTCTCACCGGCCAATCGACATTGGTAACTCTCAGTACTGGCAGTGGAAAATCTCTGCTATCAACTGCCTAATCAAAAAAATGGGTTCCATAACTTTGGTAATTTCGCCGTTGGTATCTTTGATGGAGGATCAAGTTCATGGTGTTCCACATTTTCTACGAGCTCACTGCCTGCATACCAATCAAACTCCGCAACAACGAATAAAAATTCTAGAAATGATCAATAATGGAGAAATTGATATTTTGTGGGGATAATTTCCGACCTAGCTATTTGATGATTTGTAAGGTTTTACAAAAGAATATGGGTGTAAAAACTGTCTTGGGTTTGACAGCAACGGCAACATTACCCACTAGAACCAGTATAATCAGACATTTGAGCATTCCGGATGGAGAGAAAGGAATCATTAGTGATGTTCCCTTACCGGACAATTTGATATTGTCAGTTTCGAAGGATGAAAATAGAGACACAGCTCTGATCGGATTACTGTTGAGTAAAAGGTAAGATAAGAATCGTCTTTTGTATGGCTTTGTCTAAATCTGAAACTTCACGCACACAAAGAAAATAATTTCGGACCGTCCTTCATCTTTTGTCCTTTTGCTTTTCCTTGCAGATTCGATGCCTGTCAGTCGATTATTATCTACTGCACTAGACGTGATGAATGCGAACGAATTGCTGGACAAATAAGAACCTACATGCAGGTTAGTGGAGTTAATTATTTGTTGTTTTTTTCTTTTTAAGCCCTCAATCTTTTAGGATAGAAAATCCGACAATGTACCAGCGAGCGCTAAAAAACGTAAACGCGTTAATTGGCAGGCAGAACCTTATCATGCTGGTTTCCCAGCATCACGCCGGCGAACAATACAAAATGCTTTTATGAAAAACGAGCTTCGCATTGTTGTGGCTACAATAGCTTTTGGTATGGGAATCAATAAACCAGACATCCGTTCAGTCATTCACTATAATATGCCAAGAAATTTCGAGAGCTATGTGCAAGAGATCGGTCGTGCAGGTCGCGATGGAAAAATATCTCATTGTCATTTGTTTTTAGATTCGAAGGGTGGCGATCAGAATGAATTACGCCGACATATTTTTGCCAATTCTATTGATAGACATGTAATTCGTAAACTTTTGCAAAAATTATTCATTCCCTGTTCGGGTGAAAAGAATTTGAAGAAAAAGTAAGATTTGCAATTGAATTGTCTAGATCTGGTTTAATATACCTTTTTTTTAAAATATTTGTCTTCAAGTGATTTTGTAAGTGAACATCAGGAGGAAATCAAAGCATCTCAAAACATCGACTGGGAGGAAGATATGTTTGATGCTGATGATAAACTTGTTTCACAGGGCCCTTCGAAATCGACTGATAAAAAACAACCACGAAAAAGAATCTGTCCAGGCCATGAAATTGGAATCTCAATTGAGAAAACAGTACAAGCCTTAGATATACCAGAAGAGAACATATCAACACTTCTTTGTTATTTAGAATAAGATTGCCGTTGGGGTATAAATGTGCTCAGTTCGGCTTATATAATGTGCAAAGTGATATCTTACGGAGGAGCAAAGTACTTAAAGTAAGATAAGTCACATAAAAAGTCAGTCTTAGGCGCCGATATAAGTTATTTAATTTTTATTTTAGACATGCAGCTAGAGACTGTCCTCCACTGGCAATGGCCATAGCCTTACAATTGAAAAACAAAACCTTCAAGGAGGATAGCAACACCCTTGAATTTTCTGTGATTGACATTGCTGCTGCAATCGGATGGAATAGTGGAGTTGTTAAATATCAATTAAAGAATCTTGAATGGATTACACGTAAGCTTAAAAAGTTTTAAAAATATGAATTAGAAGTCGAATGTTAATTCTTTTGCTTTCAGAAAATGGTTACCCAAAGAGATCACCATTAACAGTTTCCTACTTTGATTTGGGTTTTAGAGTTAAATCGCCTGGAGATTTTACATTGGATGAGATCGATGAAGCTCTTGACTCCCTTTATAGTCGGTCTGCAACGCAAGAGAAAGCACAGTTAATTCAGGTATCATATTTATTTTGCCATATTTATTTTGCGTTTTCTTTAATTGTCGTTTTTTATTAGCAATCCAACATAACCGATGATGAAATAACTGGTGATATTTATTCAATAATAAATATGTATCCTGATAATACATTTACTGGAAGGAATATTGCACGAATCTTCCATGATATACAAAGTCCTAATTTCCCTGCTGTTATATGGGGACGATGTAAATATTGGAGAGGCCAATAGAAAGCAGATTTCAATAGAATTGTAAAGCTAGCTAATTCAGTTATTGTTAAGATGCGAACTTAGTTTTAAGTATTAAATATTTATTATGTTAGTTTAAAATTTCATATTATTAAAACAAAGTAATTAATTTAGTTTTTGTTTATGTTTTAAAAATAATTTTGTTGATCCATAAGTAGTTTAGGAATAAGTACCTGAAAATGATGAACACATTTCAAAATAAAAGGCTTATGTGTGTGATAATTGATACATACGAAAGAAAAAAATAAACTTAAAAAAAAAAAATTGGTGCGTCTAAACAAGTGAACCGCACTGTACAAGGAAATAAGGTCATTGCTTCTGTATTTGATTTGTCTTATTAAAATTAAAATTGTTTTCTTTTTAAAGCTCTGCAATCTCATTTTAATTTTGGTGTAATTAATTCCCTTCAGAATCTTTATTAAAGAAATGAGGCTGTAAACGTCCAAGTCTTTAAAGTATTTCTGTATTTCACTGTGCACAGCATCCACTTCTTTTGTACCTGTAAATGGCATGATGGTTCAGAATAATTGAACGTAATTGTCACAATATTTGTATTACATTCCATAAGATTAAAAATAGGTAAAGCATTGAATATTTGTCGAAACCTTTCATAGGAAAATTTTGAAAGACAATTATGACAGCAACTAATGATTGCAACTTGGACACATTATAATTTTGCGTTTTCTACGCTTTTGGCCATTTACATAGTACATTATAGGCAAATCAAAGTAAACAATGGTGATTTTGTATGATATTGAACAAAATAGAATTTTCGTTTTAACAAAACCAAATTAAAATGTTTTTGATCAATAAGGTACAAATTGTAACGAAAATAATTTGGATATTGAACAAGAAAGATATAAGATGGTATGATTTTAAAGATATACCATGAATTGTGCAATATGATACAAAAATAATGATAAGTGGTTTATTGAACGAAAGTAACACTCAAATGGGTATTGTGGTCTATTGAACCAAACAGTTCTCCATAGAACAAAATGGTTTGCGCCAATCGAAAGAGCACCCTCGAATTATAAAAACTGCATTTCTAACTCAATTTCGTGAAAAATGGTCTATTGAACAAGATAGAACTCAGGTGACGAATTGCTTAGGACTCTGAATCAGAGTGAATCGGAATTAATTCAAACAGCCAAGTTGACTTGCAACAAGTTCAGCATCAACAATCTGCCAATAGTGAATCCTATCTCAAACTATTTTATAAATTGCTGTTCTGGTACTCTGAAAATCTGGTGGTACAAAAACATACTATGGCAGGAATTTTTTTGTTTGTTGTCCTATGTTAAGTATGTAAATAGAAATATCTCAATTTTTTGTTACATCCAATTTTCATTGGCTGCTCCGTTAAAAAAATACTATTTTGTTTTTATACTTTTATTAATTTGTATTTATTTTTGTAACTATGTATAATTATTTTAAATAACTTATTTTTATTAATGCATAAACTTAATATATATGATTCGCAAAAGGAACAAATTTTAATAAAAAGACAAACAGAAACAAGTTTCTTTTAAATATGTTCTATAAAGTATTACAATTTTATGAGGAAGATTAATGATGCTTTAACAAAATAAAATGTTATTGATTTTGACAATGATTCAAGTGTATGTATGTATGTTTTTATTTAGTAAAATTTTACTGTTACATTTCAATAATTATATAACTATTGACAAATTTGTTATACAAATAATTATGCATACAATTGGAAAACTAATCACCCCTATTATGATAGTCGTTTCACTAAAACGACAGTAAAACGACAAGGCTCTAGAGGCGACAGTTTCTGTCCAATCTCCACGCATCTCATCCTTATGACGAAATTCGTTTGAATTAAACATCAATTGACGCCTCCAGGGACGTGTCGTTTTAGTGAAACGACAACCGTAATAAGGGTGAATATCTTTATACATTGAATTCTCTGATATGATATAAGTAAATCTTAAAAAAAAGAAAGATCAATCCGAAGGCATGAATATTCTCTTCAAAAGGATATAACTGATCATGCAATTACTAAATCAGTTCAACTCTTGTTTTCATCACTCCTGAATGTCTCCACAATGTTAAATAGATTCTTCATTCGAATCTTTGTTGTTAAAGTTGTTTGCGGCGAAAATTTTTTGATTGTAGCTTGTTTGCCTACAATTCTGGGCATTGACCACCTTACTTCGATGTAAGCTGGAATATAAATACAAAAATATGTTTCAATATAATTGAAAGGGGATTGTGTCACAACAACTGTGGCTTAAAAAGCTAATTTCAATAATTATAAATATATTCTGTTCCACAAAAACATAAGGTAGGATTGCGAATCAAAATAAATGTATTTTTATGATCATACAAATAAAAATCATCGTTACAAACGTTTTCTTATACATTTTATAAATCCATCAAATCAGTCAAAGTAAAGCCTAGTACTCACTTCGAGTGAAAACAAAATGTCCATATAAAAGTGACACATATTTCACAGCGATGAAATTCAACACGAGAGCTGAGTAACCAAATGTAAAGCCTAGTACTCAGTTCGAGTGAAAATGAAATTCCTATATAAAAGTGACACTTATTTCACACCGATGAAATTAAAAACGAGAGGTGAGTACCCAAATGTGAAAGTGAAATATGAACCGGTTCAAAATGAATTTCATTTTATAATTTTCATTTCGCAACGTGCAGCCAGCCACTAGGAAAAAAATACAAAATTTGTGGAAAAGTGTGACATTTGTCAATTAATTTATCAAGCTCAAAATAAAAGTTGAAAAATAATTTAATTAAATAACATAAGGAATTATTTTGGACTTAAATGTCGTTTATTTTTGAATTTAAAGTGCTACCATCAAGCAAAGACAAGAAACCATGGTATTGAAAATAGTCTTCGTTAGCATTTTGTCAAGATTCTGTCAGAAAAACTTTCATACAAATCAATATTTGTTTCATTCAAAGTGTGTATCAAATTTTAGAAAACTGAGGACTGAATATTCACGTGGAGAATCAATAATGGGTTCATAATGAATATTCACGTGAATTTGTACCGTATTTATTTTTCATTTCACAAAGAGGTGAGTACTAGGCTAAAGAGTGAAATATGAACCGGTTCAACATTAATTTCGTTTCATAATTTTCATTTCCTATCGTACGACCACTAGGAACAAATAAAATAGTTGTGGAAAAGTGTAACATTTGTCAATAAATTAAAATGAAAGTTTTTATCTATATATATATATATATAAATGAATTGTTGTTCGTTTGTGTTCTTATATCTCAAGTTTGGTAGCTACAAATTCGATGAATTTTTTTTTGTTGGAAAGGTATTGTTCTGTAGCAGGTTTGTGTATACAAAAAATGACCTGTGACCGCTTACCATTTTTATGACAAAAAAAATTAAAAGTTAAAAAAAATATGTCAACAAAACGAAGAAAAATCAAACATTTGTTTATAGAATCAAACCGGAAATTCAGATTTTATTATTGTCATTTATGGTAAAAAAAAGTCAAACAAAACAACATTTCGGCCTACTGAAGTTAACATATTGAACAAACATATTAATGAAACACCCATCACATGTAACATTCCAAAGAATTTGGAAACAGCACAGGTATTACAACAATGTAAGATTATTGTGTGGGATGAATGCACGATGGCTCTTAAGAAGTCATTGGAAGCTTTGAATATCTTCAAAACAATCAAAATTTATTTGCCGGTTTCTTTATATTATTGCGCGTAGTTCCACAATCAACTCCAGCGGATGAAATGAATGCATGTTTGAAATCATATTTGAGATATGTCAAAACAATCAGATTGAAAATAAATATGAGTGTCCAATTGCGAAACGATTCATCGGCCGTTGTTTTCAAAGCAGTTGTTGAATATTGGTAATGGCAAAATGCCCATTGATAATGGATTAATAACATTGCCGAAACATTTTTGTGAGATTACCCAAACTCAAGAAGAATTAAATTAAAGATTAAAAAAGTTTTTCCAAATATTGGACAGCGACAGAAAGATCATGCTTGGTTGAGCGAACGAGCAATATTAGTAGGAAAAAATAAAGATGTTAACGATGTTAATTGGGATATTCAAAATGGAATAATTGGTGAACTAGTATCATATAAGTCAATCGATTATATTATAGACGAAGATGACGTAGTGAACTATCCAACAGAATTTCTTAATTAACTAGATTTACCTCCTGCCATAGATTTAGCCACCCCATAATTGACGAATAAAAGTCAGTGTACCAATCATCATGCTTCGGAATAAAAATCAAAAAGAACTTTGAAACGGAACTAGACTTGCTGTTAAGTGCTTAATGAATAATGTAATCAAAGCCACAATTTTAAAAGGAAAGTATAAGATATAAGGTCCTCCGAAAGCAACTACTCATTGAGGAACGACAGAAAGATTTTTGTTTATAGTTTTCAAAGCCTGCATTTAATTTTGTTGCTTTCTACTACTTGCTACTAATAAAAACTCTTAACAAATATTTTTCAACTCAAATATTTTAAGAAAAAACAACGATATCGATTTTAGATTCTTACCAAAAATATAAACCATTACCTTCTATGGACATAATTATGTATGTGCTGTGTAATTTTGATATTTTTAAACCAATTCTTTAAAAAGATTAAAATCAATATGTTGCCAAAAAAGACTTTCCAAAAATGTATTAACTCAAAAAGTTCTAATACTCAAAATCGTTCCAAAATCAAAATTTGGCATATTATATGTACTTAGTTTGACTTTTTATATTCTTTGCAAGGTACAGTCCCTGTCTGATTTATGCAATTTTTTGTAGCCAATAGTCTGTTTTGAAATAATTGGCTTAAGTAAATAATCAGCCTTATCGGGAATAAGGATTTTTTCCCCGTATGAGACTGTCCAATCATAAATAATGTTCGAAAAATGGGAAAAAACTACAATGAAAAAACTAGATATCGTAAATCTATTTCCCGGGGGAAAATTAATGATGTTTCCCTGGAAAAAACTCGCCTCAATTTAGTTGAAGAATTTTAAAAATAGAACGATATTACTACCTATTTTTGAAGGTTTTATAATTTTTTACTTGCTCTAATACCCCGACTCCACAGGCCATGAATGATGGCTGGACTATGGAACATGTCTAAAAAAAAATCCAATGCAGTCGCAAAAATCCATGTCCAAGCAGTGACATATCCATACAAATCAGATTGGATTATGGACATCGTTCATGGCCTGTGGAGTCGGGGTGTAAAGGATAAGTTTTGGTTTCGGTTTAAAAATATAGGCATTTTAATAAAATCCAACATTACGTTTACCGAGAAGTCCATCGGTATTGGTATGTGTGGCTGTATGTCCACTCTACAACAAGCTAAAGACTTAAAGGGGAAACGGCTTGGAGGAGAAATTGGTTTTGTTTTAAGCGATCTATATTAAGTTATTGTTTCTTTATATTTTTTACACATTTTGGAAATATTTTTAACACTTTCGGGTTTTTTCCCCTTATAAAGTAACACAGTTTTGCACAGAGGGAGAGAACAAAAATATTACAACAACAAAATAGACAAACAAAATAGTTTTCTTTAACTTTTGAATATTTTTACGCGTTTCCATTACATGAGAATTAAATCTACGATGCAAAATAGTTCTTAATCACCACAAATACTTCAAATATTTAATTTGATTTCATAAAATAATTTTCAAACTTTGACAGACAAATAATTTCAGAATATAAATTCACCCAAAGTATTTCGAAACTGATTCGAAGTAATTTCCGGGGGAGATTGAATCCGGGGGAGATTGACGAAAGGAGTATTCGAATCCAGGGAAAAATGAAAATCGGGAGTAGAACAATCTCTCCCGAAATTGCCGATAAGGCTGAATACTTCCATACCAAGAAAAGTTAAGAAAAAGGTAGAACCCATAAACTAAAAAAATCAAAACCGTAACTGTACTATCAAAACTGTTTCAAATTAAGTCTTCTAAGTGTCACCAAAAGCATTTTTAATTGGAAAAATTATTTCCCAATGAAGTAGATAGTTTTGGAATTACGAAGTGGTTTATCTGGCAATTCCATTAAATTTCTACCAATTTTAAGATATATTCTATTTGTTATTTCAAGAAAAAGAACTTTTTAACTTACGAATCTCTATTCACACTACTGACTATGTTTGCTGTGCCAACTGTATGAATGATGTACGTGCAGCACTCAATAATTGCAGGAATCTCTAGAATAAGATCACCCTTGTCTTTCTTTTAGTCTAATGGAATTCGTACCAACATCAGATGATCACTGTGATTCGTTAGCACAAAATCAATTTTGGCCAATGGCAGTCGATGCTTTTGTTTGTTGCGTCAAGAAGGTAGATAGCTTTGTTGCTGAGGAGGATGAATCGACCTCTTGGCTTATAGCCATGTCGATCGTATTTGACGCAAGGTGAGGAATATTTAAGTTCTTCAGAACCTAATGCTGTTGTCACAAAATTACTAACTTGCGCCGAGTGTTCCTTGGAAATGTGGTCTTTTTCGAACCATTTGGCAATACTTTGCGGGTAATTTTTCTTTTTATCTAGGTAGGTATATGGAAAACACACTTTATTTACAAGGGAAATAAATTAATTTAACAAAAAACTGACCTTTAAAGACCTTTTCAGCTGTGACTTTTGAGTTCAAATTGCTTCTTCTCATCACTCAGCTGCTGACTATAATTTCTTGTTAAGTGAAGCCGATTCACCATATGTAGGTATGTAGAGGCTTCCTGACAATGTTTTGGCTGCGGAAGGTCAACTCATGTCCAGAACTTTTGTTGGTAACTCCTTTGATAATCTTATAAGCCACTATCTCTTTGCATTGGCAATGAACTTTTCATTCACACCATTTGGTGGATCTTCTCTGGTGATGAAGCCTTTAATGAATGCTCGAATCTTAACAGCAGCATATGATTGCAGTATAATTGTGTTCTCACGAAATTTAAGATACAGCTTGCGTTGTTTTCGTCCCTTCGAGTGTGACTGAATAATAGCTGCGACATCGCGTTTCTTCGCTTGGAATGCTTCTCAGAATCGAAGAGGGTCTTAGGGAACCAAATGAAAATCTTTTTTCACATTGTACCGCAGCTAGAAATAAACACAACAAACTTTTTAATGACATTAAAAATATGCTTTTATACAAGTAAATAAACTTTTATTGATATTAAAATAAAAACTTTACACGATTTTAGATTTCACATAATTTATTTTACTTAGAACTGTCAGATTTTTGACAAAACGAAAACAACAAAAAAAACTTACCTGTCAGTTTGAGCAAATTTCGCCATTTTGTTTTTTAATCCACCACTCACATGGATTCACGGATAGGAAAAAAAGAGTAGATTAAGAGAGTTTTCTCTTACTCACCTCAAATAAATTTTGCGGGTGTTTAAGGCAAGGGGGGTACGAGTCGGGCCTCTAGGTAGTATACTTACTCTATGCGTTACATAGCGATTCCTCAACGGAAACTGCCTCTGAAAAACAATTTTTAGTAGACGATAACAGATCCCAAACTGATACAGCCTTAGAGCATGTCTCTTCTACGGAACCTTCCAATGACGAAGCAGCTTCCACTGCAACAGCCCTACAAGCACTTCCTCCTGCGCTGACAAGTATCACCAAGCAGGATAACAAATTAGATTTGGGTTATGTCCATAAGATCGGCCTAACGAACGTAGAACGTCTAAGCAATTTGGACGAAAGATTTAAGATCTCTCTTATCGCAGAAGCTTTGGTAATCCTATTGTTCATCATCATCATACTTTACCTGTGGCGGAAGATGCACCCGAAAATCAACTTTCCACCAATCCAAACATCAGCGCATCTCTTTCCTATCAAAGGTCAGCATCCTACCTCACCGAAACGTCCAAATCAGTCGTCCAGTTCTGACGTCACAGCTGATCTACGGGACGTAGATTTTTGCAGGGGAAGGAGTTAACACGTCGCATTAACATGCACCTTATTATGAATTGCCAGGTCAGCAAATCATGAACGAGCCAGTTATGATTTCCCACGATTGGCGGATATCATATATCGGCACGTTTTGGGGTAAATGCACGGGAGCCTTGAAGGTTGCTGACTCTGCGAATCATCGTGTAACGGCAAGGCAAATGGTTATGTAAGGTATAGGTAATTAAGTTAGGGATAAATTAGTCTTGATTGGACAGTCAATCGAATCAGTTCCGTTGTTTTAATAAATATATTTAAAATATAATTCTTGTATATTATTTTCAGTAAGTCGAACAGTTGGGCCGGCCCCTCGGGGGGCAGGCGTTCGCGTTTTTTTTTATATAACGGATCGTGAAACCGTTTATTGGCGCCCGAGCAGGGACTGGCAAACTGCATCCTTTTCGCCCAGGAATCAATGCCAAGTTTGGTACGCTTCTTTGAAGTGAACATAACTATAACCATGGGAACATAGTTATCATTCCATACTTGCGCATAACCTTTCACATAACCATGGGAACATGTGAATATTCCAAAGGGCTAGAGGATGTGGTGTGAAGTAAATCGTGCCATTAGTAGGACTCTTTGAAAGTCCAAACGGGATAACACGATCCTTTCATGCCAGTCTCACGTTTTGAACCACGTATTGAACGACGCGACGCAGTGCTAAAGCGATTCCTTCTTTTTTTTGCAGATCTCTCCTGAAAAACTTTTAAAGCAAAAATAGAAATGCTCTTATTTCGAGTGAAAAAAAGAAAACAAGCAAGAAAAAAACTTCATAAATTTATGTGAATAAACTAAATAGAAGAAGAAAAAATTATATAAAAAAAAAAAGAAATTTGTTTCTGAAATTAAATTGAATTACGAAAAATTAGAAAAGAGAAAATATTCTGTTTATTGTGCAGTAAAAAAAAAAGAAGAAAAAGCTAAATACGAAATAGCCAATAAAGAATCTTAATGAAAAATTTCATAAAAGTGTTAACGTGCTAGTGTTTGAAAAAATAAGAAATATTGTGTGAAAAAAGCAGAAAAAAAAAAATTAAAAAATAAAAAAATTGCAAATAAAAGCAAAGAAAGGAAAAAATAATTTTTAATTCTTATTGTGCCTTGTGTTTTGTGTCCGAGAAAGTATTGAAAAAAAAAAAGAAAAATCTGTTGATATTGTGCGAAAAGAGCAAGGTCGAAATTTGCCAATAAAAAATTACATACATACATCTTTTCTTATATAGATAAGGTAAGCCTACATTTTTATATTTTAAAATAAAATGGACCAAGTAACACAGCAAATTGTGGAATTGACTGGCGCTGTCAGTAACTTGATAAGCCAATTAAAGGGTTTCGACAGGCGTATCCAACTTATCGAGGATAATGCCGCGTCGACAAGTTCGACTGCTCCTTCGGTAGCAGCTCCGGTTGTAGGTCGGGGCTATGAGCTCAATCCTCCACAAACGGAGGCTGAACTTAGGGAGATAAGTAAATTGCCCGACTGCGTTAAGGAGCTGCAGGTATTTAACGGTAACCCTACGCAGTACGTATCATGGATACACGCTGTAGAGGGAATACTGAAGGATTATGACATAGTAAAGTCGAAGCCCCTCTACAGGGCCATACTCCAACATGTTAGGGGTAAGATAAAGGGTCCTGCCGACGCTGCTCTAGTGAGTTACAACATCTTTGATGGGGACTGGGTGGAGATGAAGTCTTGTTTATCTCTGCATTACGCAGATAAGTGAGACTTAAGAACTCTAGAGCACCAGCTCAACCAGCTTGCTCAGAAAGGCAGCAAGCTGGATGAATTCTACGCGGCTGTTAACCATCAATTGTCACTGATGGTTAACAAAATTAAAACAGAGACATATAGCGAAGAAACTATAAGAGCTCTTGTGGAAACCTACAGGAATAGGGCTCTGGATGTGTTTGTGCGTGGCCTTAACGGCGATATATCGCGAATGCTCATGATCCAGAGGCCCAGAACGCTCCCGGAAGCGTATTTCGCTTGTTTAGAGATACAAAATCTCAACTATAGGAGCAATTCGCTTCATAATTATTCCTACTCAAACACAATTACGTCTCCGCTTAATCAAAATTTCAAAAGCTTGGAGTTTAAACCCTATATGCCTCCGAGAAGGCCGCAACAGAATTCTGCAGGGAAAAATAATAGATTCACCTGGAGCCCTCCCCAAGATAATGGTCCTCCACCAAAGACTGGGCCGAAACCATTAGAGAAAATGGATTATGACCGAAGCATTCAAAGCAAACAGGTCAATTATGTGAATCGCCCAAAACCAAATCCATTCAACCGTAGGGCGGCTTCTGACAATTTTCCCAATAAACAGCAACGTCTATATAACATAGACGTAGAAGATGAAGTGGAGTTAGATGAATACTCCGCTTCTGCAGAAGAGGCTGCTTGTGATGAGCAGATAAATTTTATGACAAAGGGCCATCCAGCGTACCATACATAGAGTACGCAACTAAGGATGGAGCCTTGTTGAAATTTCTTGTTGATACGGGGGCCAACAAGAATTTCGTGAGCTCTAAAATAAATCAGCCCACCGTGTTGCTTGAAAAACCATTTAATGTGCAGTCTGCCGCGGGAAAAATTAGAATATCACGGTATGTCAAGGGAAGGTTCTTTGCAGAAGCGGGCAATGATACGCTGGTCAGATTTTTTGTCCTACCAGGACTTGATTCCTTCGATGGGATTCTCGGAGATGACACGCTCAAAGAGCTTGAGGCTGTTATCGATAGGAAAAACAATTTTCTGACGATAAAGCCTAACATTAAAATCCCATTAAAGGAAAAAACATCGGGCCAGGTAAACGTTGTCTTTAGCGAAGATCTTTCCCAAGAGGTTAGGCAGGGTCTACAACCATTGATTGGAAGGTACGAATCGCTCTTTGGACCAATTGAAGTCAATGAAGTAATTGACACTTCAATTCAGGCCGAAATTAAAACGAATACAGGCGAGCCTATATACACAAAGAGCTATCCGTACCCGTCGTCATTAAGAGAAGTCGTAGAGGAAGAAATAGGGAAACTTCTAGATGAGGGGATAATAAGACCTTCCAGAAGTCCCTACAATTCACCAATTTGGGTTAAACTACAAGAGATTGAACAGCGTGACTATTTCTGACGCATATCCAATACCGGATATAAATGCCACTCTTGACATGGTTTTGAAAAGGCTAAGCGATACGCACTTGAAAGTTAACCTTGAAAAGACTCATTTTATGGACACGACCGTAGAATTCCTTGGCTACATTATAACTTCTGACGGTGTACTACCAGATAATACGAAAATCGAGGCAATCCAGAATATACAGCCTCCCGTTAACCTTAAGGAACTAAAATCATTCCTCGGTCTGACTTCCTACTAAAGGAAATTTATTCGTGACTACGCAAAGATCGCCAAGCCCTTGACTAACTTAACGAGGGGAGAAAATGCCCAAGTTAAAGCCAACCAGTCAAGGAAAATCCCAATTAGATTGGATAAGTGTGCGTTAAAAGCCTTGAATGACCTGAAAGTACTCCTTACCTCGGCCGAAGTCCTTGCATTCCCAGACTTTAATAAGCCGTTTATTCTCACGACAGACGCATCAAATATAGCAATTGGTGCTGTTCTGTCGCAAGGCGAAACAGGCAAGGAAAGACCCATAGCCTTCATTTCAAGATCTCTGAGTGGTAGTGAAGAAAATTACGCCACGAACGAGAAAGAAATGTTGGCGATAGTCTGGGCCTTAGACAATTTAAGGTCTTATCTTTACGGAGGAAAAAAATCCGAATATTCACTGACCATCAACCGCTGACTTACGCCTTAGGTAACCTCAACTACAACGCGAAATTGAAACGTTGGAAGGCAAGAATAGAAGAGTATAACTGCGAATTGATTTACACGCCCGGTAAATCTAATGTCGTAGCAGATGCGCTCTCTAGGCTTAACATTGATAACGAACACTCAGCCGTCTCAGATAAACCTGAAACGGAATGCCAAGTGAATACGTTACATAGCGATTCCTCAACGGAAACTGCCTCTGAAAAACAATTTTTAGTAGACGATAACAGATCCCAAACTGATACAGCCTTAGAGCATGTCTCTTCTACGGAACCTTCCAATGACGAAGCGGCTTCCACTGCAACAGCCCTACAAGCACTTCCTCCTGCGCTGACAAGTATCACCAAGCAGGATAACAAATTAGATTTGAGTTATGTCCATAACATCGGCCTAACGAACATAGAACGTCTAAGCAATTTGGACGAAAGATTTAAGATCTCTCTTATCGCAGAAGCTTTGGTAATCCTATTGTTCATCATCATCATACTTTACCTGTGGCGGAAGATGCACCCGAAAATCAACTTTCCACCAATCCAAACATCAGCGCATCTCTTTCCTATCAAAGGTCAGCATCCTACCTCACCGAAACGTCCAAATCAGTCGTCCAGTTCTGACGTCACAGCTGATCTACGGGACGTAGATTTTTGCAGGGGAAGGAGTTAACACGTCGCATTAACATGCACCTTATTATGAATTGCCAGGTCAGCAAATCATGAACGAGCCAGTTATGATTTCCCACGATTGGCGGATATCATATATCGGCACGTTTTGGGGTAAATGCACGGGAGCCTTGAAGGTTGCTGACTCTGCGAATCATCGTGTAACGGCAAGGCAAATGGTTATGTAAGGTATAGGTAATTAAGTTAGGGATAAATTAGTCTTGATTGGACAGTCAATCGAATCAGTTCCGTTGTTTTAATAAATATATTTAAAATATAATTCTTGTATATTATTTTCAGTAAGTCGAACAGTTGGGCCGGCCCCTCGGGGGGCAGGCGTTCGCGTTTTTTTTTATATAACGGATCGTGAAACCGTTTATTGGCGCCCGAGCAGGGACTGGCAAACTGCATCCTTTTCGCCCAGGAATCAATGCCAAGTTTGGTACGCTTCTTTGAAGTGAACATAACTATAACCATGGGAACATAGTTATCATTCCATACTTGCGCATAACCTTTCACATAACCATGGGAACATGTGAATATTCCAAAGGGCTAGAGGATGTGGTGTGAAGTAAATCGTGCCATTAGTAGGACTCTTTGAAAGTCCAAACGGGATAACACGATCCTTTCATGCCAGTCTCACGTTTTGAACCACGTATTGAACGACGCGACGCAGTGCTAAAGCAATTCCTTCTTTTTTTTGCAGATCTCTCCTGAAAAACTTTTAAAGCAAAAAAAGAAATGCTCTTATTGTGAGTGAAAAAAAGAAAACAAGCAAGAAAAAAACTTCATAAATTTATGTGAATAAACTAAATAGAAGAAGAAAAAATTATATAAAAAAAAAAAAGAAATTTGTTTCTGAAATTAAATTGAATTACGAAAAATTAGAAAAGAGAAAATATTCTGTTTATTGTGCAGTAAAAAAAAGAAGAAAAAGCTAAATACGAAATAGCCAATAAAGAATCTTAATGAAAAATTTCATAAAAGTGTTAACGTGCTAGTGTTTGAAAAAATAAGAAATATTGTGTGAAAAAAGCAGAAAAAAAAAAATTAAAAAAATAAAAAAATTGCAAATAAAAGCAAAGAAAGGAAAAAATAATTTTTAATTCTTATTGTGCCTTGTGTTTTGTGTCCGAGAAAGTATTGAAAAAAAAAGAAAAATCTGTTGATATTGTGCGAAAAGAGCAAGGTCGAAATTTGCCAATAAAAAATTACATACATACACCTTTTCTTATTTAGATAAGGTAAGCCTACATTTTTATATTTTAAAATAAAATGGACCAAGTAACACAGCAAATTGTGGAATTGACTGGCGCTGTCAGTAACTTGATAAGCCAATTAAAGGGTTTCGACAGGCGTATCCAACTTATCGAGGATAATGCCGCGTCGACAAGTTCGACTGCTCCTTCGGTAGCAGCTCCGGTTGTAGGTCGGGGCTATGAGCTCAATCCTCCACAAACGGAGGCTGAACTCAGGGAGATAAGTAAATTGCCCGACTGCGTTAAGGAGCTGCAGGTATTTAACGGTAACCCTACGCAGTACGTATCATGGATACACGCTGTAGAGGGAATACTGAAGGATTATGACATAGTAAAGTCGAAGCCCCTCTACAGGGCCATACTCCAACATGTTAGGGGTAAGATAAAGGGTCCTGCCGACGCTGCTCTAGTGAGTTACAACATCTTTGATGGGGACTGGGTGGAGATGAAGTCTTGTTTATCTCTGCATTACGCAGATAAGTGAGACCTAAGAACTCTTGAGCACCAGCTCAACCAGCTTGCTCAGAAAGGCAGCAAGCTGGATGAATTCTACGCGGCTGTTAACCATCAATTGTCACTGATGGGTAACAAAATTAAAACAGAGACATATAGCGAAGAAACTATAAGAGCTCTTGTGGAAACCTACAGGAATAGGGCTCTGGATGTGTTTGTGCGTGGCCTTAACGGCGATATATCGCGAATGCTCATGATCCAGAGGCCCAGAACGCTCCCGGAAGCGTATTTCGCTTGTTTAGAGATACAAAATCTCAACTAAAGGAGCAATTTGCTTCATAATTATTTCTACTCAAACACAATTACGTCTCCGCTTAATCAAAATTTCAAAAGCTTGGAGTTTAAACCCTATATGCCTCCGAGAAGGCCGCAACAGAATTCTGCAGGGAAAAATAATAGATTCACCTGGAGCCCTCCCCAAGATAATGGTCCTCCACCAAAGACTGGGCCGAAACCATTAGAGAAAATGGATTATGACCGAAGCATTCAAATCAAACAGGTCAATTATGTGAATCGCCCAAAACCAAATCCATTCAACCGTAGGGCGGCTTCTGACAATTTTCCCAATAAACAGCAACGTCTATATAACATAGACGTAGAAGATGAAGTGGAGTTAGATGAATACTCCGCTTCTGCAGAAGAGGCTGCTTGTGATGAGCAGATAAATTTTATGACAAAGGGCCATCCAGCGTACCATACATAGAGTACGCAACTAAGGATGGAGCCTTGTTGAAATTTCTTGTTGATACGGGGGCCAACAAGAATTTCGTGAGCTCTAAAATAAATCAGCCCACCGTGTTGCTTGAAAAACCATTTAATGTGCAGTCTGCCGCGGGAAAAATTAGAATATCACGATATGTCAAGGGAAGGTTCTTTGCAGAAGCGGGCAATGATACGCTGGTCAGATTTTTTGTCCTACCAGGACTTGATTCCTTCGATGGGATTCTCGGAGATGACACGCTCAAAGAGCTTGAGGCTGTTATCGATAGGAAAAACAATTTTCTGACGATAAAGCCTAACATTAAAATCCCATTAAAGGAAAAAACATCGGGCCAGGTAAACGTTGTCTTTAGCGAAGATCTTTCCCAAGAGGTTAGGCAGGGTCTACAACCATTGATTGGAAGGTACGAATCGCTCTTTGGACCAATTGAAGTCAATGAAGTAATTGACACTTCAATTCGGCCGAAATTAAAACGAATACAGGCGAGCCTATATACACAAAGAGCTATCCGTACCCGTCGTCATTAAGAGAAGTCGTAGAGGAAGAAATAGGGAAACTTCTAGATGAGGGGATAATAAGACCTTCCAGAAGTCCCTACAATTCACCAATTTGGGTTAAACTACAAGAGATTGAACAGCGTGACTATTTCTGACGCATATCCAATACCGGATATAAATGCCACTCTTGACATGGTTTTGAAAAGGCTAAGCGATACGCACTTGAAAGTTAACCTTGAAAAGACTCATTTTATGGACACGACCGTAGAATTCCTTGGCTACATTATAACTTCTGACGGTGTACGACCAGATAATACGAAAATCGAGGCAATCCAGAATATACAGCCTCCCGTTAACCTTAAGGAACTAAAATCATTCCTCGGTCTGACTTCCTACTATAGGAAATTTATTCGTGACTACGCAAAGATCGCCAAGCCCTTGACTAACTTAACGAGGGGAGAAAATGCCCAAGTTAAAGCCAACCAGTCAAGGAAAATCCCAATTAGATTGGATAAGTGTGCGTTAAAAGCCTTGAATGACCTGAAAGTACTCCTTACCTCGGCCGAAGTCCTTGCATTCCCAGACTTTAATAAGCCGTTTATTCTCACGACAGACGCATCAAATATAGCAATTGGTGCTGTTCTGTCGCAAGGCGAAACAGGCAAGGAAAGACCCATAGCCTTCATTTCAAGATCTCTGAGTGGTAGTGAAGAAAATTACGCCACGAACGAGAAAGAAATGTTGGCGATAGTCTGGGCCTTAGACAATTTAAGGTCTTATCTTTACGGAGGAAAAAAATCCGAATATTCACTGACCATCAACCGCTGACTTACGCCTTAGGTAACCGCAACTACAACGCGAAATTGAAACGTTGGAAGGCAAGAATAGAAGAGTATAACTGCGAATTGATTTACACGCCCGGTAAATCTAATGTCGTAGCAGATGCGCTCTCTAGGCTTAACATTGATAACGAACACTCAGCCGTCTCAGATAAACCTGAAACGGAATGCCAAGTGAATACGTTACATAGCGATTCCTCAACGGAAACTGCCTCTGAAAAACAATTTTTAGTAGACGATAACAGATCCCAAACTGATACAGCCTTAGAGCATGTCTCTTCTACGGAACCTTCCAATGACGAAGCAGCTTCCACTGCAACAGCCCTACAAGCACTTCCTCCTGCGCTGACAAGTATCACCAAGCAGGATAACAAATTAGATTTGGGTTATGTCCATAACATCGGCCTGACGAACATAGAACGTCTAAGCAATTTGGACGAAAGATTTAAGATCTCTCTTATCGCAGAAGCTTTGGTAATCCTATTGTTCATCATCATCATACTTTACCTGTGGCGGAAGATGCACCCGAAAATCAACTTTCCACCAATCCAAACATCAGTGCATCTCTTTCCTATCAAAGGTCAGCATCCTACCTCACCGAAACGTCCAAATCAGTCGTCCAGTTCTGACGTCACAGCTGATCTACGGGACGTAGATTTTTGCAGGGGAAGGAGTTAACACGTCGCATTAACATGCACCTTATTATGAATTGCCAGGTCAGCAAATCATGAACGAGCCAGTTATGATTTCCCACGATTGGCGGATATCATATATCGGCACGTTTTGGGGTAAATGCACGGGAGCCTTGAAGGTTGCTGACTCTGCGAATCATCGTGCAACGGCAAGGCAAATGGTTATGTGAGGTATAGGTAATTAAGTTAGGGATAAATTAGTCTTGATTGGACAGTCAATCGAATCAGTTCCGTTGTTTTAATAAATATATTTAAAATATAATTCTTGTATATTATTTTCAGTAAGTCGAACAGTTGGGCCGGCCCCTCGGGGGGCAGGCGTTCGCGTTTTTTTTTATATAACGGATCGTGAATCCGTTTATTATGTACCAAATTAACGTACCACAAAAATATTTAATTGTTTCACAAATAATGTAAACAAAAAGTAAGAAAATAGATATGAGAAATTGGTTCATTGTGTAATAAAATATTGTTTTTAGCTAAATAAATTCCTTGACAAATTTGGAAAATACCAACGAAACGTCGGAAAAGAATAAAATAGTTTTATTTGCATTCGGAATCAACAGATCTGTAAGCCTGTCATACACATAAATAAACATTAAACTATAAACCAGATCACCACATTTATAAAATCATTAATTAAGCGGAGGGCCTGCCATTACCATCATAAAGGTTTAGTAACAAGTTACTTTCTTATTACAATGAAAAACTTTTTTGAACATATTAAATACAAATACATTAACGAAACAACGATGATACTTAAGCACTACTGCAGACAAAACAAGAGCTTAGCCAATTAAAAAGAGAGATTACAATACCTACTTTCATGCAAAGATTACGGAATGATACCTAAACATTTATCCAACACCACCTCAAAGACAATAGAATTATTTATTTCTGACACAGTTAAAACTAAGTTTGAAAAAATAAATAATTTATTTTAACATAAAATACTGAAACTAGAAATCAAGCAAACACACATAAATATTAAACAATAACCAACAACATTTTCCATGCAACCAATAAAATGAAAACCACACTTAATGACGACGAGTACAGAGTATTTGTACTTAAACAAAAACATAACTATTACTTCATAGCATCACAAACGAAAATAACACACTCAAAAAAACTAGACAAACTTAAAGATGATCATATAAGGGCAATATGATTTACTTTCAACGAGAGTTGGTTTGTCAACAAGACCAACATTGAATTTCCACCAGAACGTAAATGGTTACTTTCACTTGGTAGAAAATTTGCTTTACCAGTAGCAAAAAACAATTTGTCACCCATACATGTTATAGCTGACGTAGATCAATTTAGACAAAAAATTGAAGAAGAAAAAGATAAAGATGTTGCCAGACTAAAAATTGCAAATAACATAACCACTTTTCAGAGAAAAATCTCGAAAAATATAAAGGAAAAATTAATTTTAAAAATCTATGATATAACACAAAAAGTAATAAAAAAACATAAAAATCAAATAATAATAACAAATGCTGATAAAGGAAATAAAACGGTAATTATGTATAAATCAGATTACATGAACAAAATGAACACATTATTGGAGGACAAAAGCACATATAAGACGATAAGAACAGACCCGACACCGGATCTACAAAAAAAGAACAATAGCATAGTAAATGACTTATTTAAACAAAAATATATAGACATCAAACTCAAAACAAAACTTTATTGTTCAGCAGCTGTACCACCTCGGTTGTATGGCCTGCCAAAAATTCATAAACCTGTCGCCCCCTAAGACCAATATCATCTTCATGTAATGTTCCCTGTTACCAACTCTCCAAATATACAGGTGAAACTTTAAAAACAATCATCTCACCTAACTACAATATCAAAAATGCATATCAATTAAAGGAAAGAGTAGAAGACATCGTTTTGGAGGATGATGATATACTAGTTTCATTCGATGTGATATCCCTATTCACGAACATACCCACATATTTAGCTATCAAAAATATAATGAAACAGTGGGAAACCATCAAAACAACAACACAAATACCAAAAACACAATTTTTAAAAATATTAGAATTCTGTTTGAAGGACAACAATTATTTCAAATTCGAAGAAAAAATCTTCATCCAAACATTTGGAATGCCCACCCTCTTTTCCCAACCATCGCTGATATTGTACTTGACAATCTACTTGACAATGCCTTAGACGATTAATTGTTAAATACGTTTACGATGTTTTTGCAATAATAAAAAAACCGAATACTGATATAATAATAAAAACACTAAATAACAATCACAAGAAACTTTTTTTTTTTGATGTCACCTACATGACCTACAGCCCACTAAAAGTTATATATATCTATCTTTATCGATAAAAAGGTCACAAATATTAAATAATCACAAGAAACTACAATTCACAATTGAAATAGAATGCAACAAGAGCCTGCCCTAATTGGACACTAGACTTCATTGACAAAACAACAAAATAATTCTTGACTGATATTCAAAAGAAGCACCTTCTGGCAGAATGATGAATTTCTACTCCACACAACCCATGAGCCAGAAAATTAACACGGCAACAAACTTCACTAACAAGGTAATCGACATAAGCGACAAACAATTTCACAAAGAAAACATAACAAACATACAAAAAATACTAAAAATGAACAATTATCCAAACTATATAATAAATGAAATAATAAATAATAAAATAAATCAAGGTAAAACTAATAATAATAATAAAACTAACAATAATAATAAAACTAACAATAACAAAAAACAACAGAAAATGATGCTGGCCACACCAAAACATTTTGCAGTATTCCATATATTCCCAAATTGACACATAGCAAAAGCCTACACGAAGTAATAAAACAAGACAGAATTGAAATGTCATTTGCATACAAGGCAAATTGCACTTTGGGATAGCTTTTTACGAACACAAAAGCACCAATAAAAAAAGAACAACACAATGTTGTGTATCAAATTGGATGCAATGGTACTGAAAACAACAGCTGCGATATGGTGTACATACGAACGACGAAGAGGACACTCGGAGTGAAGATAGCCGAACAGAAAGCAGACATTAGGAACACAAAAGCACCAATAAAAAAAGAACAACACAACGTTGTGTATCAAATTGGATGCAATGGTACTGAAAACAACAGCTGCGATATGGTGTACATACGAATGACGAAGAGGACACTCGGAGTGAAGATAGCCGAACAGAAAGCAGACCTTAGGAAAAAGAAAACAACCACAGGCTTATTTCAGAACATAGATGAAACCAAACACACAGCTGATTTTGATGTCAAAATATTGGACAAGAAGAAGAGGGGAAATACGAGATACACACTAGAAAACTTGAGAATACAAGAAAGACTGACCAAAGCAATGAACACGAAAGAAGACAAAGACAACATTAAGTCAAATTACAGTGTGACACTGTAGAAAGTTATGTGATATTAGCATTTAAGTCCTTGTCTGTTTATTTATTTGTTCGTTGTGTATTTATGTACCAAATTAACGTACCACAAAAATATTTAATTGTTCCACAAATAATGTTAACAAAAAGTAAGAAAATAGACATGAGAAATAAATGCTAAATAAAAGCTAAATAAATGCCTTGATAATGTTGAAAAATACCAACGAAACGGCGGAAAAGAATGAAATAGTTTTATTTGCATTCGGAATCAACAGACCTGTAATAGCCCTTTCACACTAACCCACTTTGTTTTAATACATGTCAAATTGAAAGTGGGAAAGAATTCAACGCGACTGCCAAATTTGTGGGAAAGAAATGACTTTTTCATATTTTGCTTCCACACTTGCTTGTATTAATACATGTCAAACTGTTTAACCGTCCTGTGAAACATACCTACGTGAATTTCTTTTGTGGAGTTTTATTTTTGTTATTAAAGTGTTTTGCTAAAATAACTAAAGGTAATACAAATTTAATAATTGTATAGCTATGTTGGGAAATATCTATTATTCTATTGATTAATTAATCAAATTGTAAATCTGAGTGAAAGCTCAACAAAAATTTGAAAAAGTTACCTTCTATTATTGTCATATTTTTTTTTTCTCATGAATCAAGATGTACGAAGAAGAGACTTTAATTGAAATTATTTGCTTGGTTATTGCATTACAAAAAAAAAGATAAGAAGTAAGACAAATAAAAAATTGAAAAGGCGCAGATGTTTGTGGAGCCGTAAATGGCTATTGGAGCGCCAACACAGTAAGGATTTATCCCACCTAGCGCTTAAAGAGCTTCAGTTTGAAGATGCAAAAGGGTTCAAAAACTTCACCCGAATGACTCCGAAGACATTCAAAATAATTTTAAACAAAGTAGAGCCCATCATATCAAAAGAAAACACTGTTCTTCGGGAAGCAATTCCCGCATCCACAAGGTAGGTATTCAATTTAATTTCTTATATTGCTTGATTTAAAATGAATTCTTTTGCATAGATTACTAATTACATTGCGGTTCTTAGCTGTTTGATCAACTTACACCGACTTATCTTTTGGTTTCCAATTTCTGTCCAATCTATTAGTTTGATTGTTCCGGAAACTTTGGAGGCAATATACTCCGTATTGAAGGATGAGTTTATAATAATATAATGTATATGTTTCGTAAAAAAAATATGATTTCGATATAAAAAAATGGGCACGACTGGATCGCCCAAACTTGCTCTCGTAGCTAACAACATAAACGTACATAGCTAGAAGTTGATGAGGTACATTATGTATCGGTTTAAAAAACGTTTGGGCATATTGGCCAAAAAACACCATGTACCAAGTTTGAAGAAAATCCTTCCAGCCGTTAAGGCTGTAGAAGCACGTTCTCCATCATCGCAATGTTAGGGAAAATTATTATCTCGAGTTCAATTTTTTAAACAAATCTATAACTTCAAATATAGTACCTATGCATCGCACCGCAAGTAAAAATACTTCGCATATTGCGATTTTGGGTTTCCAGGTCACCTCAATCTGCTGTACTTGGATTTTAATACAATCGTATGAATTTAAGTTATAAATTCCAACAAATTAGAATTTTTGACAAAAAAAAAACATATAGGGCCAGAGCCTCCAGCACGTTTTGAGAGTGGATGCATAACCAAAATATGAGTATGACGGTTTTTAGGTGCATATATCGTGGTATCAAGTCTGTCGATGAGAGTGCTTAGCAATTCTAAGAATTTATTATTTGTTTCCGACATGACCTTTCCTCTCATGCTTGGCCTGCATTAATACCATCTCAGCATCTCGCATCCAAATCACCTGAATCCCTAATAGACCATCTTGGACTGGTACTTTCTCCAAAGATACCACCAAAGCCTCATTCCATGGAATATCATGTGTCGTTTTCGATTGGATTTCGGAGCAGTACTACTCCCTTTTGATTCCAATCGAATTATTTTCTGTCGTTCACTGACTTATTTGTAAAATATTTATGAGTGTGTGAGTAAACTGTCTTTACTTGTGTTTTACTTGTGCTTGCAATGCACATGCCTGAAGATTTTGAAATGTCGATCGAAGATTATCAACCAAACCGAATTTCTCACGCTCATCTTGAACTTCGTAACGGGTAAGAACGTTAAAAGCTTCCTGAAAATTGAGAAAAAGTTTTATGTTCTGAGTTAAAAAAAAAATAAGGGGTTTTTACCTCGATGGGATCGATACACATTTCCATGTCAACTTCTTGGTCTCGGATTTAACCCAATGTCTCCATAATGGCTTGGCAAATATTGCAGGCTTAAGATAAAAAGGACTGAAGACTCAACCAATCAATCGATTTTCGGATGTATCATGTATTTTTCCTTGCAAAATTTTGCGACTTTCGGGCTTAACATTTTTCGTACAGTTGGAGAGGATTGACATGGCTCCCACCCCGTCTTAATTGTCCACAACATGACGCCTACACAGGCCATGAACGATGGCCGGACTATGGAACATGTCTAAAAAAAATCCAATGGAGTCGCAAAAATCCATGTCCAAGCAGATTGTGGACTGGAGTGTAGATTTGATTATGGACATCGTTCATGGCCTGTGGAGTCGGGGTGTAATCGAGTTGTAGAAACTTTTCAGCATATGTGGCATTTGTGGCCGTTCCTCGGATGCAAGACAATAATTTGTTGATGTCTTACTTTTTATCATCGGGCTGATTTCCATTGCCGCGTGGATTTACTAATGTATTATCTGTGGCCAATTGACTCTCTCTGCTACTAATCCATTGTGCTACACCCTTGGAAATTCCGGTTATATTCTTTCCCACTGTAATTACCATCTCTTGAAATTCGTCGATGCTAGTCTTTATGGTGACATTGGGGTATAATGAGAAAAAACATGTAAGGCTAAAATTGTTTTCTTTGACACAGCTGTTTCGTGGTTGGTGATGTCGTCTACGGGGATGAAACGTCGTCGGATCTAATGCAGCTCGTTAAACCTTAATGAGGACTTCGTTTACTTTTCTGCTACAATAACTACACATTTTCACAACCACATTGCAACCCAATTCCTGAGAAGAAAAAAATGAAAACAAACAAAAAAACAAGAAACATATCCTTTGAATTTAAAAGTAAAGAATATTTTTATCAAAACCCACCCACATGCCCCCCTTTCGGTAAACTCTCACTGGTCGAGAATAGTAAAAGTGGATTCTCGAAGCAAGACCACAAAATACTCCAATCCTGTTGTTTGGTTACCTTCCTTATCACCACTGGAATTTGCCGATGATTTTTGATCTTTTGGACTAGCTTAAAGGCGGAAGAAAAGAAGGAAGTATAAAGAGAATGATTATTTGTACTTTTTTTTTAATTTGAGTATGTTTTGTTTTGTTGGACATAATCCATCGAATAATGTTACCACATCATTACCGGCGATTTCTTTAAATGTCGCTGTAGCCTTATCATCTAAGCATAAGGATTGCGATTCAATTCGATTGCAGGTTTTCTTTAAATGAAAATTAAACAAGGATTACAAAATTATATTTTATGTATGAATAAATATGGTGATTTATGAAAAGAAAGGATGTGGAATTAAAAAATCATGGACTGGATTCATAGTTAGAAGACAAACTGTAATTAAAAGTTTAAATTTGTTTGAAATGTCCTTAAAAATGTTCCCTAATAACATATTTTTCGCCGTTGTTGGTCATTTACATATCCCGTTCTGTGTGGTTCTCCTTTCCTCAGATTTTGTATTATATTTTTTAACACAATTTTTTTTACGCTATTTTATTTTGATTTGGTTTGTTTTCTTTTTTATCACATGTTTAATATATATCAGAATACGCTTAAAGTTACATGCAGCTGGTAACTACAAATTTGTGCCGTAGACGTATGCATAGTTTTATTTTATTTTTGTTATACTATTCTTCATTTTTGTTTGAATTCCTTGTTGTTCTCGGATATGTGCATTGCATTGAAACTTCGTAGTCGCTGGCTGGCAGCATCAATGTTTATTGACGTGTTATGATTTTCCAACGAAGTTGTTCTATAATAACAAAATAATAATTATTGAATAAGCATACATAAATAAATAAAATGCAAGTTTACGAAAATGAGAAAATATCGCTATTTTTAAATCCATACCCCCGCCAAAGACTGAAAAAAAAACGACATATGTTTTGTTTTCATTCACGACATATGGACCACAAATTAATTTTATGAACATCCGCTCTGGAAATTGCTGTCGGCACTTTTGTACTATATGAAAAGATTTTTTTTAATAAATTTAATTTTCCTGAACTATGGCTAGCAAAAAAAAATAAGTAGAGAAAAAAACTCACCTGAGCTTCTTAGGCAAAGATTGTTTTGCAGCATTCCGGGCACACGTAATCAGTCTTTAGTTTTTTTTAAAACAAAATAAAACGTGGTAAATTTTGAAAATTTATTTAAAATGGATGACTGAACTTCTGTCCAGTCCCTTTTGCTTTCGCTTGAACTCAAAAATCAAGAGAGTTATTTGTTCCGTCAAATCATCTTTAAGGTCTTGATTTGTAACGAATTTTAGGCTTTCGCCTACAAAATTCAGGAAAGCCTGGTCATGCGAATTTTCTGTCCGCCCAGAAATCCGCTCAAGAGCAAGCGTTGCCGCTTGTAAATAGTGGATTTACATGTATCTTCACCTGAAAAATGCAGAAAAATAGAGCAGGACAGATGTATACAAAAAATCCGAGCGAGTGAAAGAGAACCATCAAGAATATGAACATGTTCGTCTTCATTTAAGCATTATATACTTTCCTATAATGCAGAAACGAAGTTCTTCTGCATTTTGATCTTTTCTCTCTATCTAACAAATATACATTTTGTATTTGGCATCCCTTTTTTTGTACAGAAACCAAATGCAGATACATGGAAATCCACCAAAAACGTTGTCCTCCGCCGAGGCCGAAAACGAGCTGGATTCACTGCATCTGCGGACGGGCGTTCTTTCTCTTTCACTGGTGGTTCTCCCTCTTTTTGATTCGTTATAGGGCTCTTCTGGGGGTAAAAGAATGTCTTCACTAAACTCAGTTTCGCTCGAAATCTGAAATAAATTAAAAGTTAATCGGTTACAAAAACACACAAAATAAATTTCAAAGAAAGTTAAATAAATACAATAAATGTGGTTTTATGTTCCTTGGTTGAGAGATTTTAGTTGTGGAAATGAAAACACTGATTCAGGTTTTGTTAGTTTCAAAACTTACATTATCCGGCAGATTACTCTTTCCTTTTCTGAGTTTAATGAAGGGTTCAAGAAATCTCATTTTTTGGAACCAATAAGCTGATGGTTCATAAACATCATCGGTCCCAGCCCCACTGGCAGATGTCTCTCTAATTTTTTGTTTTTCACGACAGTATTGGCTTCTTAAATAGCCGAATTTGAGCTATAATTTACGTATTATGTATTATGTAGGTATACTGATAATCTTTTTTACATTACCTTGACATCCTGGATGCTGATAATCGGTTGAAAAGTTATTAGTCTTTCTGTTATTTTTACGAGCGCCTCGGATCTTGCATGCTTGTTGTAGGCGTATTGGTGGCTGGGATTGTATAGGCATTCAAACGTACTCCACTGGTCTATCAACTCCACAACCATTTCCCTGGTCCAGTCAATCTGCAAATCAAATTTTAATTTACATTTTCACATAAATTTAATTTCCGTTTACCTTTTCCAATGGTTTTTTTTCGATAGAGGTACTGCTTGATGCATCTGCCATGGCAACGAAATTTGTTTACTTTAACCAAAAAAAAATGTGGGAAGTTTTAGAAACATTCCTAAAATTCTTCATGTATTAACACATGTCAAATCGTGTGGGATAGAATGTCCGTTTGTGTAGGCTGGGCTGTTATATTTTGTTTCCGCACTATTCTACATGATTTCTTTCCCACTTTTTAGACATGTATTAATACATTGTGGGCTAGTGTGGAAGGCCTTTAAGCCTGTTGTTGCACTTTTATTTCGCGGGTGAGTTAATTAATCAATTAAACAAGCTAAACTAAAAACAAAACACGACGACGACCGGCACAAGTAAACGGAAAAAAAAATTGAAATGCTTTAACGTAGATGACACTGAACTGTCAGAAATTGGGCAAAATCAAAAAAAGAAACGAACCGAATAAAGTGCACAAGCAACAATGAAAGTGCTGCCACCGGACTATGCTCAGTAAGGGGTTGGGTCCACTGAATACTTTTTTATACGTGGAACAAAAGGTGGATCGAAATGATGATAAAAATTATTAATTTTTTTTTGTTTTGATCGCCACAGTGGCATCGACACTGAAAATTAATGAGATGAAAAAGGGCGCCAGCAATTTTTTTGACAAAGGAAATTACAAACCTTATGAAGCGGAGAGCGACGGTGAAAGAAAATTTTAGAGAGAAAGCCTAATTTTTAGTTCTTTTTAAAATAGAAATTTTTAATGAAAAATAAGTTGCTTGGGAAACCTTTTAGTATAGTATTAAAACCCATGATCTTTTCTATATTATATAACAGCAGTTTAGAGAAGAAAATTGAACCGTTATCGCCTTGTCCCGAAAGAACAAAAGAAACAAATTGAAACGGGCCGCGCGTCTCGCAATTTCGAGAAAATTCCACGGAACGAAAGCCAATCGAATATGATAATTACACAATATGATACTTCAAAATAAAACGAATCTACAATCACCAATGAATAAGAAAACTCTACGTATCTGTTCTTTTGTTAACTGCCAACGAATCCTTCCTATTTTTCTTTTGTTTGCTGGCTTTCCTTTCAAATATGCTTTATGACTCTGTTGAACCTCTTCACCAAATTTTCTACCTATTTCCTCTTGTTTTTCCAACCAGCAAAATTTAGGAAAATCCCACTTGATTTATTTTTCGTGCTATCTCCAAAATTGATTTCCGTTGTCCTTTTGACACTTTTCCCTCTGTTCCAGCTAGTTCTCAAAAATCTCACATATTCAAAGCTCTTCAGTACAAGAAGTGTTCGTCGGGATTTTTTAATGTCCATCGGAACCTCTTCTCGTAACTATTTCCCAATGCTTTCGGCCAATTGGAACCCGCGGATTTCGGTCACGTCATTGTAAGCCACTCTCAGCTACTTGCTGCAGAGCGCTACCGATGTCGAAATCTAGCGGTCCTGCTTACTCGCAAATGTCTCTCCCTGGCTATGCACTGTCATCGTAGAATTCGCCGCCCGCTGGTGGCAATTTCCAGGAGCGGCGAACCAGATGGACGCATTCAGCCATTTTCCCCCTATTTTTCTTGAGAAAAGCCCGACTGAAAACAAAATGTCAAAAACCACAGGACTCAATTTCGATTTATAAGGCATTATTCCCCTCCAAATACCGTCTACAAGATTCAAAAGGAAAAAAGGAGACAACTATGAAATATCCCTTGACCAGTAACTACATTTTTGAAGGAAAACAAGCAATGTTTTCATTTTGGAGGAAAAGTTGGTAGCTATTCACTATACAACGCGATTTACTACAATTACTTCGGTGGACTTTCGTAAGATATTGGGGTTAGGGATTTGCTAATAACGTTCAATTTTTTTTACAAATTAAGATTTAGAAAATGTTATTTATATGACATGAAAAGATTAATGTTGGGCTCTAGGCCATTCTCAAAATGAGTTACTTCTAGCGATCGGATTCGATTCCAAAATAGACCATCTGTCTGTTGGTATTGATATATGGTGAATACCTCATCCACTGTAAGGCTACGATTGTATCGATGTTTGTTTCTTCAAGATATTGGGAGAGTGTACCATTGGCTGATGGACCATGGCTGCCCCACTCTCTCACAGTATATTGAATGAAACACCGGTGTTCAAAAAAAAAGGAAGACAGGAGCAAGGATTTGGAAAGTGAAAAGAATAGTTCTTGTGGCGGTAAATTTTACCGTGACAAATCCAACCCTTTCCTCCTTGGAAATGTGTTTATGCCTTTGAAGTAAACAATTTCCTGCGGATCAAGTTGGTTAACGTTACAACAAAGGTAATCCATCAGGCCAAATATGGCATTCTGTTAAAATGTAACAATTGAAATTGAAGAAAAAAAAAAAAAAATTAAACAATAACAAAAATGTTCGGATAGCACAAGCTACTTTGGCTAATTGAGCATCCCACACACGATGATTTTCAGAAACATACGCCCCCAACGTCGTTTTGATTATCTGATTAATTCTCTCTGCTGGATTAGGCTGCGGATGGTAGTGCGAAGTAAATCTAATATTTGAGGAATAACCCTGACATAAAGCTTTGAGTTCCCATCTACGGAATTAGGGACCGTTGTCGCAGATAACGATTTTCGGGACTCCAAATAAAAGAAATACATTGTCCTCCAATTCCTTGCACATGGCCTTCGCAGTAGCAGACCTCAACGACTGTTGATATTCAACGACTGTTAAAATGTAAACAAATCCTCTGCTCGACTTGGGTAGAGGACCCACTAAATCTATACTAATCATTTTCCAAGGTGAAGAAACTCCTATTTTCTCAGTCATAAGACCAGCTGGTTTATCATTGACTGGTTTCACTGATTGATAATCTCCCCTCATCTTTGGCCATTAATATTTGGCCCCTACTCTCGCGAACGTTTTCCTAACCCCCATATGTCCTGCTAATGGGCTGTCAAGACACTCTTTCAGAATACCTAATCTATCTTTTCTACCTATTACTAGTTTCCATTCATCATTATTCTCGTGTACTACTAAATGCTTCGTTTTAACGTACTTAAAGAGGTGGTCATTCTCCACTCTCCATGCTAGATATGCTAACGGGTTCGCTTCGACCTCTGAGATCATTTTTCCCACCCAAGGGTCCCTATCCTCTTCCGAGATTCCGGTCACCACCGGAACTCCTCAAGACAGCATGTCGGGTACGACATGATCTTTTCCCTTGCGATGGATTTTCTCATCATCGAATTGCTTTAACCAAACAGCCCAGCGAGCTAATCGTCCTTGTGGGTCTTTTAGATTACTCAACCAAATTAATGAGTAGTGATCAGTTACGACTGTAAATCGAATACCTTCGATATACGGCCGCAACTTCTCAACTGGCCATAGGACGGCTAAACATTCTTTTTCCGTAGTATAATAGTTCCTTTCTGATATATTTAATGATCTGCTCAAATAGCAGATCACCTTTTTGCAATAGAACTGCACCAATGCCATAATCAGACGCGTCCATCTGTACTACAAATGGTAGTTTGATGTGAGGGCATGTTAGAATTGGTGCAGTAATAAGGCACTCTTTCGCTTTTCTGAAACTATCCTCGCATTCCTTCGTCCAAGTGAATTTCTATGTTTTTTTTTAGTAAATCTTTTAAAGGCGTAACTAAACAAGCGAAGTTTGATACGAAACGTCGGTACCATGATACAGTTCCTATGAAGCTCCGAACCTCTTTTACAATCTTTGGTGCAGGTAAATTGACCATACTCTCTACCTTTTCCGAATCAACGTGTAATTCGTTCCTATCTACTACATGGCCTAAGAATTTCAGTGATGGTCTACAAAAGTGACATTTATCACGCCCTACCTTCAGACCTGCCTCTTGTAATCGTTGTAATACTTCTCTAATGATTTCTAAATGCTTATGAAATGTATTTGAAATGATGATGATATCATCCAGATACACGAACACGTATGGTTCGAGCTCAGGACTTAACACGCTATCTATGAATCTCTGCCAGGTGGCAGGTGCGTTATGCAAACCAAAAAGCATACGCTTAAACTGGAAAAGGCCCCTTTTTGGTACTGTAAAGGAGGTAAAGTTCCTAGACTCCTCCGCCATAGGAATCTGCCAGTAGGCCGACTTGACATCCAATGATGTTAAAAGCCCCTCGTTCCTGAGTTTGTCTAAAATCCATGAAATTATCGGTAGGGGGTAAGCATCCCTTTCCGTTACTTGATTAAGTTTGCGATAGTCAACGCAAAACCTGAACGTACTATCCTTTTTCTTGATTAAAACTATTGGGGAGGCCCAAGGACTGCTTGATTTTTCTATAACGTTTTCATCTAACATTTCCTTTAGTGATTTGTCAATATGAACCTGCATTGCAGGGAAAACTGGGCAATATCTCTGTTTTATGGGGTCTGATGAGGTCCTAATTACATGTTCTACCAGATTTGTTTTCCCTAAACCCTCAGGTATGTTTTTAAACAGGTCTTCAATTAACGTGCTAAGATTGCTTCTCTGCCCCTCGTTTAAATCTGATTCTTCTATAATCGACGTGGTTCCAGTCGAAGCCAACGTCTCTTGATTTGAAAAGCTCGACATGCGAGAGCGTAGATCCGGGACTATTCCCGACTGTGCCCAAAAGTCAGCACCTAATATCATCGCATGCGGAAGCGAAGGAATGACCAATCATTCAACCAAAACTGATCTGTTTTCTATAACTATCGGTAAATTGACTACCCCTAAAACTCCTACTCCTGCACCATCAGCTATATAAACATTTCTAAAATCGCTTGTATCTATATTTAATTCTAAGTCCTTCAATATTTTCCATGGATTTCTACAAATAATAGTTCGCGAAGCTCCTGAATCTAATAATCCCAATATTTTAACCCCGTAAATATTAATCCCTAGATAAGGACGCCTATCGTCCCCACTTGTCTCTAAAGTGAAACCCAACTGTACCATGTCTACCAGTTGGTCGGCAGCAGGTGGTGACCTTACTAAATACGACGGCGTTCTTGTCCTGCTGGCCCAAGAGACGACATTCTCGTCGTGTTGTCCCTACCGTCCCACATCCAAAACAGCGCCTAGGAGCGGAACAGTGACTGGACAAATGGCTTTCCTTATTACAATTAAAACAACGAATCAATCTGTTGAGTGGGGCGTCCCGATTCACTGCCACTGTTGCTTCCTGCACGGCAGCAACATATGCGACATCGGGTTCCAAGGTTTGCCGAGAGCGGCTGGTGGAAGGGGGAACGAATGCCTCAACGTTGGTCCTAATAGTTTCTAAGCTTCTTCCCAACGCAACCAAAGGGAGCAATATTCTTTAACAAAATTGATAGTTTCCTACTTACAGTTAATGGTTCCGCGAGTCTCTTGAATAGGGTTTGCATCAACGCAATATACATTCCCATCGACTCATCTCTTCCTTGAGTACGACGCCTTATTTCATCGATCAAAATATCGTCGTAATTTGAGGGTAAAAATTCCAACTTGAATTCCCTAAGAAGTTCCTGCCAAGTAGAAACCGAATCCCTAATCGATCTAAACCAGAGAAGGGACTTCCCAGTAAAAAGGTCGACGGCTGACTTAAAAAGTCGCGCTTCCTTAACGTCTCTAGATATCATAAGTTCCTAAATTCTTTCTTAAAATGAGTTCACCGATGAACCGCATCGCTCGCCGGAGAACCTTATATTCCATTTTTCGATTCGCTTAGAATGTCGGTTGCAGGTCTCGACTGGTTTATCAGCAATCTCAACCTGCTGTTGACATTCTGAGCTCGAAAGTTTATGATTTCCATTTGGTGACATTCCCGAGTCTGGTGTCGACGTAGTAAGTTTTTCTTTATCAAACATTTCTTCATCATCCTCTTCGGTCAATGTAGCCAACAGCAACAAAACCTCTCCCCACAGATCAGTCATTTCAATAACCTGATCTGTGGATTCCGCTTTTGCCTTACCAATAGTCCAATCGATTTTTGTTCTAATTTTTAAATACTCCGATGACTTCGGGTTTATCGAAAGTTCTTTCAAGAGAGTTTTGATATCAACTATTTTAGTCCTAAACGCTTTCAAATCTTCTTCATACGGAAAAGGATACTTGTACGAATCCACCCCAATTGTATGGTCAAGCTCCAACAATAATGAAGCCCTTAGCGTCTTCCTCATATCATCGAGTGAACCTATTATATATTTAAAGAGACAACCGGTTAGTTCGACAGTTCATTTATTTCTTACTCATATAATACATCACAAGTTATTCTTAAGTCTAAGTATATATCCAAAGAGAAAAGGTATATAAACAGTAGCAGCATGATGTTGTACCGTAATGATAAATTACATAAGTAATGCTTCTTTTATATAACAAGTAGGAACTTTATTTCATAAGTTTACTTAATACTATATCAAAATACATAACATCACCTCCCTTTTTTTTTTTTTTTTTTTTTTTTAATTAAATGAAATGCATATAATGTCTACTCAAGTCAAATTCAAATTATAATATATAGATACATTAATGTACATTCAAAATTATAAACAATAGATACCTAATATATTTCTTCAAATTATAAGTGTACATAGGTATGTGCATATACTTATACATACATAACTTCTAAAATTTCATGGTGAATAAAACTTTAACAAACTTAGAACTTTATTTTATTTTCAACCCTATTTATATTTTACTGGTTTTTGGCTTCTTAGTTTTTTCCGATACTGTTCGTTGACGACTCTAATTTTGGTTGTAGCCATTTTCTTTTTTCTTTTATCTACCTGTTTTTCATTTTCTTTTTTGGTTAAAGTTTCATTTTCTTTCAAATCATTTTTACATTCTTCTTCTTTATTAAATTTGTCATTACTTGGAGGGATGTATAAATCAACTTTATAATTTTTTAACTGATTTCTATGAACAATTTTTCTTCTGCGATTACATTCAATTGTGTACAACAAATTACTATTTTGCTTTATAATGACTGCAGGAATATATTTCGCATAGCAATTTTCTGGACTTAAATACAGAACTTTTTGATTAACAACAAAATTTAAAGAATTGTTTTTTTTTCTCTAAAAATTGTTCATAGACTTCCAGTTTCTTTTTCTTATATTTATTTTGTACAGGTTTAATCATTTGTTTTTCAATATTCGTGTTTATGTAAGTAAGCATAGTTCTTGGTTTAAAAGTAAAAACTACCTCACTTGGCGAAATTCCTGTTACCGTTGTGGGTGTATTTCTATATTTAAATAAAAAATTTAAAACCTTCGCTTCAAGAGAGAGTTTTTCTGGTTTGGTACTATTTAAATATGCAATCAATGCTTTCTTGGAAGTACCAACGGCTCTCTCGGCTAACCCGTTACTTTCTGGATGGTATACAGGACTTGGCAAATATTCAATTCCATTGGCTTTTAAAAACATTTTAAATTCGTAGCTAGAAAACTGTGGACCATTATCACTAACAAGTGTCTTGCAAAACTCGAATATTGAAAACAGATTTTTCAGTTTTTCAATAATAGATAAAGCGTTAGTCTTAGTTAATATATAAATCGAAATCCACTTGCTATAATCATCTACTGCTATAAAAAAATCTTTACCACAAAACTGAAAAAGGTCAACATGCATACGTTCAAAAGGAAAACCGGTTTCGTTCCATGTAAAATTTGGACAATCTTTTGTTCTATTTTGGCCTTTTTGACAACTACTACAACTTTTGACAAATTGTTCTATTTGTTTATCTATCAATGGCCACCAGATACAATCCCTCGCTAATAGTTTCATTAGAATTACACCGACATGTTGATCATGTAACATGTTAAGTACTTTAAACTGTAGAGCTGATGGTATAACAACTCTGTCACCATAATATAGACAATTATTATTAACACTTATTGATCTTCTTACTCTATAAAAAGAAGAAATTACTGAGTTGGGGTCTTTTTTTTCATTATAGTTAAGCCAACCATCGCTTGTACACTCCATAACAGAAAGTAGTACTTCATCTTTTATTGTGGCTCTGCCGATTTCTTTCATATCCAATGGAAAACTTCCTTCGGATCCAAAATAATTTAAAAAATAATTTAAATTATATTCGCTTATACCAGTTGGACTTTCTTGAGGTAAACGCGATAAACCGTCAGCGTTTTGTAATTCTTTCCCTGGTCTGTATATAATATTACAATTATATGTGGATAAAAACAAAATCCACCTGTGGAATCGGATCGACACAATAATACTTAGCGCTTTTTGATCACCTAACAAACTTTCAAGAGGTTTGTGGTCGGTATATACTATGAATCCATAACCAAAAACAAATTTGTGGAATTTCTTTATAGCAAAAATAACACCGAGAGCTGAGAATAATTTTTTTCAGCCGCACTGAGTGTGGCAGGTACCATATAACATGGTTTCTCCAACCCGTTATCCACTATGCTCAGAATTGCTCCAACACCGTATGGTGAAGCATCGCATGTTATGATGATGGGAAGCTTTGTATTGAAATGAGCCAACAAACTGTTGTTGGACAACAAAAGTTTGCTGTTTTCAAAAGCTCTTATACAATTTGCATCCCATGTAAACTGAACATTTTTATGCAAAAGTCGATACAACGGACTTAATAGATCAGCTGAGTTCGGCAAAAACTTGGAATAATAATTAATTAAACCTAAATAACTCTGTAACTGTTCTTTATTTAGTGGCTGAGGTGCAGACATAATAGCTTCACTTTTTGATTTTGAGGGACTTATACCATTTTCTGATATGGTGTGCCCAAGGTACTCAAGACTAGATTGGAAAAACTTACATTTTTCCCAATTTACTTGAACGTTATATTCTTCTAAACGTTCCAAAGTCTGTTTTTACATTCGTTTTTGGACCTACCTGCTATAAGGATATCGTCTATGTACACCTCTACGCCTTCTAAACCTTTCAAAATTGTGTCCATTGTCTTTTGGAACTCTATTGGTGCTAAAAAAAAAATTAAAATTAAATAAAAAATTTATAAAGCCCTTGATGAGTGTTTATAACTATAAAGTTTTGTGAATTTTCTTCAACTCTTAGTTGAAGGTATGCATGCTTTAAATCTAAAGTGCAAAAAATTTTATTTCCACTCATTCCAGCTAAAATTTCATCCACTAAGGGCAATGGATATACATTTTATTCTATGGCAGGATTTATGGTAACTTTAAAATTACCGCACAATCTAACCGTATTATCTTTCTTTAAAACACAAACTAATGGTGCTGCCCACCTACTATAACGAACTGGTTCTATTATGTTTTCGTCACACATTCTTTTCAACTCCGATTCTATCTGCGTCCTCAAACTTAACGGAGTTGTATACGGCTTACAAAACTTAGCTTTAGCGTTTGGGTCTATTATTATCTGAGCTTTAAAATCTTTTATCGGATCTGTTGACACTTCAAACAATTTTGGGAAACTTACTTTGATTTGTTCATATATACTAGTCTCGCACTTAATATCATTGGTTACCGAGTTCAGCCACGTATTTCCCAAGAAAACTTTTCTCCAATTAGGAACAATTTTGTCAAGCCAGTTTCTCCCTAGAATTGGCTTGAAATTTTTATTCGACTCGATGATAAATAATGGCAATCTAAGGCACCCTTTAACTGTAACAGAAATAGCGCCAGTGACTTTAACCTCTTCACCTGTTACAACCTGTAAAGGAGCCAAATTATTTTCGGAAGATATACATAAATTTGGGAATAAACTTAAATAATCAAATTTGGACATCACCGACACCACCGCTCCTGTATCAATCTCCATGCTGACTATGTTTCCTTCGATATTGAGGTCTTTAACTGCTGGCTTTTCACAATTATCCATCCAATAAAGTGTTCCCAGCTTCAACACGTTCACATGTGATTTTTGCTGATAATTTTTGTTGTTAGTTTTTTTGTATTTTTGCAGCTTACTTTGCTTGGAGAAACAAGCTTTTGCTGAGTGCCCCTTTCGTCCGCAAGTGTAGCAAACCCAATTTTGAGCTGGACAGGCCCCTTTGGCATGCTTCGTAGTACATTGTGTACATTTCGGAGAACCTTTGCTTGGTGGCACTTGCTTTGGGTACAATTTATTTATCTCCTGGGCTGAGTTCATGTTACGCTGCTCTCTATTGATGAGCTCGAATGACTGAGAGATTTCACACGCGCTGCTCCATGTTAGGTCTTTGGTAGACAGTAGTTTCGTTTGGAGTTGTACATTCTGAACTCCACTTACTAAACGATCTCGCAGAGCTTCTGAAAGGAATGTCTTAAGCTCACAATTGGCAGGAAATAACTTTAAATTAAATATGTAATCATCTACAGTTTGACCTTGTTTTTGCGAGCACGTGTAAAACTTGAATCTGTCGGCGATTAAATTTCTTGTGGGCGCAAAATGAGGTTTAACCGCGGCGATTAATTCTTTATACACTTTTGACGTTGGTTTTTCGGGCAAAAGAACTGACTTAATACGCTTATAAGCGTCTGGACCAATTAATGTCAGGAACAACGCAACCTTACGATTGTCTTCGGTTTCATTAATTTGGAACAATTGATCCATTCTTTCCAGATACTCGTCGAAATCATCACCAACTACAAATTGTTCGATGGATCCGATTAATGCCATATTGACTTTGAACTTTATTTTTGATATTTTATACAAAATATTATATTTAATTAAAAGAAACTTAATAACTTTTTACGATTTTTTTTTTCAACACGTGATTCTTAGTTATCCTCGTCGCCAATATTATATATTTAAAGAGACAACCGGTTTCTTACTCATATAATACATCACAAGTTATTCTTAAGTCTAAGTATATATCCAAAGAGAAAAGGTATATAAACAGTAGCAGCATGACGTTGTACCGTAATGATAAATTACATAAGTAATGCTTCTTTTATATAACAAGTAGGAACTTTATTTCATAAGTTTACTTAATACTATATCAAAATACATAACAGAACCCTCCTTCAAACCACAGGCCTTAATCTCATACGCGAGTTCATCCTTTGAAAGTCTATTAATATTCGACCTATTCATTTTGAATAAATAAATTTAAATTGCAAAATAAGGCAAATTGAAAACTAAGTAATCGAAGTAAATCAATGCGAGAGGTTAATTATTCACTTAACCAAAAAAAATATATAACTATTAATAGGTATTTCTCTGTTCAAAATCCAAATGAAATCCAACACAGGAGACAACAATTATTTCAAATTCGAAGAAAAAATCTTTTTCCAAACATTTGGAATGCCCATGGGGAACCCTTTTCCCCAACCATCGTTGATATTATACTGGATAATCTACTTGACAATGCCTTAGACGATTTAAAGAAAACGAACACCAAAATAAAATTAATTGTAAAATACGTTGACGATGTTTTTGAATAATAAAAAACCGGATACTGATATAATATTAAAAACACTAAATAACTATCACAAAAAACTACAATTCGCAATTGAAATAGAATGCAACAAGAGCTTGTCCTATTTGGACACTAGACTTCATCGACAAAACAACAAAATAATTCTTGACTGGTATTCAAAAGAAGCATCTTCTGGCAGAATGATGAATTTCTACTCCACGCAACCCATGAGCCAGAAAATTAACACGGCAACAAACTTCACTAACAAGGTAATCGACATAAGCGACAAAAAATTTCACAAAGAAAACATAACAAACATACAAAAAATACTAAAAATGAACAATTATCCAAACTATATAATAAATGAAATAATAAATAATAAAATAAATCAAGGTAAAACTAATAATAATAATAAAACTAAAAATAACAAAAAAACAACAACAGAATATGATGCTGGCAACACCAAAACATTTTGCAGTATTCCATATATTCCCAAATTGATACATATCAAAAGCCTACACGAAGTAATAAAACAAGACAGAATTAAAATGACATTTGCATACAACGCAAATTGCACTTTGGGAAAGCTTTTTACGAACACAAAAGCACCAATAAAAAAGAACAACAGCACAACGTTGTGTATCAAATTGGATGCAATGGAACTGAAAACAAACGCTGAGATATGGTGTACATAGGAACGATGAAAAGGACACTTGGTGTGAGGATAGCCGAACAGAGAGCAGACATTAGGAAAAAGAAAACAACTACAGACTTATCTCAGCACATAGACGAAACCAAACACACGGCTGATTTTGATAATGTCAAAATATTGGACAAGGAGAAGATGGAAAATACGAGATACACACTAGGAAGCTTGAGAATACAAGAAAGACTGACCAAAGTAATGAACACGAAAGAAGACAAATACAACATTAAGTCAAATTACAGTGTGGCACTGAAGAAAGTTCTGTGATATTAGCATTTAAGTTCTTGTCTGTTTATTTAGTGTTAATTTATTTATTTATTTTTTCGTTGTGTATTTATGTAAGTTAACACGTCGCATTTACATGCACCTTATTATGAATTGTCAGGTCAGCAAATCATGAACGAGCCAGTTATGATTTCCCACGATTGGCGGATATCATATATCGGCACGTTTTGGGGTAAATGCACGGGAGCCTTGAAGGTTGCTGACTCTGCGAATCATCGTGCAACGGCAAGGCAAATGGTTATGTGAGGTATAGGTAATTAAGTTAGGGATAAATTAGTCTTGATTGGACAGTCAATCGAATCAGTTCCGTTGTTTTAATAAATATATTTAAAATATAATTCTTGTATATTATTTTCAGTAAGTCGAACAGTTGGGCCGGCCCCTCGGGGGGCAGGCGTTCGCGTTTTTTTTTATATAACGGATCGTGAATCCGTTTATTGGCGCCCGAGCAGGGACTGGCAAACTGCATCCTTTTCGCCCAGGAATCAATGCCAAGTTTGGTACGCTTCTTTGAAGTGAACATAACTATAACCATGGGAACATAGTTATCATTCCATACTTGCGCATAACCTTTCACATAACCATGGGAACATGTGAATAGTCCAAAGGGCTAGAGGATGTGGTGTGAAGTAAATAGTGCCATTAGTAGGACTCTTTGAAAGTCCAAACGGGATAACACGATCCTTTCATGCCAGTCTCACGTTTTGAACCACGTATTGAACGACGCGACGCAGTGCTAAAGCGATTCCTTCTTTTTTTTGCAGATCTCTCCTGAAAAACTTTTAAAGCAAAAAAAGAAATGCTCTTATTGTGAGTGAAAAAAAGAAAACAAGCAAGAAAAAAACTTCATAAATTTATGTGAATAAACTAAATAGAAGAAGAAAAAATTATATAAAAAAAAAAAGAAATTTGTTTCTGAAATTAAATTGAATTACGAAAAATTAGAAAAGAGAAAATATTCTGTTTATTGTGCAATAAAAAAAAAAGAAGAAAAAGCTAAATACGAAATAGCCAATAAAGAATCTTAATGAAAAATTTCATAAAAGTGTTAACGTGCTAGTGTTTGAAAAAATAAGAAATATTGTGTGAAAAAAGCAGAAAAAAAATTAAAAAAATAAAAAAATTGCAAATAAAAGCAAAGAAAGGAAAAAATAATTTTTAATTCTTATTGTGCCTTGTGTTTTGTGTCCGAGAAAGTATTGAAAAAAAAAAAAGAAAAATCTGTTGATATTGTGCGAAAAGAGCAAGGTCGAAATTTGCCAATAAAAAATTACATACATACATCTTTTCTTATATAGATAAGGTAAGCCTACATTTTTATATTTTAAAATAAAATGGACCAAGTAACACAGCAAATTGTGGAATTGGCTGGCGCTGTCAGTAACTTGATAAGCCAATTAAAGGGTTTCGACAGGCGTATCCAACTTATCGAGGATAATGCCGCGTCGACAAGTTCGACTGCTCCTTTGGTAGCAGCTCCGGTTGTAGGTCGGGGCCATGAGCTCAATCCTCCACAAACGGAGGCTGAACTCAGGGAGATAAGTAAATTGCCCGACTGCGTTAAGGAGCTGCAGGTATTTAACGGTAACGCAGTACGTATCATGGAAACACGCTGTAGAGGGAATACTGAAGGATTATGACATAGTAAAGTCGAAGCCCCTCTACAGGACCATACTCCAACATGTTAGGGGTAAGATAAAGGGTCCTGCCGACGCTGCTCTAGTGAGTTACAACATCTTTGATGGGGACTGGGTGGAGATGAAGTCTTGTTTATCTCTGCATTACGCAGATAAGTGAGATTTAAGAACTCTAGAGCACCAGCTCAACCAGCTTGCTCAGAAAGGCAGCAAGCTGGATGAATTCTACGCGGCTGTTAACCATCAATTGTCACTGATGGTTAACAAAATTAAAACAGAGACATGTAGCGAAGAAACTAGAATAGGGCTCTGGATGTGTTTGTGCGTGGCCTTAACGGCGATATATCGCGAATGCTCATGATCCAGAGGCCCAGAACGCTCCCGGAAGTGTATTCCGCTTGTTTAGAGATACAAAATCTCAACTAAAGGAGCAATTTGCTTCATAATTATTCCTACTCAAACACAATTACGTCGCCGCTTAATCAAAATTTCAAAAGCTTGGAGTTTAAACCCTATATGCCTCCGAGAAGGCCGCAACAGAATTCTGCAGGGAAAAATAATAGATTCACCTGGAGCCCTCCCCAAGATAATGGTCCTCCACCAAAGACTGGGCCGAAACCATAAGAGAAAATGGATTATGACCGAAGCATTCAAAGCAAACAGGTCAATTATGTGAATCGCCCAAAACCAAATCCATTCAACCGTAGGGCGGCTTCTGACAATTTTCCCAATAAACAGCAACGTCTATATAACATAGACGTAGAAGATGAAGTGGAGTTAGATGAATACTCCGCTTCTGCAGAAGAGGCTGCTTGTGATGAGCAGATAAATTTTATGACAAAGGGCCATCCAGCGTACCATACATAGAGTACGCAACTAAGGATGGAGCCTTGTTGAAATTTCTTGTTGATACGGGGGCCAACAAGAATTTCGTGAGCTCTAAAATAAATCAGCCCACCGTGTTGCTTGAAAAACCATTTAATGTGCAGTCTGCCGCGGGAAAAATTAGAATATCACGATATGTCAAGGGAAGGTTCTTTGCAGAAGCGGGCAATGATACGCTGGTCAGATTTTTTGTCCTACCAGGACTTGATTCCTTCGATGGGATTCTCGGAGATGACACGCTCAAAGAGCTTGAGGCTGTTATCGATAGGAAAAACAATTTTCTGACGATAAAGCCTAACATTAAAATCCCATTAAAGGAAAAAACATCGGGCCAGGTAAACGTTGTCTTTAGCGAAGATCTTTCCCAAGAGGTTAGGCAGGGTCTACAACCATTGATTGGAAGGTACGAATCGCTCTTTGGACCAATTGAAGTCAATGAAGTAATTGACACTTCAATTCAGGCCGAAATTAAAACGAATACAGGCGAGCCTATATACACAAAGAGCTATCCGTACCCGTCGTCATTAAGAGAAGTCGTAGAGGAAGAAATAGGGAAACTTCTAGATGAGGGGATAATAAGACCTTCCAGAAGTCCCTACAATTCACCAATTTGGGTTGTGCCCAAAAAACCTAAGGCGAATGGTGAAAAACAATATAGAATGGTCATAAACTACAAGAGATTGAACAGCGTGACTATTTCTGACGCATATCCAATACCGGATATAAATGCCACTCTTGACATGGTTTTGAAAAGGCTAAGCGATACGCACTTGAAAGTTAACCTTGAAAAGACTCATTTTATGGACACGACCGTAGAATTCCTTGGCTACATTATAACTTCTGACGGTGTACGACCAGATAATACGAAAATCGAGGCAATCCAGAATATACAGCCTCCCGTTAACCTTAAGGAACTAAAATCATTCCTCGGTCTGACTTCCTACTATAGGAAATTTATTCGTGACTACGCAAAGATCGCCAAGCCCTTGACTAACTTAACGAGGGGAGAAAATGCCCAAGTTAAAGCCAACCAGTCAAGGAAAATCCCAATTAGATTGGATAAGTGTGCGTTAAAAGCCTTGAATGACCTGAAAGTACTCCTTACCTCGGCCGAAGTCCTTGCATTCCCAGACTTTAATAAGCCGTTTATTCTCACGACAGACGCATCAAATATAGCAATTGGTGCTGTTCTGTCGCAAGGCGAAACAGGCAAGGAAAGACCCATAGCCTTCATTTCAAGATCTCTGAGTGGTAGTGAAGAAAATTACGCCACGAACGAGAAAGAAATGTTGGCGATAGTCTGGGCCTTAGACAATTTAAGGTCTTATCTTTACGGAGGAAAAAAATCCGAATATTCACTGACCATCAACCGCTGACTTACGCCTTAGGTAACCGCAACTACAACGCGAAATTGAAACGTTGGAAGGCAAGAATAGAGGAGTATAACTGCGAATTGATTTACACGCCCGGTAAATCTAATGTCGTAGCAGATGCGCTCTCTAGGCTTAACATTGATAACGAACACTCAGCCGTCTCAGCTAAACCTGAAACGGAATGCCAAGTGAATACGTTACATAGCGATTCCTCAACGGAAACTGCCTCTGAAAAACAATTTTTAGTAGACGATAACAGATCCCAAACTGATACAGCCTTAGAGCATGTCTCTTCTACGGAACCTTCCAATGACGAAGCAGCTTCCACTGCAACAGCCCTACAAGCACTTCCTCCTGCGCTGACAAGTATCACCAAGCAGGATAACAAATTAGATTTGGGTTATGTCCATAACATCGGCCTAACGAACATAGAACGTCTAAGCAATTTGGACGAAAGATTTAAGATCTCTCTTATCGCATAAGCTTTGGTAATCCTATTGTTCATCATCATCATACTTTACCTGTGGCGGAAGATGCACCCGAAAATCAACTTTCCACCAATCCAAACATCAGCGCATCTCTTTCCTATCAAAGGTCAGCATCCTACCTCACCGAAACGTCCAAATCAGTCGTCCAGTTCTGACGTCACAGCTGATCTACGGGACGTAGATTTTTGAAGGGGAAGGAGTTAACACGTCGCATTAACATGCACCTTATTATGAATTGCCAGGTCAGCAAATCATGAACGAGCCAGTTATGATTTCCCACGATTGGCGGATATCATATATCGGCACGTTTTGGGGTAAATGCACGGGAGCCTTGAAGGTTGCTGACTCTGCGAATCATCGTGCAACGGCAAGGCAAATGGTTATGTGAGGTATAGGTAATTAAGTTAGGGATAAATTAGTCTTGATTGGACAGTCAATCGAATCAGTTCCGTTGTTTTAATAAATATATTTAAAATATAATTCTTGTATATTATTTTCAGTAAGTCGAACAGTTGGGCCGGCCCCTCGGGGGGCAGGCGTTCGCGTTTTTTTTATATAACGGATCGTGAATCCGTTTATTATGTACCAAATTAACGTACCACAAAAATATTTAATTGTTTCACAAATAATGTCAACAAAAAGTAAGAAAATAGATATGAGAAATTTATTCATTGTGTAATAAAATATTGTTTTTAGCTAAATCAAATCCTTGATAAATTTGGAAAATACCAACGAAACGTCGGAAAAGAATGAAATAGTTTTATTTGCATTCGGAATCAACAGATCTGTAAGCCTGTCATACACATAAATAAACATTAAACTATAAACCAGATCACCACATTTATAAAATCATTAATTAAGCGGAGGGCCTGCCGTTACCATCATAAAGGTTTAGTAACAAGTTACTTTCTTATTACATTGAAAAACTTTTTTGAACATATTAAATACAAATACATTAACGAAACAACGATGATACTTAAGCACTACTGCAGACAAAACAAGAGCTTAGCCAATTAAAAAGAGAGATTACAATACCTACTTTCATGCAAAGATTACGGAATGATACCTAAACATTTATCCAACACCACCTCAAAGACAATAGAATTATTTATTTCTGACACAGTTAAAACCAAGTTTGAAAAAATAAATAATTTATTTTTACATAAAATACTGAAACTAGAAATCAAGCAAACACACTTAAATATTAAACAATAACCAACATTATTTTCCATGCAACCAATAAAATGAAAACCACACTTAATGACGACGAGTACAGAGACTTTGTACTTAAACAAAAACATAAAGATGATCATATAAGGGCAATATGATTTACTTTCAACGAGAGTTGGTTTGTCAACAAGACCAACATTGAATTTCCACCAGAAAGTAAATGGTTACTTTCACTTGGTAGAAAATTTGCTTTACCAGTAGCAAAAAACAATTTTTCACCCATACATGTTATAGCTGACGTAGATCAATTTAGACAAAAAATTGAAGAAGAAAAAGATAAAGATGTTGCCAGACTAAAAATTGCAAATAACATAACCACTTTTCAGAGAAAAATCTCGAAAAATATAAAGGAAAAATTAATTTTAAAAATCTATGATATAACACAAAAAGTAATAAAAAAACATAAAAATCAAATAATAATAACAAATGCTGATAAAGGAAATAAAACGGTAATTATGTATAAATCAGATTACATGAGCAAAATGAACACATTATTGGAGGACAAAAGCACATATAAGACGATAAGAACAGACCCGACACCGGATCTACAAAAAAAGAACAATAGCATAGTAAATGACTTATTTAAACAAAAATATATAGACATCAAACTCAAAACAAAACTTTATTGTTCAGCAGCTGTACCACCTCGGTTGTATGGCCTGCCAAAAATTCATAAACCTGTCGCCCCCTAAGACCAATATCATCTTCATGTAATGTTCCCTGTTACCAACTCTCCAAATATACAGGTGAAACTTTAAAAACAATCATCTCACCTAACTACAATATCAAAAATGCATATCAATTAAAGGAAAGAGTAGAAGACATCGTTTTGGAGGATGATGATATACTAGTTTCATTCGATGTGATATCCCTATTCACGAACATACCCACATATTTAGCTATCAAAAATATAATGAAACAGTGGGAAACCATCAAAACAACAACACAAATACCAAAAACACAATTTTTAAAAATATTAGAATTCTGTTTGAAGGACAACAATTATTTCAAATTCGAAGAAAAAATCTTCATCCAAACATTTGGAATGCCCACCCTCTTTCCCCAACCATCGCTGATATTGTACTGGACAATCTACTTGACAATGCCTTAGACGATTTAAACAAAACGAAGACCAAAATAAAATTAATTGTAAAATACGTTTACGATGTTTTTGCAATAATAAAAAAACCGAATACTGATATAATAATAAAAACACTAAATAACAATCACAAGAAACTTTTTTTTTTTGATGTCACCTACATGACCTACAGCCCACTAAAAGTTATATATATCTATCTTTATCGATAAAAAGGTCACAAATATTAAATAATCACAAGAAACTACAATTCACAATTGAAATAGAATGCAACAAGAGCCTGCCCTAATTGGACACTAGACTTCATTGACAAAACAACAAAATAATTCTTGACTGATATTCAAAAGAAGCATCTTCTGGCAGAATGATGAATTTCTACTCCACACAACCCATGAGCCAGAAAATTAACACGGCAACAAACTTCACTAACAAGGTAATCGACATAAGCGACAAACAATTTCACAAAGAAAACATAACAAACATACAAAAAATACTAAAAATGAACAATTATCCAAACTATATAATAAATGAAATAATAAATAATAAAATAAATCAAGGTAAAACTAATAATAATAATAAAACTAACAATAATAATAAAACTAACAATAACAAAAAACAACAGAAAATGATGCTGGCAACACCAAAACATTTTGCAGTATTCCATATATTCCCAAATTGACACATAGCAAAAGCCTACACGAAGTAATAAAACAAGACAGAATTGAAATGACATTTGCATACAAGGCAAATTGCACTTTGGGATAGCTTTTTACGAACACAAAAGCACCAATAAAAAAAGAACAACACAACGTTGTGTATCAAATTGGATGCAATGGTACTGAAAACAACAGCTGCGATATGGTGTACATACGAACGACGAAGAGGACACTCGGAGTGAAGATAGCCGAACAGAAAGCAGACATTAGGAAAAAGAAAACAACCACAGGCTTATTTCAGCACATAGACGAAACCAAACACACAGCTTATTTTGATGTCAAAATATTGGACAAAAAGAAGAGGGGAAATACGAGATACACACTAGAAAACTTGAGAATACAAGAAAGGCTGACCAAAGCAATGAACACGAAAGAAGACAAAGACAACATTAAGTCAAATTACAGTGTAACACTGTAGAAAGTTATGTGATATTAGCATTTAAGTCCTTGTCTGTTTATTTATTTGTTCGTTGTGTATTTATGTACCAAATTAACGTACCACAAAAATATTTAATTGTTCCACAAATAATGTTAACAAAAAGTAAGAAAATAGACATGAGAAAATTGTTCATTGTATAATAAAATATTGTTTTTAGCTAAATAAATGCATTGATAAAGTTGAAAAATACCAACGAAACGGCGGAAAAGAATGAAATAGTTTTATTTGCATTCGGAATCAACAGATCTGTAATAGCCCTTCCACACTACCCCACTTTGTTTTTATACATATCAAATTGAAAGTGGGAAAGAATTCAACGCGACTGCCAAATTTGTGGGAAAGAAATGACTTTTTCATATTTTGCTTCCACACTTGCTTGTATTAATACATGTCAAACTATTTAACCGTCCTGTGAAACATACCTACGTGAATTTCTTTTGTGGAGTTTTATTTTTGTTATTAAAGTGTTTTGCTAAAATAGCTAAAGGTAATACAAATTTAATAATTGTATAGCTATGTTGGGAAATATTTAGCTTTAGTGCAAAATAGTCCATTGATTAATTATTCAAATTGTAAATCTGAGTGAAAGCTCAACAAAAATTTGAAAAAGTTACCTTCTATTATTGTCATATTTTTTTTTTTCTCATGAATCAAGATGTACGAAGAAGAGACTTTAATTGAAATTATTTGCTTGGTTATTGCATTACAAAAAAAAAGATAAGAAGTAAGACAAATACAAAATTGAAAAGGCGCAGATGTTTGTGGAGCCGTAAATGGCTGTTGGAGCGCCAACACAGTAAGGATTTATCCCACCTAGCGCTTAAAGAGCTTCAGTTTGAAGATGCAAAAGGGTTCAAAAACTTCACCCGAATGACTCCGAAGACATTCAAAATAATTTTAAACAAAGTAGAGCCCATCATATCAAAAGAAAACACTGTTCTTCGGGAAGCAATTCCCGCATCCACAAGGTAGGTATTCAATTTAATTTCTTATATTGCTTGATTTAAAATGAATTCTTTTGCATAGATTACTAATTACATTGCGGTTCTTAGCTGTTGGATCAACTTACACCGACTTATCTTTTGGTTTCCAATTTCTGTCCAATCTATTAGTTTGATTGTTCCGGAAACTTTGGAGGCAATATACTCCGTATTGAAGGATGAGTTTATAATAATATAATATGTTTCGTAAAAAAATATGATTTCGATATAAAAAAATGGGCACGACTGGATCGCCCAAACTTGCTCTCGTAGCTAACAACATAAACGTACATAGCTATAAATTGATGAGGTACATTATGTATCGGTTTAAAAAACGTTTGGGCATATTGGCCAAAAAACACCATGTACCAAGTTTGAAGAAAATCCTTCCAGCCGTTAAGGCTGTAGAAGCACGTTCTCCATCATCGCAATGTTAGGGAAAATTATTTTCTCGAGTTCAATTTTTTAAACAAATCCATAACTTCAAATATAGTACCTATGCATCGCACCGCAAGTAAATATACTTCGCATATTGCGATTTTGGGTTTCCAGGTCCCCTCAATCTGCTGTACTTGGATTTTAATACAATCGTATGAATTTAAGTTATAAATTCCAACAAATTAGAATTTTTGACTAAAAAAAACATATAGGGCCAGAGCCTCCAGCACGTTTTGAGAGTGGATGCATAACCAAAATATGAGTATGACGGTTTTTAGGTGCATATATCGTGGTATCAAGTCTGTCGATGAGAGTGTTTAGCAATTCTAAGAATTTATTATTTGTTTCCGACATGACCTTTCCTCTCATGCTTGGCCTGCATTAATACCATCTCAGCATCTCGCATCCAAATCATCTGAATCCCTAATAGACCATCTTGGACTGGTACTTTCTCCAAAGATTTCACCAAAGCCTCATTCCATGGAATATCATGTGTCGTTTTCGATTGGATTTCGGAGCAGTACTACTCCCTTTTGATTCCAATCGAATTATTTTCTGTCGTTCACTGACTTATTTGTAAAATATTTATGAGTGTGTGAGTAAACTGTCTTTACTTGTGTTTAACTTGTGCTTGCAATGCACATGCCTGAAGATTTTGAAATGTCGATCGAAGATTATCAACCAAACCGAATTTCTCACGCTCATCTTGAACTTCGTAACGGGTAAGAACGTTAAAAGCTTCCTGAAAATTGAGAAAAAGTTTTATGTTCTGAGTTAAAAAAAAAATAAGGGGTTTTTACCTCGATGGGATCGATACACATTTCCATGTCAACTTCTTGGTCTCGGATTTAACCCAATGTCTCCATAATGGCTTGGCAAATATTGCAGGCTTAAGATAAAAAGGACTGAAGACTCAACCAATCAATCGATTTTCGGATGTATCATGTATTTTTCCTTGCAAAATTTCGCGACTTTCGGGCTTAACATTTTTCGTACAGTTGGAGAGGATTGACATGGCTCCCACCCCGTCTTAATTGTCCACAACATGACGCCTACACAGGCCATGAACGAGGGCCGGACTATGGAACATGTCTAAAAAAAATCCAATGGAGTCGCAAAAATCCATGTCCAAGCAGATTGTGGACTGGAGTGTAGATTTGATTATGGACATCGTTCATGGCCTGTGGAGTCGGGGTGTAATCGAGTTGTAGAAACTTTTCAGCATATGTGGCATTTGTGGTCGTTCCTCGGATGCAAGACAATAATTTGTTGACGTCTTACTTTTTATCATCGGGCTGATGTCCATTGACACGATTTACTAATGTAATATCTGTGGCCAATTGACTCTCTCTGCTACTAATGCATTGTGCTACACCCTTGGAAATTCCGGTTATATTCTTTCCCACTGTAATTACCATCTCTTAAAATTCGTCGATGCTAGCCTTTATGGTGACATTGGGGTATAATGAGAATAACATGTAAGGCTAAAATTGTTTTCTTTGACACAGCTGTTTCGTGGTTGGTGATGTCGTCTACGGGGATGAAACGTCGTCGGATCCAATGAAGCTCGTTAAACCTTAATGGGGACATCGTTTACTTTTCTGCTACAATAACTACGCATTTTCACAACCACAAAAAAAAATAAATAAATCGGGTGGCACAACGGCTCATGAAGAACCAGGGCAACCAACTCACAACCATTCCTGTGTGCGCCTTTCGACAGGAATGGAAGGGACCTACAATTTTATGCCGAATCCAAACGGCTAGACGAGAAGCACTTATTCGTGACAAGTGATACTCTTGAGGATTTGTCAATTCCTCGCAAGAGGCAGTAGCCCTGAAAAAAAACTTTTTAGTTTTTTAGGTGGCGAGGCTAGGAAGCGATCCCAGACCTCCAGCGTGACAGTCGAACGCACTAACCATTACGCTACGGGCTACTACCACATTGCAACCCAATTCCTGAGAAGAAAAAAATGTAAATATACAAAAAAACAAGGAAACAAGAAAAATATCCTTTGATTTTAAAAGTAAAGAATATTTTTATCAAAACCCACCCACCTGCCTCCCTTTCGGTAAACTCTCACTGGTCGAGAATAGTAAAAGTGGATTCTCGAAGCAAGACCACAAAATACTCCAATCCTGTTGTTTGGTTACCTTCCTTATCACCATTTGTGTATGTTTTGTTTTGTTGGACATAAGAACTTACCATCGAATAATGTTACCGCATCATTACCGCCGATTTCTTTAAATGTCGCTGTAGCCTTATCATCTAAGCTTAAGGATTGCGATTCAATTCGATTGCAGCTTTTCTGTAAATGAAAATAAAACAAGGATTACAAAATTATATTTTATGTATGAATAAATATGGTGATTTATGAAAATAAGGGATGTGGAAGTAAAAAAACATGGACTGTATTCATAGCTAGAAGACAAACTGTAATTAAAAGTTTAAATTTGTTGGAAAATTCCTGAAAAATTTTCCCTAATGACATATTTACCGCCGTTGTTGGTCATTTACATAGCCCGTTCTGTGTGGTTCTCCTTTCCTCAGATTTTGTATTATATTTTTTAACACAATTTTTTTCACGCTATTTTATTTTATTTCGATTTGGTTTGTTTTCTTTTTTATCGCATGTTTAATATATATCACAATATGCTTAAGGTTACATGCAGCTGGTTACTACGAATATGTGCCGTAGATGTATGCATAGTTTTATTTTATTTTTGTTATACTATTCTTCATTTTTGTTTGAATTCCTTGTTGTTCTCGGATATGTGCATTGCATTGAAACTTCGCAGTCGCTGGCTGGCAGCTTCAATGTTTATTGACGTGTTATGATTTTCCAACGAAGTTGTTCTATAATAACAAAATAATAATTATTTAATAAGACCGTTATCGCCTTGTCCCGAAAGAACAAAAGAAACAAATTGAAACGGGTCGCGCGTCTCGCAATTTCGAGAAAATTCCACGGAACGAAGGCCAATCGAATATGATAATTACACAATATGATACTTCAAAATAAAACGAATCTACAATCACCAATGAATAAGAAAACTCTACTTATCTGTTCTTTTGTTAACTGCCAACGAATCCTTCCTATTTTTCTTTTGTTTGCTCGCTTTCCTTTCAAATATGCTTTATTTTTCTGTTGAACCTCTTCACCAAACTTTCTACCTATTTCCTCTTGTTTTTCCAACCAGAAAAATTTAGGAAAATCCCACTTGATTTATTTCTCGTGCTATCTTCAAAATTGATTTCCGTTGTCATTTTGACACTTTTCCCTCTGTTCCAGCTATTTCTCAAAAATCTAACTTATTCAAAGCTTTTCAGTACAAGAAGTGTTCGTCCGTATTTTTTAATGTCCATCGGAACCTCTTCTCGTACCTATTTCCCAATGCTTTCGGTCAATTGGAACCCGCGGATTTCGGTCACGCCATTGTAAGCCACTCTCAGCTACTTGCTGCAGAGCGCTTCCGATGTCGAAATCTAGCGGTCCTGCTTACTCGCAAATGTCTCTCCCTGGCTATGCACTGTCATCGTAGAATTCGCCGCCCGCTGGTGGCAACTTCCAGGAGCAGCGAATCAGATGGACGCATTCAGCCATTTTCCCCCTATTTTTCTTGAGAAAAGCCCGACCGAAAACAAAATGTCAAAAACCACAGGACTCAATTTCGATTTATAAGGCATTATTCCCCTCCAAATACCGTCTACAAGATTCAAAAGGAAAAAAGGAGACAACTATGAAATATCCCTTGACCAGTAACTACATTTTTGAAGGAAAACAAACAATGTTTTCATTTTGAGGAAAAGTTGGCAGCTATTCACTCTACAACGCGATTTAATACAATTACTTCGGTGGACTTTCGTAAGATATTGGGGTTAGGGATTTGCTAATAACGTTCAATTTTGTTTACAAATTAAGATTTAGAAAATGTTATTTATATGACATGAAAAGATTAATGTTGGGCTCTAGGCTATTCTCAAAATGAGTTACTTCTAGCGATCGGATTCGATTCCAAAACAGACCATCTGTCTGTTGGTATTGATATATGGTGAATACCTCATCCACTGTAACGCTACGATTGTATCGATGTTTGTTTCTTCAAGATATTGGGAGAGTGTACCATTGGCTGATGGACCATGGCTGCCCCACTCTCTCACAGTATATTGAATGAAACACCTGTGTACAAAAAAGACAGGAGCAAGGATTTGGAAAGTGAAAAGAATAGTTCTTGTGGCGGTAAATTTTACCGTGACAAATCCCACCCTTTCCTCCTTGGAAATGTGTTTATGCCTTTGAAGAAGTAAACAATTTCCTGCGGATCAAGTTGGTTAACGTTACAACAAAGGTAATCCATCAGGCCAAATATGGCATTCTGTTAAAATGTAACAATTGAAATTGAAGAAAAAGAAAAAAAAAAAATTAAACAATAACAAAAATGTTCGGATAGCACAAGCTACTTTGGCTAATTGAGCATCCCACACACGATGATTTACAGAAACATACGCCCCCAACGTCGTTTTGATTATCTGATTAATTCTCTCTGCTGGATTAGGCTGCGGATGGTAGTGCGGAGTAAATCTAATATTTGAGGAATAACCCTGACATAAAGCTTTGAGTTCCCTTCTACGGAATTAGGGACCGTTGTCGCAGATAACGATTTTCGGGACTCCAAATAAAAGAAATACATTGTCCTCCAATTCCTTGCACATGGCCTTCGCAGTAGCAGACCTCAACGACTGTTGATATTCAACGACTGTTAAAATGTAAACAAATCCTCTGCTCGACTTGGGTAGAGGACCCACTAAATCTATACTAATCATTTTCCAAGGTGAAGAAACTCCTATTTTCTCAGTCATAAGACCAGCTGGTTTATCATTGACTGGTTTCACTGATTGATAATCTCCCCTCATCTTTGGCCATTAATATTTGGCCCCTACTCTCGCGAACGTTTTCCTAACCCCCATATGTCCTGCTAATGGGCTGTCAAGACACTCTTTCAGAATACCTAATCTATCTTTTCTACCTATTACTAGTTTCCATTCATCATTATTCTCGTGTACTACTAAATGCTTCGTTTTAACGTACTTAAAGAGGTGGTCATTCTCCACTCTCCATGCTAGATATGCTAACGGGTTCGCTTCGACCTCTGAGATCATTTTTCCCACCCAAGGGTCCCTATCCTCTTCCGAGATTCCGGTCACCACCGGAACTCCTCAAGACAGCATGTCGGGTACGACATGATCTTTTCCCTTGCGATGGATTTTCTCATCATCGAATTGCTTTAACCAAACAGCCCAGCGAGCTAATCGTCCTTGTGGGTCTTTTAGATTACTCAACCAAATTAATCAAATTAATGAGTAGTGATCAGTTACGACTGTAAATCGAATACCTTCGATATACGGCCGCAACTTCTCAACTGGCCATAGGACGGCTAAACATTCTTTTTCCGTAGTATAATAGTTCCTTTCTGATATATTTAATGATCTGCTCAAACAGCAGATCACCTTTTTGCAATAGAACTGCACCAATGCCATAATCAGACGCGTCCATCTGTACTACAAATGGTAGTTTGATGTGAGGGCATGTTAGAATTGGTGCAGTAATAAGGCACTCTTTCGCTTTTCTGAAACTATCCTCGCATTCCTTCGTCCAAGTGAATTTCTATGTTTTTTTTTAGTAAATCTTTTAAAGGCGTAACTAAACAAGCGAAGTTTGATACGAAACGTCGGTATTATGATACAGTTCCTATGAAGCTCCGAACCTCTTTTACAATCTTTGGTGCAGGTAAATTGACCATACTCTCTACCTTTTCCGGATCAACGTGTAATTCGTTCCTATCTACTACATGGCCTAAGAATTTCAGTGATGGTCTACAAAAGTGACATTTATCACGCCCTACCTTCAGACCTGCCTCTTGTAATCGTTGTAATACTTCTCTAATGATTTCTAAATACTTATGAAATGTATTTGAAATGATGATGATATCATCCAGATACACGAACACGTATGGTTCGAGCTCAGGACTTAACACGCTATCTATGAATCTCTGCCAGGTGGCAGGTGCGTTATGCAAACCAAAAAGCATACGCTTAAACTGGAAAAGGCCCCTTTTTGGTACTGTAAAGGCCGTAAAGTTCCTAGACTCCTCCGCCATAGGAATCTGCCAGTAGGCCGACTTGACATCCAATGATGTTAAAAGTCCCTCGTTCCTGAGTTTGTCTAAAATCGATGAAATTATCGGTGGGGGGTAAGCATCCCTTTCCGTTACTTGATTAAGTTTGCGATAGTTAACGCAAAACCTGAACGTACTATCCTTTTTCTTGATTAAAACTATTGGAGAGGCCCAAGGACTACTTGATTATTCTATAACGTTTTCATCTAACATTTCCTTTAGTGATTTGTCAATATGAACCTGCATTGCAGGGGAAACTGGGCAATATCTCTGTTTTATGGGGTCTGATGAGGTCCTAATTACATATTCTACCAGATTTGTTTTCCCTAAACCCTCAGGTATGTTTTTAAACAGGTCTTCAATTAACGTGCTAAGATTGCTTCTCTGCCCCTCGTTTAAATCTGAGTCTTCTATAATCGACGTGGTTCCGATCGAAGCCAACGTCTCTTGATTTGAAAAGCTCGACATGCGAGAGCGTAGATCCGGGACTATTCCCGACTGTGCCCAAAAGTCAGCACCTAATATCATCGCATGCGGAAGCGAAGGAATGACCAATCATTCAACCAAAACTGATCTGTTTTCTATAACTATCGGTAAATTGACTACCCCTAAAACTCCTACTCCTGCACCATCAGCTATATAAACATTTCTAAAATCGCTTGTATCTATATTTAATTCTAAGTCCTTCAATATTTTCCATGGATTTCTACAAATAATAGTTCGCGAAGCTCCTGAATCTAATAATCCCAATATTTTAACCCCGTAAATATTAATCCCTAGATAAGGACGCCTATCGTCCCCACTTGTCTCTAAAGTGAAACCCAACTGTACCATGTCTACCAGTTGGTCGGCAGCTGGTGGTGACCTTGCTAAATACGACGGCGTTCTTGTCCTGCTGGCCCAAGAGACCGTTGCCCGTTTCCCGAACATCGACGACATTCTCGTCGTGTTGTCCCTACCGTCCCACATCCGAAACAGCGCCTAGGAGCGGAACAGTGACTGGAAAAATGGCTTTCCCTGTTACAATTAAAACAACGAATCAATCTGTTGAGTGGGCGTCCGGATTCACTGCCACTGTGGCTTCCTGCACGGCAGCAACATATGCGACATCAGGTTCCAAGGTTTGCCGAGAGCGGCTGGTGGAAGGGGGAACGAATGCCTCAACGTTGGTCCTAATAGTTTCTAAGCTTCTTCCCAACGCAACCAGTTCGTTAACCGATTTGATATCAGCCACCCAAGCTGCGTCTGGTAAAAGGGAGCAATATTCTTTAACAAAATTGATAGTTTTCTACTTTCAGTTAATGGTTCCGAGAGTCTCTTGAATAGGGTTTGCATCAACGCAATATACATTCCCATCGACTCATCTCTTCCTTGAGTATGACGCCTTATTTCATCGATCAAAATATCGTCGTAATTTGAGGGTAAAAATTCCAACTTGAATTCCCTAACAAGTTCCTGCCAAGTAGAAACCGAATCCCTAATCGATCTAAACCAGAGAAGGGACTTCCCAGTAAAAAGGTCGACGGCTGACTTAAAAAGTCGCGCTTCCTTAACGTCTCTAGATATCATAAGTTCCTAAATTTTTTCTAAAAATGAGTTCACCGATGAACCGCATCGCTCACCGGAGAACCTTATATTCCATTTTTCGATTCGCTTAGAATGTCGGTTGCAGGTCTCGACTGGTTTATCAGCAATCTCAACCTGCTGTTGACATTCTGAGCTCGAAAGTTTATGATTTCCATTTGGTGACATTCCCGAGTCTGGTGTCGACGTAGTAAGTTTTTCTTTATCAAACATTTCTTCATCATCCTCTTCGGTCAATGTAGCCAACAGCAACAAAACCTCTCCCCACAGATCAGTCATTTCAATAACCTGATCTGTGGATTCCGCTTTTGCCCTACCAATAGTCCAATCGATTTTTGTTCTAATTTTTAAATACTCCGATGACTTCGGGTTTATCGGAGGTTCTTTCAAGAGAGTTTTGATATCAACTATTTTAGTCCTAATCGCTTTCAAATCTTCTTCATACGGAAAAGGATACTTGTACGAATCCACCCCAATTGTATGGTCAAGCTCCAACAAAATGAAGCCCTTAGCGTCTTCCTCATATCATCGAGTGAACCCTCCTTCAAACCACAGGCCTTAATCTCATACGCGAGTTCATCCTTTGAAAGTCTATTAATATTCGACCTATTCATTTTGAATAAATAAATTTAAATTGCAAAATAAGGCAAATTGAAAACTAAGTTATCGAAGTAAATCAATGCGAGAGGTTAATTATTCACTTAACCAAAAAAATTATATAACTATTAATAGGTATTTCTCTGTTCAAAATCCAAATGAAATCCAACACAGGAGACAACAATTATTTCAAATTCGAAGAAAAAATCTTTTTCCAAACATTTGGAATGCCCATGGGGAACCCTCTTTCCCCAACCATCGTTGATATTGTACTGGATAATCTACTTGACAATGCCTTAGACGATTTAAAGAAAACGAACAAAAAAATAAAATTAATTGTAAAATACGTTGACGATGTTTTTGCAATAATAAAAAACCGGATACTGATATAATATTAAAAACACTAAATAACTATCACAAAAAACTACAATTCACAATTGAAATAGAATGCAACAAGAGCCTGTCCTATTTGGACACTAGACTTCATCGACAAAAAAACAAAATAATTCTTGACTGGTATTCAAAAGAAGCATCTTCTGGCAGAATGATGAATTTCTACTCCACGCAACCCATGAGCCAGAAAAGTAACACGGCAACAAACTTCACTAACAAGGTAATCGACAATAGCGACAAAAAATTTAACAAAGAAAACATAACAAACATACAAAAAATACTAAAAATGAACAATTATCCAAACTATATAATAAATGAAATAATAAATAATAAAATAAATCAAGGTAAAACTAATAATAATAATAAAACTAAAAATAACAAAAAAACAACAACAGAATATGATGCTGGCAACACCAAAACATTTTGCAGTATTCCATATATTCCCAAATTGATACATATCAAAAGCCTACACGAAGTAATAAAACAAGACAGAATTAAAATGACATTTGCATACAACGCAAGTTGCACTTTGGGAAAGCTTTTTACGAACACAAAAGCACCAATAAAAAAGAACAACAACACAACGTTGTGTATCAAATTGGATGCAATGGAACTGAAAAGAAACGCTGCGATATGGTGTACATAGGAACGATGAAAAGGACACTTGGTGTGAGTATAGCCGAACACAAAGCAGACATTAGGAAAAAGAAAACAACTACAGACTTATCTCAGCACATAGACGAAACCAAACACACGGCTGATTTTGATAATGTCAAAATATTGGACAAGGAGAAGATGGAAAATACGAGATACACACTAGAAAGCTTGAGAATACAAGAAAGACTGACCAAAGCAATGAACACGAAAGAAGACAAAGACAACATTAAGTCAAATTACAGTGTGGCACTGAAGAAAGTTCTGTGATAATAGCATTTAAGTTCTTGTCTGTTTATTTAGTGTTAATTTATTTATTTATTTTTTCGTTGTGTATTTATGTAAGTTAACACGTCGCATTTACATGCACCTTATTATGAATTGTCAGGTCAGCAAATCATGAACGAGCCAGTTATGATTTCCCACGATTGGCGGATATCATATATCGGCACGTTTTGGGGTAAATGCACGGGAGCCTTGAAGGTTGCTGACTCTGCGAATCATCGTGCAACGGCAAGGCAAATGGTTATGTGAGGTATAGGTAATTAAGTTAGGGATAAATTAGTCTTGATTGGACAGTCAATCGAATCAGTTCCGTTGTTTTAATAAATATATTTAAAATATAATTCTTGTATATTATTTTCAGTAAGTCGAACAGTTGGTCCGGCCCCTCGGGGGGCAGGCGTTCGCATTTTTTTATATAACGGATCGTGAATCCGTTTATTGGCGCCCGAGCAGGGACTGGCAAACTGCATCCTTTTCGCCCAGGAATCAATGCCAAGTTTGGTACGCTTCTTTGAAGTGAACATAACTATAACCATGGGAACATAGTTATCATTCCATACTTGCGCATAACCTTTCACATAACCATGGGAACATGTGAATATTCCAAAGGGCTAGAGGATGTGGTGTGAAGTAAATCGTGCCATTAGTAGGACTCTTTGAAAGTCCAAACGGGAAAACACGATCCTTTCATGCCAGTCTCATGTTTTGAACCACGTATTGAACGACGCGACGCAGTCATTTTTCCCACCCAAGGGTCCCTATCCTCTTCCGAGATTCCGGTCACCACCGGAACTCTTCAAGACAGCATGTTGGGTACGACATGATCTTTTCGCTTGCGATGGATTTTCTCATCATCGAATTGCTTTAACCAAACAGCCCAGCGAGCTAATCGTCCTTGTGGGTCTTTTAGATTACTCAACCAAATTAATGAGTAGTGATCAGTTACGACTGTAAATCGAATACCTTCGATATACGGCCGCAACTTCTCAACTGGCCATAGGACGGCTAAACATTCTTTTTCCGTAGTATAATAGTTCCTTTCTGATATATTTAATGATCTGCTCAAATAGCAGATCACCTTTTTGCAATAGAACTGCACCAATGCCATAATCAGCGGCGTCCATCTGTACTACAAATGGTAGTTTGATGTCAGGGCATGTTAGAATTGGTGCAGTAATAAGGCACTCTTTCGCTTTTCTGAAACTATCCTCGCATTCCTTCGTCCAAGTGAATTTCTTTGATTTTTTTTAGTAAATCTTTTAAAGGCGTAACTAAACAAGCGAAGTTTGATACGAAACGTCGGTACCATGATACAGTTCCTATGAAGCTCCGAACCTCTTTTACATTCTTTGGTGCAGGTAAATTGACCATACTCTCTACCTTTTCCGGATCAACGTGTAATTCGTTCCTCTCTACTACATGGCCTAAGAATTTCAGTGTTGGTCTACAAAAGTGACATTTATCACGCCCTACCTTCAGACCTGCCTCTTGTAATCGTTGTAATACTTCTCTAACGATTTCTTAATGCTTATGAAATGTATTTGAAATGATGATGATATCATCCAGATACACGAAAACGTATGGTTCGAGCTCAGGACTTAACACGCTATCTATGAATCTCTGCCGGGTGGCAGGTGCGTTATGCAAACCAAAAGGCATACGCTTAAACTGGAAAAGGCCCCTATTTGGTACTGTAAAGGCCGTAAAGTTCCTAGACTCCTCCGCCATAGGAATCTGCCAGTAGGCCGACTTGACATCCAATGATGTTACTTACTTACTTAGATCCTTGACCCCTCTAAGGGGCACAGGGCGTCAACTACCGCTACACGCCATCTCGTTCGGTTTCTGGAAATGTATTTTAGCTCTCCCCAACTTTTACCGAGCTTTTGTGATTCCTTGTCGACTGTTCTGCGCCAAGATTTTCTCTGGCCTCCAGTTCTTCTGCCATCTTGGATGAGTGGATCCCACTCCATTGCATGTCTTGCAATAGAGTCTGCACCACGACGTAGGGTGTGACCAATCCACTGCCACTTTCTTTTCCTAATGACGATGTCAATAGGACTTTGGCCCGTTCTCCGAAGGAGTTCTTGGTTGGAGATGGTGTTCGGCCAAAAAATCCTTAAGATGTTTCGGAGACATCTATTTTCGAAAGTTTGTAGCTTCCTTGTGACAGAGGCGGTCACTTTCCATGTACTACACCCACATAGTAGCACTGACTCTACGTTCGACCGGAACAGTCGCAGCTTGGTCTTCGTACTGTAGACGTTGCTCCTCCAAACTTTAGACAGCATGCCGAAAGCTGCTTTAGCTTTGCCGATTCGGCAGTTAACATCTTCATCCGTACCACCGCCGTCTTTTGAGACAACACTACCGAGGTACAGGAAGTTGTCCACCGCTTCAACCTGCTGTCCCGCAACGACAACTTGAGAAGAAGATTCAGAAATGTTGAGGATTTTTGTTTTCCCGGTGTTGATCCTCAAACCGACTTTGTTTGCCTCGCATTCCAGATTAGTCACCATATGGTGAAGATCATAATGTTGTGCGAGAGCAAACAAATATCGTCAGCGTAATCAAGATGTTGCAGGAACGAAAACATCGTCCATCGAATTCCACGCGCTTGCTCGGCTAGAGCTGCATGAAGGACATCCCCTATAACCACCAGGAAAAGTAGTGGAGATAGCAAACATCCTTGACGAACTCCGCTATGGATATCGAAGTCCTCTGATACCTTTCCGTTGTGTATGACTTGACACGATGCACCCTCGTAGGTAGCCTTTATAACTGCGATAATCTTCTCGGGTACTCCTCTCCTACGTAAAGCTGACCAAATGAAATCTCGATTCAAACTATCGAAAGCCTTTTCGAAGTCGATGAAGAGCAAATGAAGAGGGAACGGAACTCCACGCATTGTTCTATTATGATCCTCAAGGTGTTGATGTGATCAATGCAGGATGAGCCTGCACGAAATCCCATTTGCTCTTTGTCGACAGTAGAACCGAGATGTTCTTTGATTCGTTCCAAGATTATTTTCGCCATTATCTTTGCCACCGCGGGGAGGACACAGATCCCTCTCCAGTTTCCGCAATCCGTAAGATTTCCCTTTTTTGGCAGTTTGACGATCATCCCTTTTTTCCATTCAATGGGGAAACTTTCGTTCTCCCATGCCTGTGCTATTAAGGGGTGTAGCAACAACTCCAATGATGTTAAAAGCTTCGCGTTCCTGAGTTTGTCTAAAATCAATGAAATTATCGGTAGAGGGTAAGCATCCCTTTCCGTTACTTGATTAAGTTTGCGATAGTCAACGCAAAACCTGAACGTACTATCCTTTTTCTTGATTAAAACTATTGGGGAGGCCCAAGGACTACTTGATTTTTCTATAACGTTTTCATCTAACATTTCCTTTAGTGATTTGTCAATATGAACCTGCATTGCAGGGGAAACTGGGCAATATCTCTGTTTTATGGGGTCTGATGAGGTCCTAATTACATGTTCTACCAGATTTGTTTTCCCTAAACCCTCAGGTATGTTTTTAAACAGGTCTTCAATTAACGTGCTAAGATTGCTTCTCTGCCCCTCGTTTAAATCTGATTCTTCTATAATCGACGTGGTTCCGATCGAAGCCAACGTCTCTTGATTTGAAAAGCTCGACATGCGAGAGCGTAGATCCGGGCCTATTCCCGACTGTGCCCAAAAGTCAGCACCTAATATCATCGCATGCGGAAGCGAAGGAATGACCAATCATTCAACCAAAACTGATCTGTTTTCTATAACTATCGGTAAATTGACTACCCCTAAAACTCCTACTCCTGCACCATCAGCTATATAAACATTTCTAAAATCGCTTGTATCTATATTTAATTCTAAGTCCTTCAATATTTTCCATGCATTTCTACAAATAATAGTTCGCGAAGCTCCTGAAATTAAAAATTAAAACAGAGACATATAGCGAAGAAACTATAAGATCTCTTGTGAAAACCTACAGGAATAGGGCTCTGGATGTGTTTGTGCGTGGCCTTAACGGCGATATATCGCGAATGCTCATGATCCAGAGGCCCAGAACGCTCCCGGAAGCGTATTCCGCTTGTTTAGAGATACAAAATCTCAACTATAGGAGCAATTCGCTTCATAATTATTCCTACTCAAACACAATTACGTCTCCGCTTAATCAAAATTTCAAAAGCTTGGAGTTTAAACCCTATATGCCTCCGAGAAGGCCGCAACAGAATTCTGCAGGGAAAAATAATAGATTCACCTGGAGCCCTCCCCAAGATAATGGTCCTCCACCAAAGACTGGGCCGAAACCATTAGAGAAAATGGATTATGCCCGAAGCATTCAAAGCAAACAGGTCAATTATGTGAATCGCCCAAAACCAAATCCATTCAAACGTAGGCCGGGTTCTGACAATTTTCCCAATAAACAGCAACGTCTATATAACATAGACGTAGAAGATGAAGTGGAGTTAGATGAATACTCCGCTTCTGCAGAAGAGGCTGCTTGTGATGAGCAGATAAATTTTATGACAAAGGGCCATCCAGCGTACCATACATAGAGTACGCAACTAAGGATTGAGCCTTGTTGAAATTTCTTGTTGATACGGGGGCCAACAAGAATTTCGTGAGCTCTAAAATAAATCAGCCCACCGTGTTGCTTGAAAAACCATTTAATGTGCAGTCTGCCGCGGGAAAAATTAGAATATCACGTTATGTCAAGGGAAGGTTCTTTGCAGAAGCGGGCAATGATACGCTGGTCAGATTGTTTGTCCTACCAGGACTTGATTCCTTCGATGGGATTCTCGGAGATGACACGCTCAAAGAGCTTGAGGCTGTTATCGATAGGAAAAACAATTTTCTGACGAAAAAGCCTAACATTAAAATCCCATTAAAGGAAAAAACATTGGGCCAGGTAAACGTTGTCTTTAGCGAAGATCTTTCCCAAGAGGTTAGGCAGGGTCTACAACCATTGATTGGAAGGTACGAATCACTCTTTGGACCAATTGAAGTCAATGAAGTAATTGACACTTCAATTCAGGCCGACATTAAAACGAATACAGGCGAGCCTATATACACAAAGAGCTATCCGTACCCGTCATCATTAAGAGAAGTCGTAGAGGAAGAAATAGGGAAACTTCTAGATGAGGGGATAATAAGACCTTCCAGAAGTCCCTACAATTCACCAATTTGGGTTGTGCCCAAAAAACCTAAGGCGAATGGTGAAAAACAATATAGAATGGTCATAGACTACAAGAGATTGAACAGCTAGACTATTTCTGACGCATATCCAATACCGGATATAAATGCCACTCTTGCTAGCCTAGGGAACGCTCGATACTTTACGACTCTAGACTTGACCTCGGGATTTCACCAAATTCCAATGAAACCCTCAGACATACCTAAAACAGCCTTTTCCACTATGATTGGCAAATACGAGTTTTTGAGGCTGCCATTTGGGCTCAAAAACGCTCCAGCTATTTTCCAACGCACAATTGACGATGTGCTCAAGCCATTCATAGGGAAAATATGTTATGCTTATATCGACGACATAATCGTTTTCAGTGAGAATGAAGAAAAACACTTAGAGAATCTTGACATGGTTTTGAAAAGGCTAAGCGATGCGCACTTGAAAGTTAACCTTGAAAAGACTCATTTAATGGACACGACCGTAGAATTCCTTGGCTACATTATAACTTCTGACGGTGTACGACCAGATAATACGAAAATCGAGACAATCCAGAATATACAGCCTCCCGTTAACCTTAAGGAACTAAAATCATTCCTCGGTCTGACTTCCTACTATAGGAAATTTATTCGTGACTACGCAAAGATCGCCAAGCCCTTGACTAACTTAACGAGGGGAGAAAATGCCCAAGTTAAAGCCAACCAGTCAAGGAAAATCCCAATTAGATTGGATAAGTGTGCGTTAAAAGCCTTGAATTACCTGAAAGTACTCCTTACCTCGGCCGAAGTCCTTGCATTCCCAGACTTTAATAAGCCGTTTATTCTCACGACAGACGCATCAAATATAGCAATTGGTGCTGTTCTGTCGCAAGGCGAAACAGGCAAGGAAAGACCCATAGCCTTCATTTCAAGATCTCTGAGTGGTAGTGAAGAAAATTACGCCACGAACGAGAAAGAAATGTTGGCGATAGTCTGGGCCTTAGACAATTTAAGGTCTTATCTTTACGGAGCGAAAAAAATCCGAATATTCACTGACCATCAACCGCTGACTTACGCCTTAGGTAACCGCAACTACAACGCGAAATTGAAACGTTGGAAGGCAAGAATAGAAGAGTATAACTGCGAATTGATTTACACGCCCGGTAAATCTAATGTCGTAGCAGATGCGCTCTCTAGGCTTAACATTGATAACGAACACTCAGCCGTCTCAGCTAAACCTGAAACGGAATGCCAAGTGAATACGTTACATAGCGATTCCTCAACGGAAACTGCCTCTGAAAAACAATTTTTAGTAGACGATAACAGATCCCAAACTGATACAGCCTTAGAGCATGTCTCTTCTACGGAACCTTCCAATGACGAAGCAGCTTCCACTGCAACAGCCCTACAAGCACTTCCTCCTGCGCTGACAAGTATCACCAAGCAGGATAACAAATTAGATTTGGGTTATGTCCATAACATCGGCCTAACGAACATAGAACGTCTAAGCAATTTGGACGAAAGATTTAAGATCTCTCTTATCGCAGAAGCTTTGGTAATCCTATTGTTCATCATCATCATACTTTACCTGTGGCGGAAGATGCACCCGAAAATCAACTTTCCACCAATCCAAACATCAGCGCATCTCTTTCCTATCAAAGGTCAGCATCCTACCTCACCGAAACGTCCAAATCAGTCGTCCAGTTCTGACGTCACAGCTGATCTACGGGACGTAGATTTTTGCAGGGGAAGGAGTTAACACGTCGCATTAACATGCACCTTATTATGAATTGCCAGGTCAGCAAATCATGAACGAGCCAGTTATGATTTCCCACGATTGGCGGATATCATATATCGGCACGTTTTGGGGTAAATGCACGGGAGCCTTGAAGGTTGCTGACTCTGCGAATCATCGTGCAACGGCAAGGCAAATGGTTATGTGAGGTATAGGTTATTAAGTTAGGGATAAATTAGTCTTGATTGGACAGTCAATCGAATCAGTTCCGTTGTTTTAATAAATATATTTAAAATATAATTCTTGTATATTATTTTCAGTAAGTCGAACAGTTGGACCGGCCCCTCGGGGGGCAGGCGTTCGCGTTTTTTTTATATAACGGATCGTGAATCCGTTTATTATGTACCAAATTAACGTACCACAAAAATATTTAATTGTTTCACAAATAATGTAAACAAAAAGTAAGAAAATAGATATGAGAAATTTGTTCATTGTGTAATAAAATATTGTTTTTAGCTAAATAAATTCCTTGACAAATTTGGAAAATACCAACGAAACGTCGGAAAAGAATAAAATAGTTTTATTTGCATTCGGAATCAACAGATCTGTAAGCCTGTCATACACATAAATAAACATTAAACTATAAACCAGATCACCACATTTATAAAATCATTAATTAAGCGGAGGGCCTGCCATTACCATCATAAAGGTTTAGTAACAAGTTACTTTCTTATTACAATGAAAAACTTTTTTGAACATATTAAATACAAATACATTAACGAAACAACGATGATACTTAAGCACTACTGCAGACAAAACAAGAGCTTAGCCAATTAAAAAGAGAGATTACAATACCTACTTTCATGCAAAGATTACGGAATGATACCTAAACATTTATCCAACACCACCTCAAAGACAATAGAATTATTTATTTCTGACACAGTTAAAACCAAGTTTGAAAAAATAAATAATTTATTTTAACATAAAATACTGAAACTAGAAATCAAGCAAACACACATAAATATTAAACAATAACCAACAACATTTTCCATGCAACCAATAAAATGAAAACCACACTTAATGACGACGAGTACAGAGTATTTGTACTTAAACAAAAACATAACTATTACTTCATAGCATCACAAACGAAAATAACACACTCAAAAAAACTAGACAAACTTAAAGATGATCATATAAGGGCAATATGATTTACTTTCAACGCGAGTTGGTTTGTCAACAAGACCAACATTGAATTTCCACCAGAAAGTAAATGGTTACTTTCACTTGGTAGAAAATTTGCTTTACCAGTAGCAAAAAACAATTTGTCACCCATACATGTTATAGCTGACGTAGATCAATTTAGACAAAAAATTGAAGAAGAAAAAGACAAAGATGTTGCCAGACTAAAAATTGCAAATAACATAACCACTTTTCAGAGAAAAATCTCGAAAAATATAAAGGAAAAATTAATTTTAAAAATCTATGATATAACACAAAAAGTAATAAAAAAACATAAAAATCAAATAATAATAACAAATGCTGATAAAGGAAATAAAACGGTAATTATGTATAAATCAGATTACATGAGCAAAATGAACACATTATTGGAGGACAAAAGCACATATAAGACGATAAGAACAGACCCGACACCGGATCTACAAAAAAGGAACAATAGCATAGTAAATGACTTATTTAAACAAAAATATATAGACATCAAACTCAAAACAAAACTTTATTGTTCAGCAGCTGTACCACCTCGGTTGTATGGCCTGCCAAAAATTCATAAACCTGTCGCCCCCTAAGACCAATATCATCTTCATGTAATGTTCCCTGTTACCAACTCTCCAAATATATAGGTGAAACTTTAAAAACAATCATCTCACCTAACTACAATATCAAAAATGCATATCAATTAAAGGAAAGAGTAGAAGACATCGTTTTGGAGGATGATGATATACTAGTTTCATTCGATGTGATATCCCTATTCACGAACATACCCACATATTTAGCTATCAAAAATATAATGAAACAGTGGGAAACCATCAAAACAACAACACAAATACCAAAAACACAATTTTTAAAAATATTAGAATTCTGTTTGAAAGACAACAATTATTTCAAATTCGAAGAAAAAATCTTCATCCAAACATTTGGAATGCCCACCCTCTTTCCCCAACCATCGCTGATATTGTACTTGACAATCTACTTGACAATGCCTTAGACGATTAATTGTTAAATACGTTTACGATGTTTTTGCAATAATAAAAAAACCGAATACTGATATAATAACAAAAACACTAAATAACAATCACAAGAAACTTTTTTTTTTTGATGTCACCTACATGACCTACAGCCCACTAAAAGTTATATATATATCTATCTTTATCGATAAAAAGGTCACAAATATTAAATAATCACAAGAAACTACAATTCACAATTGAAATAGAATGCAACAAGAGCCTGCCCTAATTGGACACTAGACTTCATTGACAAAACAACAAAATAATTCTTGACTGATATTCAAAAGAAGCACCTTCTGGCAGAATGATGAATTTCTACTCCACACAACCCATGAGCCAGAAAATTAACACGGCAACAAACTTCACTAACAAGGTAATCGACATAAGCGACAAACAATTTCACAAAGAAAACATAACTAACATACAAAAAATACTTAAAATGAACAATTATCCAAACTATATAATAAATGAAATAATAAATAATAAAATAAATCAAGGTAAAACTAATAATAATAATAAAACTAACAATAATAATAAAACTAACAATAACAAAAAACAACAGAAAATGATGCTGGCAACACCAAAACATTTTGCAGTATTCCATATATTCCCAAATTGACACATAGCAAAAGCCTACACGAAGTAATAAAACAAGACAGAATTGAAATGTCATTTGCATACAAGGCAAATTGCACTTTGGGATAGCTTTTTACGAACACAAAAGCACCAATAAAAAAAGAACAACACAATGTTGTGTATCAAATTGGATGCAATGGTACTGAAAACAACAGCTGCGATATGGTGTACATACGAACGACGAAGAGGACACTCGGAGTGAAGATAGCCGAACAGAAAGCAGACATTAGGAACACAAAAGCACCAATAAAAAAAGAACAACACAACGTTGTGTATCAAATTGGATGCAATGGTACTGAAAACAACAGCTGCGATATGGTGTACATACGAATGACGAAGAGGACACTCGGAGTGAAGATAGCCGAACAGAAAGCAGACATTAGGAAAAAGAAAACAACCACAGGCTTATTTCAGCACATAGATGAAACCAAACACACAGCTGATTTTGATGTCAAAATATTGGACAAGAAGAAGAGGGGAAATACGAGATACACACTAGAAAACTTGAGAATACAAGAAAGACTGACCAAAGCAATGAACACGAAAGAAGACAAAGACAACATTAAGTCAAATTACAGTGTGACACTGTAGAAAGTTATGTGATATTAGCATTTAAGTCCTTGTCTGTTTATTTATTTGTTCGTTGTGTATTTATGTACCAAATTAACGTACCACAAAAATATTTAATTGTTCCACAAATAATGTTAACAAAAAGTAAGAAAATAGCCATGAGAAATAAATGCTAAATAAAAGCTAAATAAACGCCTTGATAAAGTTGAAAAATACCAACGAAACGGCGGAAAAGAATGAAATAGTTTTATTTGCATTCGGAATCAACAGACCTGTAATAGCCCTTCCACACTTACCCACTTTGTTTTAATACATGTCAAATTGAAAGTGGGAAAGAATTCAACGCGACTGCCAAATTTGTGGGAAAGAAATGACTTTTTCATATTTTGCTTCCACACTTGCTTGTATTAATACATGTCAAACTGTTTAACCGTCCTGTGAAACATACCTACGTGAATTTCTTTTGTGGAGTTTTATTTTTGTTATTAAAGTGTTTTGCTAAAATAACTAAAGGTAATACAAATTTAATAATTGTATAGCTATGTTGGGAAATATCTATTATTGTATTGATTAATTAATCAAATTGTAAATCTGAGTGAAAGCTCAACAAAAATTTGAAAAAGTTACCTTCTATTATTTTTTTTTCTCATGAATCAAGATGTACGATGAAGAGACTTTAATTGAAATTATTTGCTTGGTTATTGCATTACAAAAAAAAAGATAAGAAGTAAGACAAATAAAAAATTGAAAAGGCGCAGATGTTTGTGGAGCCGTAAATGGCTGTTGGAGCGCCAACACAGTAAGGATTTATCCCACCTAGAGCTTAAAGAGCTTCAGTTTGAAGATGCAAAAGGGTTCAAAAACTTCACCCGAATGACACCGAAGACATTCAAAATAATTTTAAACAAAGTAGAGCCCATCATATCAAAAGAAAACACTGTTCTTCGGGAAGCAATTCCCGCATCCACAAGGTAGGTATTCAATTTAATTTCTTATATTGCTTGATTTAAAATGAATTCTTTTGCATAGATTACTAATTACATTGCGGTTCTTAGCTGTTGGATCAACTTACACCGACTTATCTTTTGGTTTCCAATTTCTGTCCAATCTATTAGTTTGATTGTTCCGGAAACTTTGGAGGCAATATACTCCGTATTGAAGGATGAGTTTATAATAATATAATGTATATGTTTCGTAAAAAAAATATGATTTCGATATACAAAAAATGGGCACGACTGGATCGCCCAAACTTGCTCTCGTAGCTAACAACATAAACGTACATAGCTAGAAATTGATGAGGTACATTATGTATCGATTTAAAAAACGTTTGGGCATATTGGCCAAAAAACACCATGTACCAAGTTTGAAGAAAATCCTTCCAGCCGTTAAGGCTGTAGAAGCACGTTCTCCATCATCGCAATGTTAGGGAAAATTATTATCTCGAGTTCAATTTTTTAAACAAATCCATAACTTCAAATATAGTACCTATGCATCGCACCGCAAGTAAAAATACTTCGCATATTGCGATTTTGGGTTTCCAGGTCACCTCAATCTGCTGTACTTGGATTTTAATACAATCGTATGAATTTAAGTTATAAATTCCAACAAATTAGAATTTTTGACAAAAAAAAACATATAGGGCCAGAGCCTCCAGCACGTTTTGAGAGTGGATGCATAACCAAAATATGAGTATGACGGTTTTTAGGTGCATATATCGTGGTATCAAGTCTGTCGATGAGAGTGCTTAGCAATTCTAAGAATTTATTATTTGTTTCCGACATGACCTTTCCTCTCATGCTTGGCCTGCATTAATACCATCTCAGCATCTCGCATCCAAATCACCTGAATCCCTAATAGACCATCTTGGACTGGTACTTTCTCCAAAGATACCACCAAAGCCTCATTCCATGGAATATCATGTGTCGTTTTCGATTGGATTTCGGAGCAGTACTACTCCCTTTTGATTCCAATCGAATTATTTTCTGTCGTTCACTGACTTATTTGTAAAATATTTATGAGTGTGTGAGTAAACTGTCTTTACTTGTGTTTAACTTGTGCTTGCAATGCACATGCCTGAAGATTTTGAAATGTCGATCGAAGATTATCAACCAAACCGAATTTCTCACGCTCATCTTGAACTTCGTAACGGGTAAGAACGTTAAAAGCTTCCTGAAAATTGAGAAAAAGTTTTATGTTCTGAGTTAAAAAAAAATAAGGGGTTTTTACCTCGATGGGATCGATACACATTTCCATGTAAACTTCTTGGTCTCGGATTTAACCCAATGTCTCCATAATGGCTTGGCAAATATTGCAGGCTCAAGATAAAAAGGACTGAAGACTCAACCAATCAATCGATTTTCGGATGTATCATGTATTTTTCCTTGCAAAATTTTGCGACTTTCGGGCTTAACATTTTTCGTACAGTTGGAGAGGATTGACATGGCTCCCACCCCGTCTTAATTGTCCACAACATGACGCCTTCACAGGCCATGAACGATGGCCGGACTATGGAACATGTCTAAAAAAAATCCAATGGAGTCGCAAAAATCCATGTCCAAGCAGATTGTGGACTGGAGTGTAGATTTGATTATGGACATCGTTCATGGCCTGTGGAATCGGGGTGTAATCGAGTTGTAGAAACTTTTCAGCATATGTGGCTTTTGTGGCCGTTCCTCGGATGCAAGATAATAATTTGTTGATGTCTTACTTTTTATCATCGGGCTGATGTCCATTGCCACGTGGATTTACTAATGTATTATCTGTGGCCAATTGACTCTCTCTGCTACTAATCCATTGTGCTACACCCTTGGAAATTCCGGTTATATTCTTTCCCACTGTGTTCGATATTATGTACTGTGCATATATAAACATTATATCGAAGAGAAGAAGAAGGCGTTTCCCTTCCGCGAGATGCAGCAGAAGAAGGGGAAACCACATTTTCCGCATGGAATAATCTTCTTATATCATTCGTTTACGAACCGCTTAATAAACTAGACGTATGTCATTTCTATAATAACCCAAGACTTTGTGTTTTATTTTGAATGTTAAAAAAAGGATTACAGTCCAACAAAAGAGCCAGATAAGGCCAATATCAATCACGGTCCTTCAGAGCCGAACATTGGGCAAGCCCTATAGAGCAAGTGTTATAAACAATAAAAGCCGAGCATATTAACAATTTAAAAACAAAACAGTGCAAATGCAAGCGCAAGCGCAAATCAAAAGAGTAGTGCCGAAAGTAAAAGCTACATTTCTTTAAAATTTATACCTCATCTACCTATATTGTTAAGTGCATATCATATAGGTGAGTACCTACCTACACACAAACATATTTTATTGTTTTCGCAAATGCAAATTGCAAATTGTGTCTTATAAGACATTCATATACCTACCCGCTTAAGCTAAATAAGCAAAGGTATACATAAGCTCATTTATGTGAAAATTCGTAAGTATTGATTTGACAGGCTCTATTTACCTACTTTGTTCGCCTGAGCGCATGTGCATATGGTTCACGGTGGCTATGTATTTATTTACCACCACAATGCTACATTTAAGGAGACAAAAAACATGCAATCTACGCAACTGCCCAAATACAAACCATGTATGTACTTGTGCATAAATTATTTGTCATTTATGGTTGTAGGTAGAAGCATGCAGATCCAGATATTCCTACTTATATATTTTTGTATATATCTTACTTTTATGCATATCACTGCAAGTGCACAATTAACATTGATAGTAATGTGTGCGTTCTTACTTTTATGTGCATCCTTAAGTACATATACGTACATAATATGCAAATGATCTTACCTCCCCTCCGGAACTTACTTCTTAATGTAGTCAACTGCTTAGGGGGTGTGTCTTTGGTGCAAATGAACTCACCCTGTGGCTATATACTGAACATCTATCTGGTTGCACAGGCTCCGGCACGATCGTTGGCGATTTCGTGTGCATTGTGCATCTCCTTTCTCTTTCTCGAATATAGAAGTCAACTGACCACTCATGTGTTGGATTAATTGGTTTGCAGGTATATTTACTTATTTTTAATTGTAAATAACAAGACTTACAAACTACAAGTATAGAGGCAGACTGATAGAGTGTGAACGAATTATAAGGAGAGAAATGGTTTTAAGGGTTGGCCTTCCTCAGAGGCCAACTCAGGAATCATGTAAATGCATTTCAATATACATAAGTATTAGAAATTAACATCTATTTTATTATAAAGTCGGCAATTTGGATTTTCCAATAAATAATAATCTATCTTGTCTCTGGTTCTTGCTTTCTCTTAAAGCAAGGGACAGAGATAGAGATAGACTTACGAACAAGCAGTCGATCAAGGAGCAGTAGAGGAGCGTATTTGTCTAAATAGATAATTTGTCGTTGGCTTTTGCATGTGGTTAAAGTTTAATGTGAAGCAAGTCACAAGTGGGTGTTTCTGTTGTCAATGGAGATGACTTGCAATATAAAACAAAAAGGAAAAACAAATACGAAAGCGAGTGTGCGCTATGTACCTATACCTTCTTACCCCTTTTTTGCCTACGGGATGAATTTCTTTCCCCCTCTCTCTGGCAATGTACAACCAAAGAACTTGCTCAAACTTAAACAAAGAAAAAATAAAGAAAGAAAAAAAAAGGAACAACTTCTGCTTCACAATTACCACATTTAAACACAATTATATTGGACCGTTAGGGTCTACTATATTGTTTGTTTGTTTTTTACGAAGATCTTTTTTTTATTTTATTGGTGTACACTGTTGACCTTTTTCCCTTGTGCATCTGGTGGCCGGTCCATGTGATCATAAAATCATTTTTACTACCGTTACGGTCAATATTTTTTATGATGCAAATTTGATCCTTTTTTGTTTTTGTTATTGTTTTGTGTCTTATTGATAATGCAGCTGGCTTGCGATCTTTAAAATAAATAGTCCATAGTAATAAACCATGGCGCCGCGCCAGTCCAGGCTGTTATTAGATAGGTACGCTTGTCATTCGTTCTGTAATAGTGCAAATTTGATACTCTCTTCTTCTTTTTTGTTTTTGTGCGTCTCATTGTCGAACCTAGTTTCCTTTGTGCAGCAAGTGGTTGAGCAATGGGATTATAAAAATTATTTTCCTACCGTTACAGTCTATTTTATTTTTTGATGATGCAGATTCCTCATTTTTATTTGTGGTTTTAATTTCTCACTCCCGACCTTCATCAGCTGATTGATTATTTTTAAAATAAATTTAGTCAATCATACTCATAACTCATGGTGCTATCCCTGGTTATCATTTCACTGGTTCGTTTGATCGCTTCTTATGATGCAGTCCAGTCAACGGGTCTTGTTGCATTGAATATTGCTTATTCTAGCAGCTGATTTTTCAATCAAAGTATGAGTATCTGGCAGCTCTAAGCGCAGCTAGTTCATAAAATCATTAATCTTGGATTCATTTTAGACTACCGTCTGATTCTACTACTTCTTTTGCAAAGAAATATGCTTCCTTCATTGTTTCTTTTCTTGAAAGATGAGTCATCAATTTAGGATAAAGTTTAACTTAATTGCTCTATGAGACGCCGAAATTTGTTTGCTTTCCTTTTAGAATCGAAAAGGTTTGGATTAATTGTTAGCTTCAAAATCAATAATGGCAGTTTCCTAAAAAGGTGACATTTGTATACAGAGCAGTTGGTCGCAAGAGCCAACATTTGTATAGAGAGCAGTTGCCCGCAAGAGGTAACATTTGTTCACAGAGCAGTTCCTAAAAAGGTGACATTTGTATACAGAGCAGTTGGTCGCAAGAGCCCACATTTGTGTAGAGATCAGTTGCCGCAAGAGATGACATTTCTATACAGAGCAGTTGCCTAAAAAGGTGACATCATAGCAGTTGCCCGCAAGCGGTGACGTTCGCCTTCAAAGGGTAAATTTTATTGAGACGTTCGCAGGACGAAGCATTTGTCATATCGAAGACAATGTTTAGTCCAAACGTAGAGCAAGAGCGTGCACTCGCACAAGAGCATTACCTTTCAAAGGGTAAATTTTATTAAAGCGTTTGCAGGACGAAGCATTTGTCGAGTTAATGACGATGTTCAGTCCAAACGTAGAGCAAGAGCGTGCACTCGCACAAGAGCATTACCTTTCAAAGGGTAAATTTTATTGAAACGTTTGCAGGACGAAGCATTTGTCATATCGAAGACAATGTTTAGTCCAAACGTAGAGCAAGAGCGTGCACTCGCACAAGAGCATTACCTTTCAAAGGGTAAATTTTATTGAAACGTTCGCAGGATGAAGCATTTGTCGAGTTAATGACGATGTTCAGTCCAAACGTAGAGCAAGAGCGTGCACTCGCACAAGAGCATTACCTTTCAAAGGGTAAATTTTATTGAAGCGTTTGCAGGACGAAGCATTTGTCGAGTTAATGACGATGTTCAGTCCAAACGTAGAGCAAGAGCGTGCACTCGCACAAGAGCATTACCTTTCAAAGGGTAAATTTTATTGAAACGTTTGCAGGATGAAGCATTTGTCATATCGAAGACAATGTTTAGTCCAAACGTAGAGCAAGAGCGTGCACTCGCACAAGAGCATTACCTTTCAAAGGGTAAATTTTATTGAAACGTTCGCAGGATGAAGCATTTGTCGAGTTAATGACGATGTTCAGTCCAAACGTAGAGCAAGAGCGTGCACTCGCACAAGAGCATTACCTTTCAAAGGGTAAATTTTATTGAAGCGTTTGCAGGACGAATCATTTGTCGAGTTAATGACGATGTTCAGTCCAAACGTAGAGCAAGAGCGTGCACTCGCACAAGAGCATTATCTTTCAAAGGGTAAATTTTATTGAAACGTTCGCAGGATGAAGCATTTGTCGAGTTAATGACGATGTTCAGTCCAAACGTAGAGCAAGAGCGTGCACTCGCACAAGAGCATTACCTTTCAAAGGGTAAATTTTATTGAAACGTTCGCAGGATGAAGCATTTGTCGAGTTAATGACGATGTTCAGTCCAAACGTAGAGCAAGAGCGTGCACTCGCACAAGAGCATTACCTTTCAAAGGGTAAATTTTATTAAAACGTTCGCAGGATGAAGCATTTGTCGAGTTAATGACGATGTTCAGTCCAAACGTAGAGCAAGAGCGTGCAATCGCACAAGAGCATTACCTTCTAAGGGTAAATTTTATCTGAGCTGACGTTCGCAGGACGAAGCATTTGTCATATCAAAGACAATGTTCAGTCCAAACGTAAAGTAAGAGCGTGCACTCGCACAAGAGCATTACCTTTCAAAGGGTAAATTTTATTGAAACGTTCGCAGGATGAAGCATTTGTCCAGTTAATGACGATGTTCAGTCCAAACGTAGATCAAGAGCGTGCAATCGCACAAGAGCATTACCTTCTAAGGGTAAATTTTATCTGAGCTTACGTTCGCAGGACGAAGAATTTGTCACAACGAAGACAATCTTCAGTCCAAACGTAGAGCAAGAGCGTGCAATCGCACAAGAACATTTCCTTCTAAGGGTAAATTTTATCTGAGCTTACGTTTGCAGGACGACGCATTTGTCACAATAAAGACAATCCAAACGTAAAGCAAGAGCGTGCAACCGCACAAGAGCACTACCCTCACAGGGTAACATGATTGCTTTCCGTATTGAATATTAAATTTATTTTAATTATATATTAATCGCCAGCAACATGCTAATAATATTTGTTCTTTTTTCTTTACTTTTCTTTTTTGCGAGCATCACCGATCTAGAGCAATGGCAGCTTATGCCATGAGAAATTTCGAGGTATGGTAGAACTGCTTTATCATCACAAAAAGAACACAGAAGGTTCCTGCTGGACTTAAAAGAACATATTATCAACAACAAATCGAATCATCATGATGCATAGATGGTGGTTGTTCAAAGTGGGCAGAAATATATGTTTACACCCAACAATCTGAAAAAAGGAGAGTGTGTTCAGTAAGGCATTCATGGTGTTGACTCTATTGAGTCAAAGTGGGCAGGAACATTTAAGAGTGCAAGACTTATTGAGCTATCATTCTTCAATAAGAAAGATGCTTCGCATACCAGCCTATATTCAGCGATTCTTGCATGTGTTCTTCGTAAAATGGTCTAACAGCCCGATTCTACCCAACATCACTGATACATCGCAAGTCACAAGAAGAGAAACTTTTTCGATGACAACAGGTACTAACAAGTTAGCAAAGAGGAAAAGAACATCATCAGAGCCTTTGAAACAGACTATTGGGCAACAGAACCGAATCAAAGATTTAGTTACCAGCGTACCAGAAGAATACTAACGAGCATAAGCTTTTTGGATTAAACATACTCAAAAGAAAAAGTATCCATTACGCAGTCCATTACCGAATGATAGTAACTTGTCATCGCTAACGCCTTTTATGGATGACTCTGGCATAACTCGAATTGGTGGTCGTTTATGTCGTTCTGAACTCACTTTTGACCAAAAACATCCGATCCTGCTTCCCGCCAAAATCCTCCTCGCTCAGAGACTAACGCAGCAGGTACATGACAACACACAACATGATGCGTAACGTGCACCTGGTATCGACAAAAGGTTACAAGTCAACTGATGGCCGACCTTCTAGCCGCTCGGGTACAAATATCTCGACCATTCAAACAGTGTGGGGTTGATTTTACCGGCCCGTATAGAATTCGTGCATATTCTGGACGTGGTGTTCCCGTGACATCGAATGCCTACCTGTGTCTTTTCATAGATTTTCCTACGAAAGCAGTTCATTTGGAGTAAATGAGCGATCTCAGCGCAAAAGCATTCTTGGCAGCATTGGACCGTTTAGTTGCACGAAGAGGCATATGTACAGTGACAACGGGACGAATTTTGTTGGTGCGAATTCGATATCTACTAAAACGAATAGAAGAGCAGTTTAATGAGAAGGAACACCAGGACGAGGTGGCTAAACGCAAAATAACGTGGCATTTTATACACCTTTAGCGCCACATCACGGTGGGTTTTGGGAACGAGCAAAATATCATCTGAACGGATAAATTGGCATTCACAGGTTTACATTTGAAGAGCTGTACACCGCGTTCGTTCGTATAGAAGCCTGTCTGAATTCTCGACCTCTGTGTGCGCTCAAAGACGATCCAAATGATCTTACTGCTCTAACGCCAGGGCATTTTCTGGCTGGCGGTAAAAGTCCACCCTCTCGGTCCAAACGTGGAAGCAGTTCCGATGCATCAACTCGATAGCTGGGACAAAACCATAAATTTGAGCAGAGCTTTTGGAGTAGATGGTCTCAGGACAATCTGGAATTACTGCAGTTGCGCATAAAATGGATGCAACCAGATCGAAACTTTGAAGTTTGTGATCTGGTATTTCTTAAAGAGGACTACTAACCACCAGGAATTTGGAGGTAGAGTACGAAGTGCACGAATCCGGACAAGCGGGCGAATCTATGACCGCCCTATCACCAAATTATGCCTCATACCAGTGGAGACCAGTCTACAACCCCACAACGAGATGTGTGCAAACGGGAAGTGCACTGATGGTTGTACATTACCAGCTACAGAAGAAGCCATTATATACAAGCAATTGCAGGAGTGAAATACCCGAATCGACTTGGTTTTCCATTGGACTACGTATGCAGGGGCGCCAATGGTTTTCCCAATGTCCTAAAGAGCAAATGCTATTCGGAAGAGGCCCCAACAACAATAATAATAGATTATCCAAACATCGGTATTCGGCAGTCCAATTTGAATTTTTAAACCTGCTGGTTTAAAGTGGGCAGTATGTTCGATATTATGTACTGTGCATATATAAACATTATATCGAAGAGAAGAAGAAGGCGTTTCCCTTCCGCGAGATGCAGCAGAAGAAGGGGAAACCACATTTTCCGCATGGAATAATCTTCTTATATCATTCGTTTACGAACCGCTTAATAAACTAGACGTATGTCATTTCTATAATAACCCAAGACTTTGTGTTTTATTTTGAATGTTAAAAAAAGGATTACAGTCCAACAAAAGAGCCAGATAAGGCCAATATCAATCACACTGTAATTACCATCTCTTGAAATTCGTCGATGCTAGTCTTTATGGTGACATTGGGGTATAATGAGAAAAACATGTAAGGCTAAAATTGTTTTCTTTGACACAGCTGTTTCGTGGTTGGTGATGTCGTCTACGGGGATGAAACGTCGTCGGATCTAATGCAGCTCGTTAAACCTTAATGAGGACTTCGTTTACTTTTCTGCTACAATAACTACACATTTTCACAACCACATTGCAACCCAATTCCTGAGAAGAAAAAAATGAAAACAAACAAAAAAACAAGAAACATATCCTTTGAATATAAAAGTAAAGAATATTTTTATCAAAACCCACCCACATGCCCCCCTTTCGGTAAACTCTCACTGGTCGAGAATAGTAAAAGTGGATTCTCGAAGCAAGACCACAAAATACTCCAATCCTGTTGTTTGGTTACCTTCCTTATCACCACTGGAATTTGCCGAAGATTTTTGATCTTTTGGACTAGCTTAAAGGCGGAAGAAAAGAAGGAAGTATAAAGAGAATGATTATTTGTACTTTTTTTTTAATTTGAGTATGTTTTGTTTTGTTGGACATAATCCATCGAATAATGATACCACATCATTACCGGCAATTTCTTTAAATGTCGCTGTAGCCTTATCATCTAAGCATAAGGATTGCGATTCAATTCGATTGCAGCTTTTCTGTAAATGAAAATAAAACAAGGATTACAAAATTATATTTTATGTATGAATAAATATGGTGATTTATGAAAAGAAAGGATGTGGAAGTAAAAAAACATGGACTGGATTCATAGTTAGAAGACAAACTGTAATTAAAAGTTTAAATTTGTTTGAAATGTCCTTAAAAATGTTCCCTAATAACATATTTTTCGCCGTTGTTGGTCATTTACATATCCCGTTCTGTGTGGTTCTCCTTTCCTCAGATTTTGTATTATATTTTTTAACACAATTTTTTTTACGCTATTTTATTTTGATTTGGTTTGTTTTCTTTTTTATCACATGTTTAATATATATCAGAATACGCTTAAAGTTACATGCAGCTGGTTACTACGAATATGTGCCGTAGATGTATGCATAGTTTTATTTTATTTTTGTTATACTATTCTTCATTTTTGTTTGAATTCCTTGTTGTTCTCGGATATGTGCATTGCATTGAAACTTTGAAACTTCGCAGTCGCTGGCTGGCAGCTTCAATGTTTATTGACGTGTTATGATTTTCCAACGAAGTTGTTCTATAATAACAAAGTAATAATTATTTAATAAGACCGTTATCGCCTTGTCCCGAACGAACAAAAGAAACAAATTGAAACGGGTCGCGCGTCTCGCAATTTCGAGAAAATTCCACGGAACGAAAGCCAATCGAATATGATAATTACACAATATGATACTTCAAAATAAAACGAATCTACAATCACCAATGAATAAGAAAACTCTACTTATCTGTTCTTTTGTTAACTGCCAACGAATCCTTCCTATTTTTCTTTTGTTTGCTCGCTTTCCTTTCAAATATGCTTTATTTTTCTGTTGAACCTCTTCACCAAACTTTCTACCTATTTCCTCTTGTTTTTCCAACCAGAAAAATTTAGGAAAATCCCACTTGATTTATTTCTCGTGCTATCTTCAAAATTGATTTCCGTTGTCCTTTTGACACTTTTCCCTCTGTTCCAGCCATTTCTCAAAAATCTAACTTATTCAAAGCTTTTCAGTACAAGAAGTGTTCGTCCGGATTTTTTAATGTCCATCGGAACCTCTTCTCGTACCTATTTCCCCATGCTTTCGGTCAATTGGAACCCGCGGTCACGTCATTGTAAGCCACTCTCAGCTACTTGCTAACGAGCGCTACCGATGTCGAAATCTAGCGGTCCTGCTTACTCGCAAATGTCTCTCCCTGGTTATGCACTGTCATCGTAGAATTCGCCGCCCGCTGGTGGCAACTTCCAGGAGCGGCGAACCAGATGGACACATTCAGCCATTTTCCCCCTATTTTTCTTGAGAAAAGCCCGACCGAAAACAAAATGTCAAAAACCAAAGGACTCAATTTCGATTTATAAGGCATTATTCCCCTCCAAATACCGTCTACAAGATTCAAAAGGAAAAAAGGAGACAACTATGAAATATCCCTTGGCCAGTAACTCCATTTTTGAAAGAAAACAAACAATGTTTTCATTTTGAGGAAAAGTTGGCAGCTATTCACTATACAACGCGATTTACTACAATTACTTCGGTGGACTTTCGTAAGATATTGGGTTTGGGGATTTGCTAATAACATTCAATTTTTTTTACAAATTAAGATTTAGAAAATGTTATTTATATGACATGAAAAGATTAATGTTGGGCTCTAGGCTATTCTCAAAATCAGTTACTTCTAGCGATCGGATTCGATTCCAAAATAGACCATCTGTCTGTTGGTATTCATATATGGTGAATACCTCATCCACTGTAACGCTACGATTGTATCGATGTTTGTTTCTTCAAGATACTGGGAGAGTGTACCATTGGCTGATGGACCATGGCTGCCCCACTCTCTCACAGTATATTGAATGAAACACCTGTGTACAAAAAAGACAGGAGCAAGGATTTGGAAAGTGAAAAGAATAGTTCTTGTGGCGGTAAATTTTACCGTGACAAATCCCACCCTTTCCTCCTTGGAAATGTGTTTATGCCTTTGAAGAAGTAAACAATTTCCTGCGGATCAAGTTGGTTAACGTTACAACAAAGGTAATCCATCAGGCCAAATATGGCATTCTGTTAAAATTTAACAATTGAAATTGAAGAAAAAGAAAAAAAAAATTAAACAATAACAAAAATAAAAATAAAAACTTTACTCGAATTGGGACTTTTTGACTGAGTTGACTTAGTTTAGTTATATTCAGATGAACCGTTGAAAGATTAAAGATCCTTCGTGTACCAAGTGCCACGATCTTTACCGGACATAAGTCCAAGGAGACAGCCGTTTACGAATTATAAATGGGCCTACGTACTGTGGAGCTAGTTTAGCTGCACAGTAATTTGCGGCATCAGATAAAACAAAATTCCTTCGCCAAACAACATCTTTCGGAAAGTACTGAACGTCTCTTCTCCGGAGGTTGTAGGCCTCGGCTGACTTTTTGGTGGCCACTTGAATTTTACTAACTATGTCTGCTCTAAGTCTCTAAAAACGTTCGCCTATATCTCCGTCTGAATCAATCCTATTTGTATCTTCTGAATTGTTACTAAGTCGAACCACTTCCTGTCCACTAGTTGACATCTTCTTTCCAAAAATCTATACTAATCATTTCCCAGGGTAAAGAAACTCCTATTCTCTCAGTCATAAGACCAGCTGGTTTATCATTGACTGGTTTCACTGATTGACAAGTGCTGCACTTACTAACGTACCTAGTTACATCTCCCCTCATCTTTGGCCAATAATATTTGGCCCCTACTCTCGCGAACGTTTTCCTAACCCCCATATGTCCTGCTAATGGGCTGTCGTGACACTCTTTCAGAATACCTAATCTATCTTTTCTACCTATTACTAGTTTCCATTCATCATTATTCTCGTGTACTACTAAATGCTTCATTTTAACGTACTTAAACAGGTGGTCGTTCTCCACTCTCCATGCTAGATATGCTAACGGGTTCGCTTCGACCTCTGAGATCATTTTTCCCACCAAAGGGTCCCTATCCTCTTCCGAGATTCCGGTCACCACCGGAACTCCTCAAGACAGCATGTCGGGTACGACATGATCTTTTCGCTTGCGATGGATTATCTCATAATCGAATTGCTTCAACCTAACAGCCCAGTGAGCTAATCGTCCTTGTGGGTCTTTGAGATTACTCAACCAAATTAATGAGTAGTGATCAGTTACGACTGTAAATCGAATACCTTCGATATACGGCCGCAACTTCTCAACTGGCCATAGAACGGCTAAACATTCTTTTTCCGTAGTAGAATAGTTCTTTTCTGATATATTTAATGATCTGATCAAATAGCAGATCACCTTTTTCCCATCCTCAAAATTTTGCGATAGAACTGCACCAATGCCATAGTCAGACGCGTCCGTCTGTACTACAAATGGTAGTTTGATGTCAGGGCATGTTAGAATTGGTGCAGTAATAAGGCACTCTTTCGCTTTTCTGAAACTATCCTCGCATTTCTTCGTCCAAGTGAATTTCTTTGATTTTTTTTAGTAAATCCGTTAAAGGCCTAACTAAACAAGCGAAGTTTGGTACGAAACGTCGGTACCATATTACAGTTCCTATGAAGCTCCTAACCTCTTTCACATTCTTTGGTGCAGGTAAATTGACCATACTCTCTACCTTTTCCGGATCAACGTGTAATCCGTCCCTATCTACTACATGGCCTAAGAATTTCAGTGATGGTCTACAAAAGTGACATTTATCACGCCCTTTCTTCAGACCTTCCTCTTGTAATCGTTGTAATACTTCTTTAAGGATTTCTAAATGCTTATGAAATGTATTTGAAATGATGATGATATCATCCAGATACACGAAAACGTGTGGTGTTTCTGAGTTATTCTAAAATCGATGAAATTATCGGTAGGGGGTAAGCATCCCTTTCCGTTACTTTATTAAGTTTGCGATAGTCCACGAAAAACCTGAACGTACTATCCTTTTTCTTGATTAAAACTATTGGGGAGGCCCAAGGACTATTTGATTTTTCTATAACGTTTTCATCTAACATTTCCTTGAGTGATTTGTCAATATGAACCTGCATTGCAGGGGAAACTGTGCAATATCTCTGTTTTATGGGGTCTGATGAGGTCCTAATTACATGTTCTACCAGATTTGTTTTCCCTAAACCCTCAGGTATGTTTTTAAACAGGTCTTCAACTAACGTGCTAAGATTGCTTCTCTGCCCATCGTTTAAATCTGATTCTTCTATAATCGACGTGGTTCCGATCGAAGCCAACGTCTCTTGATTTGAAAAGCTCGACATGTGAGAGCGAAGATCCGGGACTATTCCTGACTGTGCCCAAAAGTTAGCACCTAATATCATCGCATGCGGAAGCGAAGGAATGACCAATTATTCAACCAAAACTGATCTGTTTTCTATAACTATCGGTAAATTGACTACCCCTAAAACTCCTACTCCTGCACCATCAGCTATATAAACATTTCTAAAATCGCTTGTATCTAAATTTAATTCTAAGTCCTTCAATATTTTCCATGGATTTCTACAAATAATAGTTCACGAAGCTCCTGAATCTAATAATCCCAATATTTTAACTCCGTAAATATTAATCCCTAGCTAAGGAAGCCTATCGTCTCCACTTGTCTCTAAAGTGAAACCCAACTGTACCATGTCTACCAGTTGGTCGGCAGCAGGTGGTGACCTTACTAAATACGACGGTGTTCTTGTCCTGCTGGCCCAAAAGACCGTTGCCCGTTTCCCGAAGATCGACGACATTCTCGTCGTGTTGTCCCTACCGTCCCACATCCGAAACAGCGCCTAGGGGCGGAACAGACTAGAGAAATGTCTTTCCCTATTACAATTAAAACAACGAATCAATCTGTTAAGTGGGGCGTCCCGATTCACTGCCACTGTTGCTTCCTGCACGGCAGCAACATATGCGACATCAGGTTCCAAGGTTTGCCGAGAGCGGCTGGTGGAAGGGGGAACGAATGCCTCAACGTTGGTCCTAATAGTTTCTAAGCTTCTTCCCAACGCAACCAGTTCGTTAACCGATTTGATATCGGCCACCCAAGCTGCGTCTGGTAAAAGGGTGCAATATTCTTTAACAAAATTGATAGTTTCCTACTTTCAGTTAATGGTTCCGAGAGTCTCTTGAATAGGGTTTGCATCAACGCAATATACATTCCCATCGCCTCATCTCTTCCTCGAGTACGACGCCTTATTTCATCGATCAAAAGATCGTCGTAATTGGAGGGTAAAAATTCCAACTTGAATTCCCTAACAAGTTCCTGCCAAGTAGAAACCGAATCCCTAATCGATCTAAACCAGAGAAGGGACTTCCCAGTAAAAAGATCGACGGCTGACTTAAAAAGTCGCGCTTCCTTAACGTCTCTAGATATCATAAGTTCCTGAATTCTTTCTAAAAATGAGTTCACCGATGAACCGCATCGCTCACCGGAGAACCTTATATTCCATTTTTCGATTCGCTTAGAATGTCGGTTGCAGGTCTCGACTGGTTTATCAGCAATCTCAACCTGCTGTTGACATTCTGAACTCGCAAGTTTATGATTTCCATTTGGTGACATTCCCGAGACTGGTGTCGACGTAATAAGTTTTTATTTATCAAACATTTCTTCATCATCCTCTTCGGTCAAAGTAGCCAACAGCAACAAAACCTCTCCCCGCAGATCAGTCATTTCATTGACCTGATCTGTGGATTCCGCTTAGTCCTATCGCAATAGTCCTATCGATTTTTGCTCTAATTTTTAAATACTCCGATGACTTCGGGTTTATCGGAGGTTCTTTCAAGAGAGTTTTGATATCATCTATTTTAGTCCTAATCGCTTTCAAATCTTCTTCATACGGAAACGGATACTTGTACGAATCCACCCCAATTGTATGGTCAAGCTCCAACAATAATGAAGCCCTTAGCGTCTTCCTTATATCATCGAGTGAACCCTCCTTCAAACCACGGGCATTAATCTCATACGCGAGTTCATCCTTTGAAAGTCGATTAATATTCGACCTATTCATTTTGAATAAATATATTTAAAATGCAAAATAAGGTAAATTGAAAACTAAGTAATCGAAGTAAATCAATGCGAGAGGTTAATTATTCTGTTAACCAAAAAAAAATATATAACTATTAATAGGTATTTCTCTGTTCAAAATCCAAATGAAATCCAACACAGGAGAGAAAAAAAAAAATAAAACGTGCCGCAGAAATAAAAAAAAATTAAACTAGGTATGGTCACCACAGGAATATGGTCACACCTTTGCTTGAAAAGAAAATTTTTGTTTGCAATCAGTAATAAAAGTTTCAGTACTAATGAAACTCTACTACGAAAAAAACTCACTGTCAACAAGGTGCTTCCCTATTTTATTTCTTTTTTAATTAGCACACCACGTCGTAGTCTAATGATAAAATCAATAGTATCACAAAAAAATAGACTAAGATATCTACAATTAATAAAAACAAAATCGAAAATTGTTCCCTCCTTAAAATTCACAAAAATGGATTGAATCGAACGGCACAGAGTATTGGATAGAACAATAAATAAATGTTTCCCCTTTTAAGAGTAAGGTACCTATCTACACACTTCCAAAAGTTATTTTTTTTTTTTTAATTTAAACAGGTTACAAATTTTGTTAAATATACCCCTAAAATAATTTTAACAACCTAAAATTAACTCTTCAATACCCGAACAGATCCACCCTGTAAGTCCACTTCGGCTCACAAATAAATAAATTATCACTCAACAACAGAATCAAAACAAAGACGATATCAATTGATAGAAAATTCGATTAAACTCAAACCAAAGTAATCAATTTCTGTTATGCTTATGCAATTGTGAAATAAGAAAGAGAAAACTATATTGGCACTATTTGGAAAGTCCAACTACAAAAAAAATAACAGGTTGTAGATCACAGATAAGCAATACCTAGATAGGAATCTTTCGTTCGTATCACCCTCCAAAATACATTTGTTTAAATTGTTGTTTTTGTAATTTCATTTCGTGTCCATGAATAGATGTGAACTGCAACAACAATTTAACGCGGTGAATTTGATTTGTTTGACAGTTAATTTTTTTTTCATAAATGTGCTTATTAAAAAATAAATTAACAAAAAAATAATTGTTTCACCAAGCACAATGCCCGCATGGCAAGCGGAACTTGAACGAGTCCTTGAATTTCAATGAAAATTTTTTTGGTGCTTTCATGTTTCTTTCTTTTAATTCGCCAAAAAGCTACTTGGGAAGACGATGCGCGATGAGAACTTTTTGTAGAACTCTGTCGCCTCCGAAGGGGCCCTGTTTGAGCAGAGTATAGCAAAGAGCAAAAGACCTGATTATGTTTATGAAATTTAAAAACATAATTTCAATTTTTTTCAGCTCTACAGCACAATAATTATAAAAAAAATCTCGCCAACCAATAATAAGGTTCGAGAAATCAACTACTATATTCTTAGTTTTAGGGTACAGACACACTTAATATATGAAATTATTTTAATTTATACGTAAGGGGTTGGATTGCATCATGGTCAAATTCCGACGTAAATTTTTAAAAATTTATTTAAGGTCCCCAAACCGATGCGTGGACAACATTTTTGTCAGTCATCGGGTTCATATGGAAAATTACACCGCTTTCATTGTGGGTACCTACTCTCAATTAGTTTCATGAAAAGTGAATGTTTTGTTGTCGTGAGTGTTTCGCTCCGATTTAAGGCTCACCCAAACCAATGCGAAACATTCGTTGCGACGAAGAAACATTAGTCAGTCAAAATTAATTCATATGTTTCTCCGCCGCGTTGGTGTGGGCACTCTCATTTATCACCATGTAAATAAATTTTGACATGCGAATGTTTCTTCGCCGCAACGAATGTTTCACATTGGTTTGGAAGAGCCTTTAACGTTGATTTGAAAGATCCATTACACAATTTAAATTGTGTTGCAACAAAAATGGTCTCCTAAGCCGATGCGAAACATTTGGAATACCAACAAAACATTCATCTGCCAGAATTAATTTGTATGGGGATAAAAGAAAGCACCCACAATGGTGTGAATCTTATCTGTTCTTAATTGCAAAAACTGCAATATAGTCAATTCTGATTGAGGAAAAAACACAATAGGCGTGTTTTATCACAAAAGCCATCCATAGTACAGTACGATTTTACAGGCATTACAAATACAACATCGCTAGTAGCTCTACAGCCAGTAAGAAGTTATACTACGTTTTCTGTCAAAACAATTTTTGTATGTTTTCTTGCAAGAAGGTTTCTTTAGCGAACATTTTAAATTCTCACTTTTGTACTTTTTTGCAAAAGTAGGTAGGTATATGTAGTTAAACCTTAATGTAACTTTCATTTCAACAAAAAAATCAAACCTGTGATAGAAAAATTTGATTTGTTTAGAAAAAAAGATCAAAAATCAAATCTTTCATATAGAAAATTTACACCGGCTACACGATTTTTTTTGCGACTTCCTTACAACAAAAAAAAATAACCTGCAATCGTCGAGAGGAAATCGGCATACAAGAACTTAGCACATTTAAACAAACCCTTGGATTCTTAAATTATCCGCCATTTTGTTCACGAACCGAGGTGATTGATGTTCACCACGGCCATTTGACGTTTGAGCTTGTAGGCAAACCGAATTGACAGCCGTAGATTCCCATCTAGGTATTGCTTATCTGTGTTGTAGATTCGAAAGAATTTACCGTAGACCGAAATGTTAATGTTTTATGTGTGTGTATGTTTGTACAAAATTATCAACACAAATAATGAAATTTGTTATATGAGCATATGTATGTATATAGGTATAAAACGATTAATTTTTGTTTAAATTGTCAATAAAATAATAAAATAATAACACCTTACTTGTCATCCGTGGATTTCTTTTTAAATTTGCCTTTTTTTTCATTCACGTGTGTATGTATGTGTGTACCAAGTTTTTCAAAGTTGAAACAAAAAACTGTGCTTCAACCAAAATGGGTGCCGCTATGGAAAAAAGATACTGGTAGATCGGATTGTATGGATGGATTCCACCAATATAGTGCTCCTAAAAGGAAAAAATACAAGAAAAGTAAAAACGTCTTCACAAAATGCACGAACACTTCCCTAAAACAAAAAAACACCACAAGTACAGAACAATCACTAGAAAGATCTTTTGGCTTTCACAAAGTTTCTCTCACCGCCAAGGATTGATCAAATTATATCTGTATAACGCGTATAAAACGAAAAGCCCCACGTTGGGCGCCCATTTGTTGCACTTTTATTTCGCGGGCGAGTTAATTAATCAATTAAACAAGCTAAGCTTAAAACAAAACACGACGACGACCGGCACAAGTAAACGGAGGAAACAAAAATTGAAATGCTTTAACGTAGATGACACCGAACTGTCAGAAATTGGGTGAAATCAAAACAAGAAACGAAGCGAATAAAGTGCAACAGGCAACAATGAAAGTGCTGCCACCGGACTGTGCTCAGTAAGGGAGTGGGTCCACTGAATACTTTTTTATACGTGGAAAAAAAGGTTGATCAAAATGATGATAAAAATTATTAAGTTTTTTTGTTTTGATCGCCACAGTGGCGTCGACACTGAAAATTAAAGAGATGAAAAAGGGCGCCAGCAATTTTGTTTGACAAAGGAAATTACAAACCTTATGAAGCGGAGAGCGACGGTGAAAGAAAATTTTAGAGAGAAAGCCAAATTTTTAGTTCTTTTTAAAATAGAAATTTTTAATGAAAAATAAGTTGCTTGAGAATCCTTTTTAGTAAAGGATTAAAACCCAAGATCTCTTCTATATTATATAACAGTAGTTTAGAGAAATAAAAGAAGAAAAATGGACCGTTATCGCCTTGTCCCGAAAGAACAAAAGAAACAAATTGAAACGGGTCGCGCGTCTCGCAATTTCGAGAAAATTCCACGGAACGAAAGCCAATCGAATATGATAATTACACAATATGATACTTCAAAATAAAACGAATCTACAATCACCAATGAATAAGAAAACTCTACTTATCTGTTCTTTTGTTAACTACCAACGAATCCTTCCTATTTTTCTTTTGTTTGCTCGCTTTCCTTTCAAATATATATTTTTTTGTTGAACATCTTCACCAAACTTTCAACCTATTTCCTCTTGTTTTTCCAACCAGCAAAATTTAGGAAAATCCCACTTGATTTATTTCTCGTGCTATCTCCAAAATTGATTTCCGTAGTCCTTTTGACACTTTGCCCTCTGTTCCAGCTAGTTCTCAAAAATCTCACTTATTCAAAGCTCTTCAGTACAAGAAGTGTTCGTCCGGATTTCTTAATGTCCATCGGAACCTCTTCTCGTACCTGTTTCCCCATGCTTTCGGCCAATTAGAACCCGCGGATTTCGGTCACGTCATTGTAAGCCACTCTCAGCTACTTGCTGAAGAGCGCTACCGATGTCGAAATCTAGCGGTCCTGCTTACTCGCAAATGTCTCTCCCTGGCTATGCACTGTCTAGAATTCGCCGCCCGCTAGTGGCAACTTCCAGGAGCGGCGAACCAGATGGACGCATTCAGCCATTTTCCCCCTATTTTTCTTGAGAAAAGCCCGACCGAAAACAAAATGTCAAAAACCACAGAACTCAATTTCAATTTATAAGGCATTGTTCCCCTCCAAATACCGTCTACAAGATTAAAAAGGAAATAAGGAGACAACTATGAAATATCCCTTGACCAGTAAATAAATTTTTGAAGGAAAACAAACAATGTATTCATTTTGGAGGAAAAGTTGGCAGCTATTCACTATACAACGCGATTTACTACAATTACTTCGGTGGACTTTCGTTAGATATTGGGGTTAGGAATATGCTGATAACGTTCAATTTATTTTAACAAATTTAGATTTAGAAAATGTTATTTATATGACATGAAAAGATTAATGTTGGGCTCTAGGCCATTCTCAAAATGAGTTACTTCTAGCGATCAGATTCTGTTGGTATTGATATATGGTGAATACCTCATCCACTGTAAGGCTACGATTGTATCGATGTTTGTTTCTTCAAGATACTGGGAGAGTGTACCATTGGCTGATGGACCATGGCTGCCCTACTCTCTACCAGTATATTGAATGAAACACCTGTGTACAAAAAAAAAGGAAGACAGGAGCAGGGATTTGGAAAGTGAAAAGAATAGTTCTTGTCGCGGTAAATTTTACCGTGACACTGTCATACACATAGATATACATTCAACTATAAACCAGATCAGCACATTTATAAAATCATTACTTAGTTTTCCTCTCCGTTCCCGCAATTCTAGTCTGTCACGAAAGTCTTTGCTAGAAGACAGTTAGCCCGCCAGAATGGGGGGGGATCTTGCCCCCGAAACTTAACCTTACCAGCAACAAAAACACATATCAGGCCTGAACTCACAAAAGGTGAAAAAGCGGACGGACCACACACAAGGGCTCTGCGGATGTTGTTGCCCTGTGGCCATTACCCACCCAACCATGGAAATCTGCGGCCATATTTAGATTTCCCCAAAGATGGTGGATGATCGGCTTCAGATCATTCCATCTTCACCAACAGAACTTGGCTACCTTCAGCACCCCTGAAAATGTCAACTCAGAAAGCCATGATTTCCACAATCGAAATCAGAAAAACACCAAATTTCAAATTAATAGAATGGCGGAAAAGAAGTTTATTATTTTTGATTCTGACTTTAACATTATTTGAAAGAAATTAATTATTTAATTGATTACAAAAAAAATTAAATTTTATCAAAATATATCTTTTATCATTAACACAGATACAGACAAAAAAAACAATGCGACAAAGGAAGGTTTCCTGACCAGACTATCAACAAAATAAATACATTAAAAGCACCCTTTCTGGCACTCACACAAAAACCTACATGGAGCTCCTTGGAGGTGGTATAATCTCAAAATTTAAATGGTATATTAAACTTAAATCGCAACGACAGACGGAGGAAACGCTAGCTTGTTCACGTACAAAAGTATAGTTGGAATTAATATTTTGTAAATCAAGAAAAAAAACTATCAATTGTCAAAACTTCAACGCCAAAAACAAAATCATAAAAAAAGGACATCACAAAACACTAAAACAGGAACTAGGATGTACCAGTGACTTTGATTTTTGGTCCGGAAAAATATCTATAGGGACCTATATATATTTATATGGCCAATTATATCTGCCATACAAATTGTTACTCTGTATTTGTTTTTTTTTTTTTTATCTTTTGTTTTAAATTGCTTTTCTTTTTGATCATAAATAATCTTTTCTTATGTTACAGACTCACTGCGGTTGTTCTTTTTACCAATTCAACCTTGCTGAGAGGTTATGTTAAATCACTTAGGCGTATACGGGGCTCCTGTGGACTAAAAAAAGGTACTCCAGTTGCTAACAAAATCGTGCCGGGACACAACAGCTTGGATGTTAAATTTCGGTCCACCAATGAGTTGTGATTCCAGGCCGCAATCGTTGACATTATCAGCAAAGTTAACCACAGTTGATTGGCACAAGAAAAATATGGCGGGCGAAGAAAAAGATGGCGGGCAGATAAAAAAAGTCGTGGGGAATATATTTTTTTATAACGTGGCGGCCCAGTGGTCTGCTGACAACCTGGGACTGCCAGAAATTAATTAACCTACAAAACTGTAGCACTTTTAGCACACTTGTAATAAAGAATATCTTCACAAAACTCACCCTACTTTATTTTCCTTTTATCTTTAAAAAATTAAAATCCGCGACATTCAGGGTATTCATCCAACAGAAAAAAACGGGAAAACTTTCACTGGTTTTTCGCACTGAATACAAAAAAAAATTATAAAAAAAAATAAATTTAACACTTAGCAATAAGTAATCTACGCACCGGTAAAAGTATTCTTTCAACTTTTCAAATTTTCTTAAGTTTTTCCGTCTTAACCTTCAATTTCGATGTTTCTGAATATCTCGCTCGTTGTACTGATCGAATAGATTTGACAAGTCAAGGGACACCACGTTTTTTCCAACTCACTTTGACAGTACAGAAGTCAGTTTTCGGAATCGATGACATTTCAAGTTCTATTCCGAAAATAGTTCGTCTAGTACAAGGCAGAGGGTGCTAGAACTAGTCAACCAACTTATCCTCAGTTTACATTTGTACCCATTCTGGACTACGATGCAACTCAATTGCAACTTTTTTTTGTCTATAAAATGAGTGGAGTAGTTCCATTCGGGAGTCCACAACAACTCATCCATTCGACCATTCATTATTACTTAGGACCTAGGTAACCCAGCAAAGATTTGGTTCCTAATCTCCAAAGTCAAATGTTGTTTTCTTGAATGTTCATAACTATGACAAAAGATAGGAACCTAGTTCCTATAATGAATAATGATCCCATCGCACCGACTGTACCTGCTGCGCGCCCGCCACCAGATTCGCTAATTAGGTTCATATTATAGTTATTTACCGGTAGTTCGGAGCAAAACTTTGTATTAAGGCTCTCACAAACCAATGAGAAACATTCGTTATTCGTATGTCGAAATTTGTTTACATGGTGATATATGAGAGTACCCACACCAACACGGCTTGGTTATAATTAAAGTATTCGAAGTAAAAGTATTTGAAATAAAAGCGTTTTATTTTGTGAAGTAATTGTAATTTCAGTTTGAATAAAGGAAATGAGTTTTATTTGCGAACCTGTAGTAAAATATTACAATATGTTATATTCATATTCGTTTTGTGATTAAAAAATGTAAATGTCTTCGCTGTTTGAATTGTTTTTTCATATATGAACAAAACTATTTTGACACAATACAAAAATCATACCTATGTATGTACATTTTTTTTTTGATTTTCTGGCTGAATGAAATTTAATTGGTTTTGACAAAACTCTCCCTATTTGAAACTTGTTTCAGTTATCCGAAGTTCGGTAAACTGAAAACTCCGCTTAACTAAAACAAATGGTCTGCAATTATGCTGTGTTCCAGTTAAGCGGAGTCGACATCTCTAATACCGAATCTGTAAGAATATTATTTGGTTGTATTTTACCAAAAATATGGTCATAATTCCCACACTCAATTGCCAAATCACTGACACACACGAGGAATAAATTGCGTCCATCGGGATATTTGTGATTCTGCAGGAAGAAAAAGTACTTCAGGGCTTTGGCGTGATCAGTTATTTGAAACTTTTTCATATTCAACATCACCAAAGCAATGCTTAATCTTCGCATTGGAATTTGATCCTCTACGAGTATATGGACAAATACTGCAAATTTTAAATTTTGTTAACATTGAAAAATTAATACGTGTAAATATGAGTTTTACTACTCACACAAAGGTTCCTGAACATTTCTTCAAGCAAAAATAACTGGTTCAAGGCAAGATCTATGTGAAGAGCACGTGTTCTATATTTGTCAGTGCGCGACAGAAACTCAATAGATGCTTCAAATTGGCCAGATAAATACAAAACTTGGAAATAGACGGCGTTGTTGACCGGAATATATTAATATTTCTGAGTTGCCTGAATAATCTGTTCGCAGAATTGACAACTGAATCCACAAGAACTCATCAGTGGTCTAGCCTACTTCTAAATTTTGATCATTTATATCACAAAACAGGCAATTATGCAATAGACCTGTAGAGAAAAAGACAATTCAGGCTTGTTACCAAATAGCTGTAAAAGTTAATTTCTAATTTCGATGGATTCTCTATTTTTTTCAAAACCAACTTACAGCTTTTTTAAACGGATCTGTGGAGTTCTTAATTTCATTGCAATAATCCAGTTTTAGTTTGCCTTCCAGCTTTGAATTAATTTTCTGTTTGGGCCGGCTCTGCGTTTTATTTTGATATTATTTAGTTATCGAATAACTATTCATTATACACATGTATTTACATAGTGCTTGGGTTCAGAAGAACTGAACTTTTATTATTTAATTTCATTTAATTTTAATTAAAACAAACTTTGATTTTTTTTTTGCGTACGGAACTCAGGGGTTCTTTTCTTTTTTTTCGATATAAAAAATGGGTCCATTCAATGCATCAAATTTTTCAGTGCTTTATTTTCAGATGGAGCTTCTGATTGGCCAGCTGTCATAAAAAGTAAGCTGACAGCTTGCTTTTTATGACAGCTGGCCAGTCAGAAGCTGCAGCTGAAAATAAAGTACTGAAAAATTTGATACATTGAATAGGCCAAATGTATGACAAAATTACGTTTCGTAGCATCGTGTCTATTTCTGACAGTTGCCGGAAACAAAAAGTTGCTCAAGCAACTTTAAGTTGCTCAGTGTTGCTCAGTGTTGCAAGCTACAAAGTTCCGCGAGCAACTCCGTGCAACTTAAAGTTGCCGGCAACAAAATTGCCTAATGGACGCTCTACCATATATCCCAATGCAATTGGATCGGGATCAACAAAAAGTTGCCGGTGCGAGCAACTTTAAGTTGCCTAGTGGGCGGTGGCCCAACACTCACCTCGAATGCCAAGGTTGAAAAACAGGTTTAGAAATTTTCATTGATTACTTATGTTCTTTAGGTAAATTTAGGGATAAACATTATGCATGTACCAAATAAAATTCGCGCATTTTAATTTCTCTCTTAATTGGCGTTTCCTTTATGTCACCAAAACCAAAACATCGACCAATATTTTCATGCTTTATCTATGATTTATTCACCCCTATTACCGAAGTCGTAAGCGACAGCGAAATATACGACGCGACACAATCTGCATTCCGTAAGTCGTTTTCAACTTTTGTCACTCGTTTTGTTGTCGTGTGTAATTGTCAAACGTCGTTGAATACTTTCATTTAGCATTCTGTAAGACGAAAGGAAACGACAGCTATGAAAAAAACGACGGTATATCTCGTTCAAAAATTTGCTCACGACAGAGAAATGGCTGCTCCCAAAACTGTAAGTATTCTTGTTAAATTATTATTTTATGGAATTTTTTGTTATTTTGTTTTACGATAAATAAAAAAAAAAGATATTTGTTTACATTTGCAGTTGAAGTTAACAAATCAAATCCAACTTCAAGCGCTCGTAGAGCTGATGCAAAGGAACGAGCAATTGGCAAGAGGCTTTTTAAAGGGAATAGACAAAAAAAAATTAAAAACGGAATGGAATACCATAGCTGAGCAGCTGAACAGCAAGGGTCCTCCAGTAAGAGATGGAGATGGTTGGCAAAAGGTTTGAATCGCTTATTTCATTAATATACCGAAATTCTTAATGTTTGTTTTTATTAGGTTTGGGCCGACTTGAAATTCAAAGTTAAAAAAAGGTACTCCACAATTCAAAGGAAATAAAAGCAACTGGGGAGGCCCAAACCAATTGCAAATTTGATCTCTACTGGAAGAGGCTGTGGCAGATTTGCTGAGTTATAAAAAGTGGTTGAACCCATGTGGCAATCCAATTGGTGTATCCCAGCCCAATTTGCCTTCAAACTCCTTGCTAACTCCATCCGGGTCTGCATCAACACAAATTCAGGCGGATGCAGACACTTCATCGCAGTATTTAGAAGCGATCATTTTAAATACAAATGATAGTTTCGTCGAATTAGAAAGTGAAGTTCCGGAGCAAGAACACGAAGAACAACATCAGGAACAGCAACATGAAACTGAGCATGAAAAAAAGACGGCACGCTTCCGCTTTTAAAAGGGAAAGATCTAAGCTTTTGGAGAAGCAGTGTGTTCTTCAGGAAACAACCTTAAATAGTATCAATGAATACATACAAAAAATACAAGGATATACGAAGGAAGTAGAGAGGTATATAAGAAAGTCATACAAATTAACGAAGGACACTGCTAGGAGAGACACAAAACGTCTTAAAATAAAAGAGGAAACACTTAAAATATATAAAAACGAGATGGAAAGAAAAGCAGCACAAAGAAAAGAAACAAATAAAATAAAGATGATGGATCTAGAAATTAAAAAGAATCAAATAGAAATCCAAGAAAAGAAGCTTGCACTCAAGTCACAACAAGAAAACAACATGTAAAAAAATACTAGTTTAAAAATAGTATCCGTGCCTTGTGAAACCATCAAAAATAATGAAATTCCTTTATATATTTTTTTTATTGTTTAGTATGTACATACATAAGTTACTTATGAAATTTATTTATTTTCTTCTTAATAAAAAAAAAAAACTATGAATTTATAATTGCGTTCATTATTTGGTTTCTAATTCTAGCTACCGCTGTGTTATTATTATTTGTGTCTTGAATACTGTTTTCAACTTCGACATCGTCAGATAGATTCATTTCATCTGGAAGAATATCTGTTCCGTATCCGTAGTTGATTGCAATGTTGTGCAAAGCTGAACACACGTTCACGATTTGGGTTCCTTTTTGTGGACTGAAGCAGTTGCCGTGCGCTGAGTAGACAACGAAAACGATTCTTCAAAACGCCAATTGTTCTTTCAACTACGTTTCTAGTCGATGCGTGCTTTGAGTTGAAATTACTTTCAGGACTTCTTTCTTGCGTGGCTCTAAAAGGAGTTATTAAAAATGGCTCAAGTGGGTATCCTGCATCACCTATTTTTGATAATGTGAATATTGTCTAAATTTAACATAAAAGTATTTCACCTACCTAATAGCCATGTATTTCTTTCACCGCTATTGAAATTAGCTTCCAGCATTTCCCTTATTTCACTTGAATTCCATACAAGTGCATCATGACTCGCACCTGGATGTCTTGCATCAATGTAACGAATGCGCATTTTATGATCGCAAACCTTGATATTGAATTGAAAAAAATATCTTTTCGGCAAATATGCAAAAATACTTACTAACATCACATTAAGGCTATAAAAACCTTTTCTGTTGTACTAAAAGTGTTGTTTTTCTTTTTTTGAACGTGAAAATTCTTATATGTGTGCCATCCACACATCCAATGACGCCAGGAAATCCTGTCTTATAAAGAAGTAAAGTTTTGCTTCAGATTTTTCTTCGTCTGTCATTTGAATTTAGGGCAAATGTGAACTTCCATGATGTTAATGATTTCTTTAAAAAACTTGCTAACTGTTGGTTGAGCTAATCCCAAATTGAAATCGTTTCCAGCGCCGTGTTGGTAACTTCCCTCCGCTAAAATTCTTAAGGTAACTGCGAGCCTCAATATTCTTGGAATCGATGATGAACGTTGCCGAATCGTTGTTTTCGTACTTATTTAATCCAACAGATAATTAAATGCTTCCTTTGATAATCTAAAGTACTGCTTGAATCTTTTAAATGGTACAAACATTTTATTTAACAGCTACAATTCAATAAAATGGATTTGAGTTTTGTCTTATCTGCTTCCTTTTTATAATTAATTAAGCAGTTTGAAAATTCCGCATTCCTCCTTCTTCATCCTCGTCACTATCGCTACTTGTATTTTAATATATTTCAACACTTATCATCTTAATTACTGATTTATTTACTAATAATTTAAAATTTGTTCTTTAATTGAGCATCGAGCAATAATTTTGTATGTGAACTTTTGAGTTTCATTTGATTTTTATAGATGTTTATTACTTTTTCGTCGTTTACAAATCTGTTACAAAATCGTCGCGTCGAAGAAGTTACGGAATGCCATTTAAAAAACGACACGACAGAGAAAACGAGAGATGTCGAAGAAACGAGACGACATCGGTAATTGGGGTGATTATAAATAAAAACTCGCGAAAAACATCAGCTAATGAAAACAAAATGAAAACAAAAACCACCTTTTTAATACAATTTAAATTGTTATAAGTGTTATAAATGGTTAAATAAAAACTGACAACTCGCAACTGTTGTATCCTTGCACTGTTATAATTTTCTTCAATTTGTTTGACAGCAAAAAAATCGATTTTGTTTAGAAAAAATTCGATTTGTTCAGAAAAATTCGAATTTTTTTGGTTGTAAGGAATTCGACAATAGGTTTTTTTTCTTTCATTTTTTTTTTTAATGAACTGTCAAAATAAGAAAGAGAAAAGGCAGAGATAAATCCGCGAAAAGCCCAACTGAAACTCAAATACATGAGAGGGTAAGATGAGACAAGCCCGATATCGGTATGGTTCATGATACAACAAAAGAAGATATGGCTTTCCGAGTTTTTTATTTCTCTCGTTCTGCCCATCTACGTCATCGACGCACACTGTGTTTGACGTTTTGCATTCAGTATGGAATTCACATTCACAGATCACAGCAAAAGGTAAACAAGTCAAATTTTTCAGTTTTTGTTAACAATTTATTAATTAAATTATGTTTATTTTATTGTTTATTTATTTACTTATATTGAAGCTTTATTTTATTTAAACAAAGAAAACTTCGCTCTTGAATCAGAACTAGAACTACGTTTTGAAATTGCGGAAAAGGATGCCAAGGTCTACGTCAGGTAATACTTTAAAATCTTGTAAATGTGCATTTTGTTTGTAATGATTTCAAATCTTTTTCATATTTATAGTTTAAATAATGTGTTGAAATGTTTGGCACCGAATTAGTGAAGAAAAATGGTATGAATTCATTACAGGATCCAAAATCGTATATAGGTTGTTCGATTAGAGTTCGTGTCAAAACAGACGTTCGATACACTTCTAAAGAGACACCAATGGTGGAGTATCTCAATTGGAATGCAGCTCTGGAACAAATGCGTAGCAAGCAGAGGAAAATTACACTCAAGGAAAACGACATGGCGAGGTCCTTTTGCCATGGTAGTTGGACGAAATGACGTTGGCAAGAGTACGCTTTGTCGTATACTGCCTAACTGCGCAATTCGTCTGGGAAGACGGCCACTTTTTGCACATATCGATGTCGGTCAGGGAGCTACATATGTCACTACACGGGACAATTGCTACGATTTTGATAGAGAGACCTGCAAGTATTGTAGATGGATTCTCCCAAAGAGAACATTTGGTTTTCCATTTCGGTCATAAGAGACCAAATGACAGGAAAACTTTTTACACGTCTCGAAAATGGATGAGGTGACTGGAATTCTTTTTGAATAAACGCAGTAAGTTTTTATCACCTAAAAAAGGCTGTTTCGTTATACCTATTAGTAGTACCTAGTAGTTGCACTCGATCAAGAGCGTCTGTTGAATGCTGCGTCACCATCTACGTCACAACAACCACTCTGAACTCGGCCACTGTGACGTCTTCCCAAAACTTGCCATTTATACCATTAAAACTGACCAACTGTCAAATCTTCAAAGTTATATGAAGGACAACCGAATAAATATACTTTACTGGATTATTATCAGCCCAAGCGAATACGAGTGTTTTATTTTGAGATTTATTTTGAGAGTTTATTTAGCGATTATTTGGACATTTTTTCAATTACAATTTAGCGAATTTAACGCTTAACATTTTGGTCCTTCGTTGCCTATTAAATAGCGAACCATAAACTTTTTAATTTTTATTTTAAATAACCCATAAAAATAAAAGAGTGTGTGCCGACATTTTGTCTTTTCTTTCAAATTCATTTAAATAAAAAGAGTGTGTGCCGACATTTTGTCGTTTCGTTTAAATTTATTTAACAAAAAAAAAAAAAAAAATATATAAAAAACTAAACAAATTAACAAATTAAAAGTCAAAAAACAATAAACTTGAACATTTAAATAACAATATTAATTTAAAATACAAAATCCCAGCGACGACGCGACGTCTGGTAGCCAAGAAGACAGCAAGTGAAGCAAGCAACACCAAGTACCTGAAAGCTGAAAGAAAAAATTCAAAGTGAGTACACTTTTCATTTATTTTGTTGAAATATATATTTTATTGTTAAATAAATAAAACAAAATGAACGCAACTAAAATTGTGAAAAGCACCTGCACACAAATTTCAAAGGATTTTGAAAATTTCAAAAAGACTGTGTCCCCCACTCGTCAAACCAAAAATTATGTGGCCACACGTCTCGAAACCCTTGAAGGCAATTGGGTGAACATAAAAAGCCAATACCAAATTGTTATTTGCAGCGATGATATGAAAGCAGATGTTTTAGCCAACACGGAAGAATTTTATAACGAAGCAAACGAAATCTATACGCTTTATAGGTCTATGCTGTTGGATGAGTTGGACAAGTTTGCAGCGGCTAACGCGAAAGAAATTCCTCCGGCTGCGGCTCCAGCAGCACATACTGACAGTCACAAGTCCCACGAAGTACGTCTACCGAAAATTCACCCTCCGACTTTCACAGGCGAATACCAGAATTGGCGTTCCTTCAGTGACCAATTCGTTTCGTTGGTGCATAACAATACTTCACTATCAAATATTGAAAAATCGCATTATTTAAAGTCATGCTGTAAAGAAGGTGCAGGCGTCTTGCTTGAACACATTAGTGTAGATGATGCAAGCTATGAAAAAGCTTGGGAGTTATTGAATTCGCGATATGACTTTAAGCGATTTCTTGTGAACAACGAGCTTAAGTTGTTTTATGAATTGCCAGTCGTTCATGAGGAGAATTCGAAAGGTATTCGCGAATTGTTGGATAATTCAACAAAAATTATTCACGCCCTCACAAACCTAGGATTGCCAGTCCAACATTGGGATGCAATTATCATTTTTCTACTCTTGAAAAAGCTCCCAGCAACGGTGCAAGCGAAATGGGAAACTACACTGGGAACTAAGAAAGAAATTCCCACCTTTAAAGAGTTTTCGGATTTCTTAGAAACAAGGTTCCGACCGCTAGAAATGGTTGATCAACAACAAAATACGAAATCAACCTCTACACACAAAAAACAACCAAAAAACGTTTTTCATGTTAACACGGAAACAACAAACTTTGCATGCAAAGTATGCCATAAGGGTGCACATTCATTGAGAATATGTACAAAGTTTTTAAAAATGGATATCAATGGAAGACAACGGGTTGTAAAACAATTAGGCAACTGTTTTAACTGCTTGGCTTACAGCCATAGAACAAATAATTTCCCAAGTAGTAAAAAGTGTCATTTTTGCCAAAAACCACATAATTCATTACTGCATTTTGCCAACACACAAAACCAAAACATAAATAATCAGCCATACTCACACAATCAACAAAACACACACGATCGACAAGCATTCACTCAAGCAAACCAATTGCAACCCAACTCAAATAACACAATCTCTCAACCTAAATCACGAACACAGTCACTCACTCATACACAACAAAATAATAACCCAAATTCATTCAATAGTACAAATACAAATAACAATAATCCAAATCGTTCACAAACACATCATGTATCTACAGAATTCAATCCAAATGCACCATCTTTCCACCCATACGATCTACCACCCTCAACATCATCAAACTGTTTTCATCTGAATGAATGCAGAAACACGCAAATTTTGCTTGCAATGGCGATAGTAAGAGTCAAGTCAGCGGAAGGAGACTTTATAAAATTAAGAGCGCTGATTGATCCTGGCTCACAAGCAACGTTTATAACGAAATCTGCAGCTCAACTTTTGGGTCTGAAAAAACATACTACTTCCTTTGACATTTCGGTCTTAGGAGAGAACAAGAGCGGTTCTTGCCAAAACTTTGTTGAACTCAACCTGGGATCAAATTATTCGGATTTTGTTACGTCGACAAGAGGTTACATATACAAAACTCTGACAGGACTTCTACCAAGCCATGAAATTATTTCAACAAAATGGAAACATATCCAAGGTTTGAAATTAGCCGATCCAACGTTTCATCGACCTTCAAACATCGATATTTTATTAGGCAATGACGTTTATTGCGAAATAATTCTAAATGAAGTTATTCGAGATGAAGAACAAATTGCTCCAATAGCTCAAAAAACAAAACTTGGTTGGATCATTTTGGGAAAAGTGCCACTTGAAAGACCGAGGTCCCTTCAAGTCTATACACAAATTGTCGACATAGACACACAAATTAGAAAATTTTGGGAGATTGAAGAATCTCCATATGAGAAAGCCGAAGCAGAAGAAGATGTAGCGTGTGAAAATCACTTTTTGAACAACATCAAGAGGTTGCCGGGAGGGCGTTTTGAAGTTTCTTTACCCTTCAAAGGAAATCAGCGTCCAGAACTAAGGTCAACACAACAAACTGCACTAAAGATGTTCTACAGACAAGAAAAGAAGTTATTAAACAACCCAACACTACACAAAGAATACAACAAATGTTTGGAAGAATATCTACAACTTAACCAAATGGAAGAAGTAGATATCACTCAAGACAACCCATACAACTCACCGTTTCACTACGTCGTACCACATCATACTGTCATAAAAGATTCCAGTACAACAACAAAGATGCGTGTTGTCTTCAACACCTCATTTCAAACTTCGGACGGAAATTCATTGAATGACCATCTGATGACTGGACCTAAGACACAAACAGATATTATATCAATTGTTTTAAGATGGAGAACACATAAAGTTACCTTTACATCCGATATTGAGAAGATGTACAGACAAATCCAGATTCATCCAGATGATGCATATTATCAATTACTGTACTGGCGGAAAGACCCAATGACACCAGTCAAACTTTATAAGGTCAAGGTTTTGATGTTTGGTACTGCTCCAGCTCCATATTTGGCAAACCGAACACTCAAAAAACTTGCCTCTGATGAAGAATCGACATACCCATTAGCCACTCAAATGATCCGTGAAGATCTGTATATCGATGATTTGGTATCAGGTGCAGATTCAGTAAGGGTAGCTACAGAAAAGTACTATCAAATTTCAACGCTACTATCATCGGCTGGATTTCATCTTCGCAAATGGATGAGCAATGACAAGGAATTCCTAGAGTCCATTCCGGAAGAAGATCGAGAAACCAGTGTATCGTTGACCTTTGGATCTCTGGACCACACGAAGACTCTTGGAATCAGTTGGTTTCCGTCTACTGATTCTTTCTACTTTCAAAAGGTCGTCATCGACAACATCGTTACGAAACGTACGATACTCTCAACGATTGCTCGCCTTTTTGATCCACTTGGGTGGATAGCACCTTGTATCATCAAAGCGAATATTATTATGCAGCAATTATGGCTCAGAGGTCTCTCTTGGGACGAAACCATTCCAGTGGAAGTACAGCATGAATGGCTCTCCTTTCAAGAAGAGTGATATCCAACAGCTCGAACTCCATGGATTCAGCGATGCATCGACCAAAGCATATGGAGCCGTGGTCTATCTTCGAGTTTTGGACAGTAATAACTCTAAACACACACATTTTCTCATTTCCAAAACAAAAGTTGCTCCCGTCAATACGGTGTCCTTGCCTAGATTAGAGTTATGCGGAGCCGTAATGTTGGCAAAGCTTCTTAATTACACCCGATCAATTCTTCCATTAAAAAATATCCCAATATTTGCATAGACTGATTCCACCATCACCCTTTGCTGGATATCTGGATTGCCGTCGAGATGGAAGACGTTTATCGCCAATCGAGTCACCGAAATTCAACGGCTGACAAATGTTAGTATGTGGAGACATATTCCCACCAAACTAAACCCAGCGGACCTAGCATCCCGTGGTGTCTTGCCATCAAAATTGAAGATTAATACCCTATGGTGGAATGGACCGGACTTTCTTCAAGAGAAATGGGATTTCTCAGTACCAACACAACCCACTCAATTAGAAACCGAAGAAGAGAAGAGAGAAATCAAGATTCGTGTCACTATCGAAGATGCAAATGGCATTCTCGATGTAGTTTGTAAACAATCCAAACTTATCAAGGCGTTCCGAATTATAGCTATGATGAACAGATTCGTTTACAACATAAGGAAGGATGAAGTTTTTAGGATGACGTCAGTTCTATCACCCATAGAACTTGACCTTGCGTTACGTACAGTCATAAAAAAATGTTCAACAATTTATGTTTCCAGACGTCATAAACGAACTCAAGAAAACTAAGAGAACTAAACTCAACAAATCCCTAAACCTGTTATTGATCGATATGGTATAATAAGAATTGGCGGACGACTTCAAAATGCCACTCTAACCTATGATCAAAAACATCCTATCGTGTTGAAACCAGACCACAACTTCTCAAGACTCATCATTGAAGATGCCCATGCAAAAACCTTACATGGCGGAATCCAGCAAACAATTGCTTACATTCGAAATCAATTTTGGATATTCAATATGAAAAGGACAGTGAAGAAGTGGCTGAGTAAATGCTTTACATGTTTCACTAACAAACCCAAACCAATGCAACAACTGATGGGAAGCCTTCCAGCACCAAGAAAGGAAGAAACGCGAAGAAGTTAAAGGGATATTTCGCCATTTTCATTTGTCTGTCAACGAAGGCAATTCATCTCGAAGCTGTAACAGACCTCACAACTCAAGCCTTTGTGGCTCCATTCAGAAGGTTTACATCTCGCAGAGGAATATGTTCCAATATCTACAGTGACTGCGGGACCAACTTCAAGGGTGCTAACACGGAACTCCAAAAGATGCTAAATGATGCTAAACACGATTACATCGAAATTTCTGACTCAATCAGTAAATTGGGCACCAAATGGAACTTCATTCCTCCTGCTTCTCCTCACTTCGGTGGCTTATGGGAAGCAGGAGTGAAATCAGTCAAATACCATTTAAAACGCGTTGCCCGAAACCAAGCCCTGACCTTCAAGGAGCTCAGTACGCTTCTAACCCAAATAGAAGCTTGTCTTAACTCGAGACCCCTTTGTCCGGTAACAGATAGCTTGAATGATTTCAACGCCCTAACACCAGTGGCGATTCCTCTCAGTTAGCAGGTTTATCGCCGCTAAACCAAGAATTTAAATGAAAATGAAATTTGAATGAATGAATGAATGTAATGTTGAAATTATGATAATGATTAGGTAATTGTAATAATCAATACCATAAATAGAAAAAAAACTACCCACCTACCTACCTATTTTCAAATCATATTTTCCTTTACACAAAATAAAACTCCCAGCTTCCTAACTGCATCAGCGTTACAATATACAGCGTTATAATATAGATACCAAAACCAAATTCCCTACAAAGAGCATTGATATAATAATGAAAAAAAAAAATAGATACCTACCTAACCTACCCACATTGTTCTAACACAGTACACAACACATAACTCTCATACAACATACAACAAGTCTTCCTTGAAAGCTTACAACATCCGCGCTACCAAATTACATACAACTTTTAATAATATCCATTCAAAATACAAATACAGACACAAGTACCATACAATCTAAAATACAAGAGCGTTTTGCTACACATGTCCTAAGCAAAGCCCAGATAAATAAATGAAAGCGTAAGCGTTAGTATGATGCGATAAAGCACGATACATCAGGTATGCTAGCAGCTCCAGGTACCTACTTACTTCCAAAAAAAGTGCTCAATTGGCAAAGCGCTATGTAGCTCTGCATTTTTGATATGTTGTTGGGGCATGTTAGAGTAGTCTTCTCTCCTAGTTCGAAAAACCTGTGTTCGCTGCAGGAAAAATGCAATAGAAAAAAAACGCTAAGTTCATCCCATTTTTTCCGAAATTTTCCTTTATAACTTTGGAAATATACAACTAAGGAAAAAACCGTCTACTATAAACTTATTTATCATACAATTTTGTACAAGACCACATTAGTTTTAAATTAATGCATGTTTTATTTGTCTTGCTATCTAACCAAGAATTAAAAAAAAAAAAATCAGAAAAACTAAGTAATTTTGAAGCAATCAAAAAATAGGTAAAAAATTGATCAATTGAGCTAAAAATTTGTAATAAAATATTCTAGAGTATTACAAGATGAAATTCGAAAATTCGATCCAAATTGGTCAAATAGTTTTGGTAAGAAGCGTGATGTTAACTAAGTGCAACAAGCAATGTTTGCATCACTGCTGTGATTTTTTTGTTCATGTACTTGAAACCCTTAAGTATGATAAACTATAGTTATGATTTGTATTCCTTTTTTTTGCAGCTTTGATATCAATTTTAAAACTTCCGAAAATTGTACACTTGGAATGTAAATATGTAATTTCGTGAAAATTTTTAAAACTTTTAAATTGGCTAGCAAAGTTGCTTAAAAAAAGATATAAATATTATAACTATATTTTATGATAGTTTAGGGTTCCAAGTACGTGTACAAAAATCAGTGCCAACTTAAGTGTCCTACTTTGACCACAACAATGATGCAAACATTGCGTGTTGCACTTAATTAACATCATGTTTCTTGCCATAACTATTTGACCGATTTGTATCGAATTTTCAAATTTCGTCTTTTTATACTTAGACTATTTGATTCCAAATTTTAAGCAGAATTGGATAATTTTTGACTTATTTTTTGATTGCTTCAAAATTACTTAGACTTTTTTATTCATGGTTAGATAGCAACACAAATATAACATGCATGAATTTGAAACTGATGTGGTCTTGTAGAAAATGTTTTTTTCCTTACTTGCATATTTCCAAAGTTATAAAGGAAATAATCGGAAAAAATGGACTGTTGCATTTTTCCTGCAGCGAGCACAAGTTTTTCGAGCTGCAAACTTAGATAAGACAACTCTTACAAACCCTATAACAACATATCAGAAATGCAGAACTAAGAAGAAGATAAACAATAACAATATAATTTTTTTTTTTTTTTTTTTTGTTTTTTGTTAAGTGCACTATTATTAATATTTTAATTTGGAAGGTTTTTGCGACCTATAGTGCAGAAGCAGATGTGTTTCGCTCTGACAACAACAATTGAGCTCTTCAGTAAGAATTGTTGTTGCCTTTCTTAGACACATGTTTTTAGTCGATGGCTACCGACGTATTTATAAAATAAGCTGCACTGATGTGCTGCAAATTATATAATTTCCAGGGGAATTTGGTTAAATTCTTGCACCTAGAGAGTTGTTGTAATTGCCCGTGGTCTGGCATTGTATTAAGAAGAAGATAAACTATAACAATTGTCAGAGCGAAACACATCTGCTTCTGCACTATAGGTCGCAAAAACCTTCCAAATTAAAAAAAAGAAATGCAGAACTACATCGCACTTTGCGAATTTATTGTCGAATTGACTGGGCTATTTGCGAAATAAACATAAACAGTTGATTCGTATTGAATCCTAAAACTGCGAAATTACTTATTTTGTATTTGCGTGGATTTTAAATGTGAGTATATATATTTGTGGATTGTGGTGCTTTGAAATATGAGAGTGCGACATTGTTTTTTTTTTTTTTTTTTTTTTAGAAGTGAGATGGATGTAAATGCATATATAGTAGAACATAGAAATAATATTATTATAATAAAATAGATCATATTTAAATAATCATCAATTTATTTTGGATAAAGTCGCTAGAAGTATCTTTTATCGGCTGACCTCTAACGTGAAATTTGTTTACAAAGGTTTGAACGTGAACTAAATTGTTTAACGATAGGTACATTACATACATAACTTCATACATTAATGTGGGTAGGTAAGGTTAAATTTAAGATTTTTTACAACGCAAAATCATATAGATATAGGATGTAGATATTTATATTTATATAGTTGTTATACAAAGTGACGATTTTTATGATAAAGTCATCGAACGACGAAGCGAATTTATGTGTCAATAAATTTTTAAACTTTTATTTTATATTAATTATTAATGTTTTTTATTAATTGTCGTTATCAATAAAATTTAAAAAAAAAATATGATTTTTTTTTATTTTAACTTTCCCTAGACCACGTAGCTAAACCAATACTAAGGACCAGGAATCGCCACTGCCTAACACCAGCGCACTTTTTGATCGGCACATCAATGCACATAGTTCCTGAAGCAGACCTAAATATTGAAAAAATTGGCTTCCTGGATAGATGGAAATAGAACATCAACCTAAAATTGGAGACTTGGTCTTGCTTAGGGACGAAAGACTTCCACCGTCAAAATGGTCCATGGCAAGCATAATTGAAACCTATCCAGGACAAGATGATCTAATCCGTGTTGTTAACGTTCGAACCCAGAACAACGAATTTAAAAGACCTATCACTAAAATCTGCCCACTCCCATCGAACAACACTGATGCAGAAACCACAACAATCTAAATATCGAATAAAATTTCAAAACCTAACTAAAATTCTGAATTCTAAAACTAAATTAATTAAAAGTACCTAATAACAACGATCAACCAAATCAAATTTCATCATACTCAAGGAATCAGCATGCTTTAAATCAAATTAAACTCACTTAAAAAATTATTCACTAACAACACACTCAAAATACTCAAAACACATTCATAAAACACTCAGAACATACTCATAACACACTCAAAACACATTCATAACACACTCAAAATACACTCATAACACACTCGAAACATATTGAAGCACACTCATAACACATTCGAAACACATTAAAACACAATCATAATACAGTTAAAACACATTTAACATACATTCATTAAACATTAAAACATCTGCATAATGAGTTCAAACCACAACCATAATGCACTAACAACACAGTCGCAGACATACTCATTATTCTTTTGTAACGAATTATTAACTCAAAATCATACAGTCCACTTAAGAAGAACACTTAATTCAAAATCGCATGCAACCAGAATAAAATGTCCATAACCAACATAAACGTAATCAAACTTCAATTAAAATCCAACACAATTAAAACAAATCACTCGAAATGAACCCAAAACCAAAGGAAAACATTATAAATTCAACACTCAATAATCAATTCAAAGTTAAAAAACTCATGTATCTATAATAAAACCTCAACACATAAACAAATTCATAAAACTAGAATAAAATATGAAAAGAACACTAATCATGAACATTAACATTAAAGAAAATGTTTGATATATAAGCCGAATGTATCTCTTCACTCGATCCAGAGTCAACCCGAAGTCAACCCACAACATCAATCGATACTGCAGGCAAGAATAACACGACACATAAATTCATCCATATTGGCAACCACGAAAGTCAATTTTAATTCACAAAAAAAAAAAAAAAAAATCCATTCAATCATTTCACAAACCACACACACATTCACATATACACATAAAACAACACGATTTTAATTCAACAGTAAAATTAAATTTAATATAAGTAAAAATTAATTTAATATAATTAAACTCACGCCATTATTCATCACAAAATGAAATGCTTTTATAAAAATAGCAAAACCAAAATAAGGGGGGCAGGCTGTACCACAGCATTGGTTCCCATCCAACACAACAAGGATTTAATACGTCACCACACCGAGAAATTCATAAATAACAAAAAAAAAAACACATAAACTACATAGGTAGTTAAATTTAAAGTATCTACACACAAAATTAAAACAAAGTAATATGTAATTTAAAGGTAAACTAAGAAATTAAAATAAATGCATATACCTATATGTTCATATAACCTATGTAGTCCACAAACTTCGAAACAAAAAATATCAATGAGGAAAATTTACAACGAGGACTGTGATTGGTCAATATTGGACAGACGGAAGTTGGAACCAAATTATATTCCAGTCAATTTTCCATTATTTATGGAAGTTTTTATTGGGCCCACGTTAGACTGTAAATTTGTTGTAGATTTACATGATGCAATTGTGATGAAATATTTAATTTTGAATAAAATAAAAATATATGATTTTTTGAATTTTAAAACCTTTTGCATATATTAATAACCTTTCTCTTTGCATGTGAGCGAACAAATATACAAGTAAAGATGCACTAAATACCTACATTCTGATGAAGTATGCGGTCAGAAATAGAAGACTGATAGATATCAACAATAATTGTAGTTTACTACGTGCACTGGCGGGGGAGAATGTTGAATGCTGCGTCACCATCTACGTCACAACACCCACTCTGAACTCGGCCACTGTGACGTCTTCCCAAAACTTACCATTTGTACCATTAAAACTGACCAACTGTCAAATCTTCAAAGTTATATGAAGGACAACCCAATAAATATACTTTACTGGATTATTATCAGCCCAAGCGAATACGAGTGTTTTATTTTGAGATTTATTTTGAGAGTTTATTTAGCGATTATATGGACATTTTTTCAATTATAATTTAGGGAATTTAACGCTTAACAGCGTCTCTATAACGAATTTCTGCGTGATATACCATCATTTGTAAAAGTTGTTAAAGCTTCTCGAATCTAAAGATCTGCGAATCAAAGAATATTTCTATACCGCGCTAGATGTGAAGTTTGAATCCTGAAAAGTTAATTAAAATTAATAAAATATTGAATAGAATTGAATAAAATGTTAAGTAATTATTTTATTATATTTTCTTTTCTTGGAATGTTTGTTTTCAAAAATTTCTCTGTTAAGTTCGCGCATCCGGAAATACATCCGCGATCGGAAAAAAATTTTTTTTATTTCTTCATCGCAAACAATGTTGGACTTATTTGATATATCTATCATGTGCTTGATATATTCAGCACAAATATAAATGTCCTGACCTTCCCCATTCACTGCATTGAATACATTTTCCAGTGATAACAACTGTGCCATCACAGCTTGCGATGGCTTAGAAAGTCCACCTTCATCTAGGTGGTGAACCCAGGAATCTTGGTTTGTATTACCGCCTTCCAAGTTTGTAATAGTGGGCTTTAAACGATGGCAAATATAGCCAGCCAGGTTCTCGAGACCATCGTATGCCATTGGCAAATTCTTCTCCGGCTCACTTTCCAAACTTTTAGTCACTTTAACTTTATTAAAAATCTTTCCTAAAAAATGCAAATCAAGAAACGGAACACATGATTTGATAAGATTCAAATTTATTATTTTAATATCTCAAACCTGAGAATGGTTCTTCTTCCAACCTCAGATCTGGTGTATCATCAACACTAAGGTTACCGTTTTTGTTGATTTCCACACCCCTGAACAATGCACTTCATGTTTTTTTTTAATTTATAAGAAAATCACCACAATGTCCAATTAATGCACTTTAAATTATTTGTTTTTTTCAAAGTAATTGTTATATTAATCTGGGTTTTAACTTGTATCAATTTTTTTTTCTTTGTTTTTCTAATCACACTCTAACGATTTGACACTTCTGGTTCTCGAAAATTGCTTCACTCACGTACATTGTATATGTGACAAATACCTCTTTCTCTATTTCTTCTTTTAAGGTTTAGCTACACTCAAAAATACAAATTATGCTTGACAGTTCTTGTCGACGTCATTGCGAGTGAACGTTCTCAATCATAGTATTCTTTGGTTCTCAATTTCAGATGGAAAGAAAAGGAAAGAGAGCACACATATTTGCTTTCGCAAACGAAATCTACCAATACAAATCAGGGGCCGAATTACCGCATTAGTGAGTGAGCAATACGTTACTGAATTATCTGCATTTGGGATTCCTTCCTAAGATATCGAGTAAAGTATCGAGTATCGAATTCGATTTTTGGCATTTCCTCGTCAGTGAACGAGTGTTTTTTCATACGTAGATGCTATGTAGACGTGTGAGCAGTAAAATGGCAGAAAAATAAAATTATTCTCTTTTCTGTAAATATTCCTACACAATATCAATTAATGGTGTTTCAGGGTGAAAATTAGAAAATTATTCTTGCTTGATTTTAAGGCACGATAATTCGATTTAGCCAAAAAATATTTTTGGCCAAATTAAATTCATAAGGCAAATGTAAACAAAACATGAGCCCAACACAAGCAGCTGTGGCAATCGACCAATGAAAACCTAGGAATATTGACGTTTAGGAAAATGTACTAAAATTATCCTAGTACAATACGAACTAAATTCGATACGTGATACTTCATATAACATCATACCAATGTGATAACTCGATAGTTCGATAACGTGTTAAAATTCCTCACTCGTTCACTGAAGACGTAATTCGGTCCCAGGGCAACCTTACTTCGATTGAAGTAGAATTACTCCGATTTTAAGAAATAAAAAAATCTACTTTGACACCGCTTTTTCAAGATGTACTTCGATTTTTCTCACAAAAAGTGTCTTACCAAATATCATGACAGTAAACGACAGAACTGTGTTTTTTCATTTCAAATTTGCAACCAACTTTGAATGGCCTTATTCAGAAACCTATGCGATAGCCTATCTAAGATAGGTTCGTAACCATATAGGTTTCTGAACGTGTTGGTTGTTTTTGACATTTCGCATGGGGATACAAACGTATACCAAAATTTTTTGGATAGGTTGGATAGCTATCCAACAGCAAAAGCTGTTTTGTAATCCACTGTTATCTTACACGGGATTACAACAACACGAACCTATCTGGCTAGCTCTGCATAGGTTTCTGAATACGGCCAATCTGAGTATAATTTTCTTGCCTGAACGGAATCATTTTTTTGTATTGTGTCGTTTCTCGATCGTTTCGTTTTTTAACTGGTATGTGTGTGCGAACGGAAAACTTCCATGAAATAACCGTACCAATTTCGTTTTGTTTTAAGCTCTTGTTGCTGCTCATGTGGTTTGTTTTATGGATATTTCTTTACCAAATTCAGAAACCGATTAAGTGTTAAAACTATTGTTAATTTAATGTTTTAACTAACTCTAATAAATAATCGTATAAGGATATTTACGAACTATCTAACAAATTAAAGTTTATAAAACAATACAAATTTCTTCTTTCAAAAAATAAAAATTCACAAGATGTAGGAAGAAATAAACAAAAAGAATGTTCTTTATCTTAAAGAATAAAAATAAGTAATTTTAATTCACAAGAATATTAATTAAACAGAAAAAAAGGTATTTAGGATGAGCAGCTTAATTTATGTCCTTACGGCTTGATGGCTTCGTTAATACTCCTTAAGTTGTTCAGGGGCCTTACTATGCAACTCGATTCTAAAGTAAAACTGTTCGAATTCGCAAAATCGGAACTCTGTAATTCTATAAGCAAGTTCTGAAAACGAAACTCGAACAGCTCTAGTACTGCCAAGTTGTTTTTTGTTTTTAGAACAAAATTGGTACTACGTTTGGCTAAAGTTAATGTCAAAATCTTGCGAATTCGCAAATAATCATTCTACATCAAATGTGCTTGCGAAAAGGTCGATCGAGGAGGTTTTTTTTTCAGAATGTAAAATAAAAGTTATAAATTAATAATTCTCAAATATTAAATAAACATAGTAATATGTATGTATAATTTATATGTTTTTTGTTCCAGGGCATCATCTAAAATTCCAAATACTAAAGTGTCGCAGTTTGAGATAATGGTCAATTATATGACCCAGCACCCAGACTTGTCCAAGGGTTATTTAAAAACACCCGAATCCAGACAAAAATCAAAGCATTTATGGACCAATCTGTCAAACGATTTGAATGCTGAAGGTCCACCGCAGCGTGATGCAGAGGGATGGAAAAAGGTAAACAATGTTTCAATATTGACCAATTCTTTAATATTATTTTTGTTTCATTAGGTCTGGGCCGATTTTAAGGTTCATACCAAAGCCAAGCTAAGAAAAAATAAAATTAATTTGTCCGGAACTGGTGGTGGTCCCCCGAAACATCATCCACTTACTCCACTGCAAGAGAAAGTCAGTGAGTTGCTTGACTTAGGTAAAGCAATCGATGGGATGAATGGATCCCTTAGTTTTGGGTTGCAAGACACCAGTATCAGCGGCAGTCGTCAACACCATGAAGAAGATGAAGAAGTCGCGGAAATGTTTGAGGTTATTGCTGAAACAGAAACAAATATTAACGACAACATTAGCGAAAAGTAAAACCTACCACAGCCACGAAAAACACCAATAAAAAGACAGTCACTCCTCGAGAAGCAAGTTGAGCATCAAATACTTTACCAAACCAATTCCACTTGTCTCCACCGATTTGATTTTGGTAACCTCCTGTTGCCAAAAACTTCAGGGTAGCTGATACCTTGATCATATTGGGAACAGAAGTTTGCCTTTGGCGAATACTAAGGTGCGTTGAAATTTGGTTCAATAAAAACATGAATGCATCTTTTGAAAGGCGGTAACTTTTAACAAAGCTGAAATAATGTAGACTGGATTAAAAATGCGTTCAAATAGATGCTCAATATGGGTAAACCTTTTCTCGCTAAGCTCCATTATGTTGGAATTGTCTCTGATTCGCCTTCTTTCTATTTGTTCAATTCGTTCCGGATTTTCTTCAGAATCTAACCAAATTGCGACACTGTCCATTTGTATTTGTTTTTATTATTGTTTTGATTGATTTTTTTTCACGAAGATTAATTGATTTTTATTCACAGAAGATTGTTTTTTTTTTTTTTTTTTTATCTAATGTCACACATAACGAGACTCGTTCGAAAATCGGAAATTTTGTAGGAAATACTTGGTATTACCGGCATCCGATTCTATTTTCATAGATAGTACCACTCGAAAGTAGAATCGGAAATGACTTTCGAAAAGAATCAAAAGTAGAATCGAATTAGATAGTAGGGCCCAAGTTGTTATCGTCAAACAGGTATAAGAAGAGACCCTTCAAGCAAGCGAGCTCGTTTTCGGTCCGCAAACGTATCAAACAACGTATGGGTGACTTCGCATTCAGATCCAAATACGGATCGAAAAACTGCGTTTTGTGGATCAAATTAGTATGGAAATTAGAATCACCACGGAGCCATTATGTGAATGTATTGTGAGAGAGAGAGTTTTTCAATTCACCATACTCGGAAAACCGAAACCAAATGGAATCTAAAAGAGTTCCAAAAAAAAATGAATGAATTGAGGCATACCCAAAACCCAACCCAAATGTATTAAAAAAAACTTCCCATCTAGTCCAGTTTCTCCATTGCCTACAAATATAAAACACACAGAATTTTTTCATTTCAAGAGTTTTTTATTTATCATTCATAAAAGGTTTTCTAAAGACTATTTTGCACTAATAAACATGCCATATAAATAGAAACTTGCATTTCTGATTAGAAATTTTTCAAAGTTTTAACGAGAAAAAAGAGATACAAAAGCAACCGTCTTCGCCACGCTACCTACAAAACTGAACTAAAAAAGAAGTGGTGGGAATTAAGGCAAAATGATTGTATACTTCGCCTATACCACAGATAAGCAATACCTAGATAGGAATCTTTCGTTCGTATCACCCCCCAAAACCCATTTGTTTACATTGTTGTTTTTGTAATTTCATTTCGTGTCGATGAATAGATGTGAACTGCAACAACAATGTAACGCGGTGAATTTGATTTGTTTGACATTTCATTTTTTTTTTTTTCATAAATGTGCTGTGCGAATATTTTTATTCCGGTGTTTGTGATTTTCATTAAAAAATAAATTAACAAAAAAATAATTGTTTCACCAAGCACAATGCCCGCATGAGCGGAACTTGAACGACTTGAATTTCAATGAAAAATCTTTTGGTGCTTTCATGTTTCTTTCTTCCAATTCGCCAAAAAGCTACTTGGGCAGACGATGCGCGATGAGAACTTTTTGTAGAACTCTGTCGCCTCCGAAGGGGCCCTGTTTGAGCAGAGTATAGCAAAGGGCAAAAGACCTAATTATGTTTATGAAATTTAAAAACATAATTTCAATTTTTTTCAGCTCTACAGCACAATAATTATAAAAAAAATCTCGCCAAACAATAATAAGGTTCGAGAAATCAACAAAAATTAAATTCACCATGGCAAATTTGACAGCTACTATATTCTTGGTTTTAGGGTACAGACACACTTAATATATGAAATAATTTTAATTTATACGTAAGGGGTTGGATTGCATCATGGTCAAATTCCGACGTAAATTTTTAGAAATTAATTTAAGGTCCCCCAAACCGATGCGTGGACAACATTTTTGTCAGTCATCGGGTTCATATGGAACATCGCACCGCTTTCATTGTGGGTACCTACTCTCAATTATTTTCATGTCACTTATTTTTAAAAAGTGAATGTTTTGTTGTCGTGAGTGTTTCGCTCCGATTTAAGGCTCACCCAAACCAATGCGAAACATTCGTTGCGGCGAAGAAACATTCGTCAGTCAAAATAAATTCATATGTTTCTCCGCCGCGTTGGTGTGGGCACTCTCATTTATCACCATGTAAATAAATTTTGACATGCGAATGTTTCTTCGCCGCAACGAATGTTTCGCATTGGTTTGGAAGAGCCTTTAACGTTGATTTGAAAATCCTTTACACAATTTAAATTGTGTTGCAACAAAAATGGTCTCCTAAGCCGATGCGAAACATTTGGAATACCAACAAAACCTTCATCTGCCAGAATTAATTTGTATGGGGATATAAGAAAGCACCCACAATGGTGTGAATCTCATCTGTTCTTAATTGCAAAAACTGCAATAAAGTCAATTCTGATTGAGGAAAAAACACAATAGGCGTGTTTTATCACAAAAGCCATCCATAGTACAGTACGATTTTACAGGCATTACAAATACAACATCGCTAGTAGCTCTACAGCCAATAAGAAGTTATACTACGTTTTCTGTCAAAACAAGTTTTGTATGTTTTCTTGCAAAAAGGTTTCTTTAGCGAACATTTTAAATTCTCACTTTTGTACTTTTTTGCAAAAATAGGTAGGTATATGTAGTTAAACCTAAATGTAACTTTCATTTCAACAAAAAAATCAAATCTGTGATAGCAAAATTTGATTTGTTTAGAAAGAAAGATCAAAAATCAAATCTTTCATATAGAAAATTAACACCGGCTACACGATTTTTTTTGCGACTTCCTTACAACAAAAAAAATTAATCTGCAATCGTCGAAAGGAAATCGGCATACAAGAACCTAGCACATTTAAACAAACCCTTGGATTCTTAAATTATCCGCCATTTTGTTCACGAACCGAGGTGAAACTCGGATTTTTTTTTCACGTACACTAGTGCAAAAATCCGATTTTCACCACGGTCGTCTGCACGTACACTAGTGCAAAAATCCGATGTTCACCACGGCCATTTGACGTTTGAGCTTATAGGCAAACCGAATTGACAGCCGTAGATTCCCATCTAGGTATTGCTTATCTGTGGCCTATACTCTCTCTATTTCTCGGTGCTTAAACAAAAAAAACTCTCGATTCTCGTTCTTTTTACATGCGTACACAGAAAATTTGTTAATATGTGTGAGACACTCATTTTTTGTGGAGTCCCAAGTGAACCGAGAAATTGGGGTCCGTGATTTTGCTTGAAGGGGAGTAGTAACGTCATACTAGGGACAGTGATGCCACTCAGCCTAAAAATCAACATAAAATTCATTATAAATTAAAATTTTAAATTCTAAAAAATTTATTTGGTTTAAAAATTTTGATTTTATATTTTTTTTAATGGATTTATGGACTGTGGAGCAGTTAAAAGCTGAGCTGCTCAAACGAGGGCTGGACACAAATGGTGTTAAAGCTGTCTTATTTGATCAACTTAAAGAATCGGACGCAGATTTTGCTAGCAAAAAAGCTGAGGAGCGGGCTAAAAAATTAGCTGACCTAGGTCATCAATTAAATAGCGGTCAGCAAAGCCTTATGAATATTCCACGTGGTGCTGATGGTGATTCATCTTTTCGCTTTTCTGTAAGAGATGTGGAAGGTTTAATCTCGAAATTTAGTGGTGACGATAGTTTGTCAATTAGGTCATGGTTTGCAGAGTTTGAAGATGACGCAGTGCTGTTAAAATGGTCAGAGCTAGAAAAGTTAATTTTTGCGAGAAAACAGTTAACAGGATCGGCGCAGTGCTTTATGAAAACGTGCACTTGTAGATCTTTTAATGAATTTAGAACAATTTTATGTGCAGAATTTGAATAAACCTTTTGCAAAGCGGACATTTATATGCGCCTTCAAAATAGAAAAATGGGAAAAGACGAAAGTTTTCGTGAGTATGTCTATAAAATGAAAGAAATCGGGCAGTTAGCTGACCTGGATGACATTTCGTTGATTATGTACATAATTAATGGTATAGCAACACGTGAAGAAGACCATAAGTTGGTCCGTTGTGATACCACGTGAATCTAGAGAGATTTTCTCCCCGCTTGTTAAAACCAGTTGGAGCTTCTAATGAAGCGTGCGAGACTACTAATGTCTATGTTTGTCAGATCACTAGGATCATTGAAAAAGAAGTCTCCGAGATGGAGCCTACGTCTTTTAGATAGGGCAGGGCATGTGCAGAGAAGATGAGAAACAGATTCTTCCTCCTCTTCATCCATACAGCTCCTAAAAAAATCGTTTGCGAAAACTCCAAGCCGCTTTGCATGCTTGCCTATAAGACAGTGCCCGGTTATGACACCAATTACGGAACTGATATGCAATCTGTTCAAAGATATCAAACACTTAAAGCGCCTCACATCTAGCGTAGGCTAGATCTGTTTTGTCGCCAGGCAAGTGGTTACGTTGTTTCACCTAAGGTTTGTTCTCCTTAAAGCACCTTGCTTCAGCAAAAATTTGCATGTAGCTATAGGAATACCGGTGTCTACCTTTTCAGGTAAAATAGGTAGTCTTGTTTCAACTTTGGCGAGTTCATCAGCTTTACAATTACCCAGAATGTCCCTATGGCCCGGCACCCAACAAAGGAGAATATTGAACTGCTGCGCCATCTCTATAAGAGATGATCGACAGTTTAGGGCTGTTTTAGAGTTTGTAGAGACACAGTCGAGAGATTTTATGGCAGCTTGGCTGTCTGAGAAGATGCGGATATCAGAAGTCAATATCACGTTTTCCTTAAGACAAGATAAAACTTCTTTTATCGCCAAAAGTTCCGCCTGAAACATGCTACAATGGTCTGGAAGACGAAATGCGAGACTTAAATTTAATCTTTCTGTGTACACGCCTCCACCAACCCCATCATCGGTTTTTGAACCGTCCGTATAAAAGTGAATCGAGTCGTCTTCCAAGAATGTCACGTCCTCCCATGTGGATCGGGAGGGTATGGCAACTTGAAAATGTTTATCGAAACGGAATTGTGGGATGGTGTAGTCAATTATACTTGGAAGTGATCTGTATGAGTTCAGAATAGCTGAGTGGCCTATTTCACTATTTGACGGATTGCCGTACTCGCTGCCGTTTGTTTACTAAATATATCGAGGGGTGTCAGATGAAGAAGAGTGTCCATGCAAGCTGATCTTTGTACTTTACTAAGTTTATCGCGGTTAACCGCTATATCTAGAGCTGTCCACCATACTGCCACCCCATATGTTAGAATCGGTCTTATTACCGAGATGTATAGCCAGTGAGTAATACGGGGTTGGAGTCCCCATTTACTTCCAATGGCTTTCTTACAAGAGAAGAGTGCTACTGTGGCCTTCCGGACTATTTCTTCTATATTAGGTTTCCAACTTAACTTCTTATCTAAAATAAGACCCAGATATTTAGCTTTGTCGGAGAATGTTAGTGGAATTCCTTTAATGGTGGGAGGATCTATGTGTGGAATTTTATATTTCCTGGAGAAGAGGACAAGATCAGTTTTGTGGGGGTTGACACCCAGTCCATACCGTTCTGCCCAGTCTATTAGCTTGTTTAAGGCATTTTGTAAGAGATCCTTTAAGACAATAGGATACTTACCTGATACGGCGATAGCAACATCATCCGCATAGGCAATCACTCTGTAGCCCTCCGCTTCGTTCGTTTACTACAAGGTTCCAGAGAAGGGGAGATAGAACACCGCCTTGTGGCGTACCTCTACTGACTGACTTTTTTGCAGAGAAATCGCCCAGTTTTGAATTGGTAATCCTGCTTGTCAGCATTTGATTGATCAGTTCACCAAGCGAACTGTCTACCTTCAGACATGACAGTGCAGATGCGACTGCAGATGTGTCGACATTGTTAAAAGCGCCTTCTATATCTAGGAAAGCAGCCATTGTATATTCTTTATGGTAGAGGGTATATTCGATGGTGCGTACCAAAGTATGTAGTGCCGTTTCCACCGATTTCCCTTTGCAGTACGCGTGTTGAGACTGAGACAAGAATCTCGTATCAATACTGGTACGTAAGTGAATATCAATCAGTCGTTCAAAAGTTTTGAGAAGGAATGATGATAGACTAATAGGTCTGAGATCTTTCGGATTAACATGGGAGCATTTCCTAGGAATATGAGCCAAGTTCAAGCAGCTATTAAAGATTATTTCTAAAATAAGCAGCATTATACATGAGCTCATTTGAAGTTCGGCGGGTATTATGCCGTCTGGTCCTGGAGACTTGTCAGGTTTGAAGTTGTTGATAGCCCACAACAATTTTTCCCTTGTTATCAAACCTTGTGGAAAAGTTAGATTATTGTTAGATCTAATGTGATCAGTACTGTTTAAAGTTTTGGAGCTACCTGGAAGATGAGTATCTAATAGCAGATTGAGTGATTCTTCGCAAGTATTTGTCCAAGAGCCGTCAGCATTTTTCAAACAGCTGGGCATTGCTGGACTGGTTGAGAGGATTTTTCTAAGTCTTGATGCTTCGGAGGTTTCTTCTACTCTGCCACAGAAGGCTCTCCAAGAAGCGCGTTTAGATTTCCTCAATTCTTTTTTATATGATTTTAGGGCCTCTTTATAGGATTCCCAGTCTGAAACTGCTCTTGTGTTTTTTGCTCTTTTGAAGAGCTTCCTACAGTTTTTTCTGAGAGGCTCAAGCCCTGAGGTCCACCAATGTGGTTTTCCTTTTCCCCCTATTTGAATAAGTGGACAGGAGATGGCCATTGACTAATTTAAGGCTAACGTGAGGTCATTGACTTTGGTGTCAAGTTCAGTCGTACTAGAGGGAGGACTTAGAAGTTCAGGTTTAATTAAACTATCAAGTGTTTTCCTGTATTTGGACCAATCAATTTTCCTGAAATTTCGAAATTCTGGTGGGAACTTCAACATTCAGACTAAACTGAATGTATCTGTGATCGGAGAACGAATGTTCTTTGGAAACTTTCCAATTCATAATAGATTGATGAATAGTGTCTGAGACTAGAGTTATGTCTAGTGCCTCTTGTCGGTTTTTAGTAACAAATGTGGGTTCGTTCCCAAAGTCACTTACTATAAGGTTAGTACTTAATATATAATCGAAAAGAGACTCACCTCTATCATTGATGTCAGTGCTACCCCATACTGTATGATGGGCGTTAGCGTCACTTCCAATTATTAGGCGGATTTTCTGCCGTTCTGCTTCAGTGACTATACTTTCCAGTGTTTGACTGGGAAGAGGGCCAAGGTGGTCATGGCCGAGATAAGCTGACACTAGCCAGTACATGCCGTTTGTCGTTTTTAGCCTGGCTGCGGCGGTTATATCTCTGTCGCTGAAATGAGGGAGTAAATATACATTAATGCTACTTTTAACGAGTATGCAAGATCTAGGTTCACCTTTATCTGACGCATACAGCTACATTTAGGCAGACCAGCCTCCACCACTAACATCTTCTGAGTCAGAAGAGGAGCCCAAGAGCTCATCCTCACTCAGAAGAACCATGTTTAGGTAGTCTTCAGTCTCCATTTCGGTCTGACTGTCAACGTGTGTAGAGGAATGAGCTGTAATAGAGGATGTCCTGGATGCATCCTCCTCCAAACTAGGGAAGGTAATAGATGCAGCCGGGTCCCCAACCACAGGTTCAGCCTCAAGAGGGTGTGGAGGCTCGCATTCCGCGATCACCTAATCTTTTTCATATATTCGTAAGGTTATCGTCTCAAAACCAAACAGAATCACACCTTGAGTCTGCGCCAAGGGGGCAAGGGAATCCTTATTGACCACGACGATCGCGCTCCTATAAAGACCCCTTGCCTCCTCCAGCTTTGCGACTTTCCAGTTATGAGTCGGCAGGGATGGATTGCTGAGTTTGATTATCTGGAGAATATCATCCATGCAGGATGGTTCAGCTGGAATCCAAGTGCGAGCTCTTGGTCTGCATGGGATGTCCTCCTTAGCAACAACCTCGAGTTTCGCACCTGGCCAGATTTCACCTAGCCTACTAACAGCAAGCTTGTACAGATCACAAGATCTCTGATCGTCACAAACGATGAGTTTGACATGTCCTTGATGCCAACCGCCATCTCTTGTGATCGGAGTTCTCCTTCATAACACTTAAGAATCCAGCCGAGAGCTTCAATTTTGCCACCTGCCACCGATCAGAAGAAATCGTGCCATCTATATCGGTCCTGTCGATAACCGCAATCACGATTTTACCCTTCAAAATGTCCCTATAATAAGAATTAGCGGGTTTAGCGGGTCCGCTATTTGGATTGAGGGGAGTGCTGGTGTTATGCACTCTGGGCCGTTTGGGTACCGGTGTGACACCCTCCATAGACCTTTCTCGCTTTGACTTAGAGTCGCCTCTGGTCTGTGCATTAGCAAGAATGCGCTTTGCACACTCAATTCTAACGTCATGCTGCGACGTACCTCCGGGCTCATCAGAGCTCTTCAGTATCCTCGAAGCATTACGTTGATCCTTATACAGATTTTTAGATGGTCTGTACCGTGTTTTTCGTTTTGCCGTACCCGGAAGAGAACCCCCCCTAGCACTGGAAGGGCCATGCTTCACAACCACAGCAGCACTTGGTTGGATTTCCTTTCGGGACGGTTGCCGAAGTTCACTCGCAATAGTAGTAGCGGGACCATTATTCACAACCCCACTACTACTGGATTTAGGTACAGCTACCTTTTCACTTCCCTCGCTGCGAGGTGCATCAGATGAGGGATCACGATAAGCCGCAACCTCCCCACTGATACACAACAGAGGAGAAACGGCAAACAGCGCTGGCGCCGTGCTGCCGCCGGTTTAGAAGAAGAACCGGTCTCACAACTATCTATCCTTTTGTTTTTTGTTTGTTTTTGTTCATTTTGTTCCCACGAGAGGCGAAGAAAGGGTGGTCCATCTGTACAGAGATTCGCATATACAGATAAGGCTAGTTAATCCGGAGGTCGCCAGGTATCCGGGGGTCGCCAGGTATCCGGATACTCCGTTAACGACTGAGCTAGTATTTTTAATTGGGCCTCAGCCAGGCTGATCCTCGGCACGGTACGTATAACACCATTGATCCAGCCCAATAGGAAAGGTAGGGGTAGGGTAGGATATAGAAGGGGGAAGGATTTCAGACAGCGTCATCGCCATTCTGAAAAGAAAGGAATGGTTGCAGGATTCCTGACAGCTTTTTCGCCGTACCGTCAGTGGGAGAGAACGACAGACAGCTTCATCGCCGTACTGTCGAGAGAAGGATGATATCGGGTGAGGGAAAGCCGAACAGCGTCATCGCCGTACCGTTGTGGAAGCTTTAGGAGAGGAGGGGTAGTAGCGCCGGACAGCGTCATCGCCGTACCGTCGAGGGAGGGGAGGGAGGGGTAGAAAGGAGAGGAAGGGTACGAGAAGCGCCCTTTGATTTCAGGACTCATCTGGAGAGTTAATCTCGAGACTCATTGACCTTACTCAGCTTCCACAACTCGACAAGTTTGACGCTCGGGTAGAAGCAAAACGGTTCGGGATCTTCATCAAAAAATATAGTTGCTGAAATTACTTTAATTCGCAAAGATAGTTTTCTGAAGTTGGCTGATACAGATCTAGTTAAAGAGAAGGTAAATTTAGTTGGTCTACATTCAGGATAGCATAGTACTCTGGGTAGTTTTGAAGCTAATATGATGATCGACAATGTTAAGCTGATGGGTATTATACACGTAGTTCCAGACAACTTCATTCGTGTCGATGCAATAATCGGGCGTAATGTTATGGCACAAGCTAAGGTGGTCATGGTAGATGGAGAGACGACATTTTATGGGAAAGAAGACGGAAATTTCATAATGAACATCGATTTAAATGGGGAAATCGATATTGAAGTCCCAATTCAATATGAGCCTCGGGTCAAAGAGCTCATTTCAAGTTACACGCCGAAAGCTGTAAGTTATTGTCCTATTACGATGACGATTGCGTTGAGTGATGAGACTCCTATCTTTTCAACTCCACGACGTCTTCCAATCAATGAAGCTGAAGTTGTTAAGAAGCAGGTTGATAAATGGAGTAAATCAGGAATAATTCGACCATCATGTTCACCTTTTACAAGCCGAGTCGTTGTAGTAAAAAAGAAGGTTGGTGCTTTCAGAGTATGTATCGAATACAGGAAAATCAACGCTAGGACAATAAGAGATGGATTTCCAATACCACTTATTGAGAGCGTTTTGGATAATTTGGAAGATGATGTGATCTTTATAATGCTGGACCTAAAGAACGGGTTTTTTCATGTTCGCATGGAAGAAAGCAGCAAGAAATTCACTGCTTTTGCGACTGAAGATGGTGAATGGGAATTCAATTTTGTTCCTTTCGGTCTGAAAATGGTACCGCTGTTTTTGTGAGGTTTATCACAGTCGTTTTTCGCAATCTAGTTAAGCAGAAAATATTAAGAACATTCATTGATGATCTCATCATATCGGGAAAAAGTTGTGAGGAGTGTTTAGAAAAGCTGGAAGTCGTACTAAAGGTTGCTGCGGAAAATGGGTTAGTTTTTAACTGGGCCAAATGTAAGTTCCTTCAGAGGAAAGCTACTTTCCTTGGACACGTTGTGCAAAATGGTACGGTAAGCCCTTCTCAAGAAAAAATCTATGCCGTATCTAAATTTCCAGAGCCGACAATTCTGAAAAAGGTGCAAGAGTTTATTGGGCTGACAGGGTTTTTTAGACGATTTATTAATTCCTATTCAATTTTGGCAAAACCCTTAACTGATCTAACTAAGAAAAATTCCAAATTTGTTTTTGCAGCTCCCCAACGACAAGCAATGGCAACATTGAAGCAAGCTTTGACTAGTAAGCCGGTACTTACCATCTTCCGTCGAGGTGTGTACAGTAAAGTGCATACAGATGCCAGTCGAGAAGGCCTAGGAGCGATTCTTCTGCAACGTAGTGAAGACAATCAGCTGCATCCTGGTTTTTACTACAGCAGGAAGAACAGCATATCGGAGCAGAAGTGGCATAGTTTTGTGCTAGAGACTTACGCCGTCTACAAAGCGTTAGAAAAATTTAGAATATACTTGTTGGGTACCAAGTTCAGAGTTTTGACTGACTGTGTTGCGTTTCGCCAAACGGAGAATAAAAAGGAACTCCCAAACGCTGTGAAAAGATGGGTTTTATACATGCACGATTACGACTATGAAGTTGAACACCGTCCTGGATCTAGGATGGCCCATGTGGATTCGCTTAGCCGTTCACCAGCTGTTTTCGCTGTTCAGCAGGAGCTTTTGGTTCGCATACAAAAAGCACAGAACGCGGACAGCTTCATACTGGCAATAAAAGAAGTGCTTAAAGAAAAGAAGTATGAAGATTTTGGAATGCGAGGTGAGTTACTTTTTAAAGAAGTGGATGGTCTTTCGCTCTTAGTAGTTCCCCGTAATATGGAGACGGAAGTCATCGGCATGAAGCACGATGAGGGACACTTTGGGCTTAAGAAAACAATGCACCTAATTTCGCAAGAGTTCTTCATTTCTCAGTTGAAGGAAAAAGTTCAGAGACGCATCAATAATTGTGTCAAGTATATACTGGCAAATAGGAAAGCGGACAAGCAGGAAGGTTTTCTTAATCAGCTGGACAAAGGAGACAAACCATTCGATACGTTTCATCTCGACCACATCGGACCAATGGACCTAACTACAAAGCAGTATAAATATATCATGACCATAACTGATGGATTTTCGAAATTTCCGTGGATTTTCCCGACAAAGACGGTGGCGGAAAATTAGAGAGCTGCAGCAACATTTTGGAAACCCAAAGCGCTTCATTACCGATAAAGGGAGCGCGTTTTGTTCCAAAATTTTTCAAGATTTTACAGTGATGAAAATATAGAACACATTGCTGTTACCACAGGCGTGCCGAGGGGAAATGGGCAAGCTGAACGCTCGAACCGCGTAGCTATTGAAGTTCTCAGCTGATTCACCAGAGAAATGGTAAAAGTTTGTATCGCGAGTACAAATTGCCATCAACAGTACGCTGCAACGGTCGATTCAACGCCCACCATTCGAAGTGCTGTTTGGTGTTCCAATGAGGAAGAAAGGAAGCGGTTGAATATAACGAGGGGGAAATTGTAGCTATCAAAATAACACAATTTGGGGCGGGTAACAAACTCTTTTCTGATTTTCTAGGTCCATATTCAGTGGTCTCTAAAGGCAGAGGTGGACGTTATACAGAAAAGAAAGTCGCAGATCATGAAGGCCCCAACAACACTACCACCAGTTGCGACTACATGAAACCTTGGCGAATTGACAGCAGACTTGATGTTGAGAGTGACAGGATGGCCGGATGTAGGCTGAGTGGCATCAATGTCCCTAGTATGACGTCACTACTCTCTTCTTATGCTTACGATATTAAACCTGTTTGGCGATAACAACTAAACAACTCGAGGAGTATTAACGAAGCCGTCAAGCCGTCAAGCCGTAAGGACATAAATTAAGCTGCTCATCCTAAATACCTTTTTTTCTGTTTAATTAATATTCTTGTGAATTAAAATTACTTATTTTTATTCTTTAAGATAAAGAACATTCTTTTTTTTTTATTTCTTTTAAACAAAAGTAATTTGGTTCCTACATGTAGGATCACCCTATAGATCCGAATAAATTCACCACACCAATTATGACATAAACTAATACGATAAGAAAGGAATAACGAGAATGAAGACACTCGCTTTCCGGCTGCCAAGAAGTCAACGTTAAATAAGAAGCTCTATTTTTATATTTTCGTTTAATATATTTTTCAACACAAAAACTTAGTCTTTGTTTTTCATTTTATGAAAAATCCCACAAATGTAGGGGGCTCAACCGGGATGGTGTTTGATATTACTTAAAAGCTAAGAATAAATTGGAAAATACTAAAGAAAAAAAAATTTGCAATTCATCGTTTTTTTCTGTTCAATCAGTGAATGTAATAAGGGGTGCTTACAGAAGGCAATACTGCATCAACCATTGGAGTACGAAAAATCCACACACAGAACGGGGAACAAGCAGTTAGACGAAAAAAAAACGGTACAGTCAAAGGATCGATTATCTGCAGATAAAAACTCATCAGGGTGGTGTTTTAATTGCGGGCGTAGAGGCCACAAGAGTATTTCATGTAACGAAAAAAAGCCGAAATGCTTCCATTGCAATGAGTTCGGTCATAAGGCAATGAACTGTCCAAAAAAGGGGCCACAAGAAAAGAAATCGAACTCCGTCAAAGCACCTTGTTCTAACGCAATGAAAAAAGTATTCGTTAATGATTCTGAAGTCGAGGGATTGATTGATACCGGCAGCGATATCACTTTTATTCGAAGGATTGCGTAAAAAAGGATGGGTGCTCCCCCTTTACAACAAACAGAAATGGTGGTTCGAGGTCTTTCCTTCAAATCAGTTAAAGCTTAAGGTTATTTTGAAGCAGAAGAGTTGACCAAGGTGTTTCAAAAATAAATATCTTTGTGATGTCAGATGCAGTGATGCAAGTACCTTTCATTGTGGGTAGAGATTTTCTTGTTGGCAAGAGCATCGAACTAACTACTGAAGGAATAGCTGTCTCTCCTATAGAACAGGCTATAAGTCAATTTTGCCAAAATTATAGTACTTGCTTCGATGAACCACAATTAAATATAGGAAGCCCTGAGTACAAAGAAGAAATCCAGGATATAGTTTATGGTTGTGACTCTAGGAATAAAAAAACTACATCTGTTGATATGAAGCTGGTCCTTAAATCCGATGACCCTATTTCTCAACCACCCAGGAGATAAGCTCCACAAGAGAAAAAAATCGTGGATGAGCAAATAGCTAAGTGGTTAACACAGGGTATCATCCGTCCTAGTAATTCCGACTTTGCAAGCCTAGTAGTGCTGGCTAGCAAAAAAGATGGTAGCAAACGTCTGTTCGTCGACTACAGGCGCCTAAATAAGCAAGTAATTCGAAACCATTTTCCGTTGCCCTTGATTGAATATCAAATTGATGCGCTAAGCTCTGCTGATGTTTTTTGCAACTTAGATTTAGAAAATGGGTTATTTCATGTCCCGGTATCAGAAGAAAGTATCAAGTATACAGCATTCATGACACACTCAAGACAATACGAATTTTTACGGGTCCCGTTTGGATTATGCGTTTCACCTGGGATTGTTCAGAAATTCATAAATTCAGTTTTCAAGACTTTTATAGTGAAAGGTTACGTCCTTGTTTACATGGATGATGTTATCGTTTTGGGGAAATCAGACGCAGAGTGTTTTGAGAGGCTGAAAAAAGTGCTTTTGTTGGCCGAAAGCTACGGACTGAAGATTAAATGGTCAAAATGTCAATTTTTGTGCCGATCAATCGAATATTTAGGATTTGATATTTCGAATGGCACAGCCGCTCCTTCAACCCATAAAACTTGTGCCATAAAACGTTTTCCCGAACCAATTCCCGTCAAAACTGTTCAAAGTTTCCTTGGTCTTACTGGATATTTCCGGAAATTTGTTCAAAATTATTCTGTGACAGCCCGCCCACTTTCTCAGCTACTAAAAAAAGACCAACCTTTCATATTTGGTAACACAGAAAGGATAGCCTTCACTGAGCTAAAAAACATTATCTCATCGACACCAGTCTTGAAACTTTACATGCAAGAGGCAGAGACAGAATTACATACAGATACATCCAAATGGGGTTACGGAGCAGTTTTATTGCAGAAATCTGATGATGGAAAGTTTCACCCGGTGTACTTCTACAGCAAAAAGACCAAGCCAGCCGAAGAACGCTACTGCAGCTACCACCTTGAAGTCCTCGCTATTGTTAATGCCTTAAAGAAACTCAGAGTATATTTGCTTGGATTAAAATTTAAAATCGTTACCGACTGTGCTGCTTTCAAAGCAACAATGGAAAAGAAGGATATTTTCCCAAGGGTCGCAGGGTGAGCATTAGCTTTGCAAGACTACGACTACACCATAGAACACCGACCAGGAATCCGCATGAAGCATGTCGACGCCTTAAGTCGCACTCCACTTTGCATGATGATAAGCAGTGAACTTCTTCACCGAATAAAGATAGCCCAAGAAAAAGATGACCATATAAAAGCCATAAAGCAGATCTTGACAACACAATCATACGAAAACTTTTTTGTCGAGCATGATCTTCTCTACAAAGACGATGGAAAAGGAAACAAGTTGCTGTACATTCCAAACAATATGACGAGACAAGTTCATGAAGAAGGCCATTTTGGCACCAGGAAGCTTGAAGAACTATTAAGTAGAGACTATTTTATCCCTAAAATGCGGAGCAGATTTGATCAAGTAAGGATGAGTTGCATTCGCTGCATCTTAAGTGAAAGAAAAGCTGGAAAACAAGAAGGCCTTCTCAACTCCAAAAAATGAGTTACCTTTGGATACCTATCACGTTGACCACTTAGGGCCGTTGACACGGCCACAAACAAAAATATTGTTACATTTTCTGTGTTGTGGACGCGTTTTCAAAGTTTGTTTGGATTTATCCGTGTAAGTCTACTTCAGCGGCTGAGGTTATCACGAAGCTTGACCTTCAGAAAGGTGTTTTTGGAAACCCTTCGAGAACCATATCAGATCGTGGCTCAGCCTTCACATCAAACAGTTTTAAAAAATATTGCGAGCAAGAGGGTATTCAGCACCTTCTTAGAACAACTGGTATCCCTAGGGCAAATGGCCAAGCCGAGCGCATTAATCGAGATCGAGTTATAATTGCAGTGCTCACCAAACTTTCAATCAACGACCCAAGCAAATGGTTTCGCTATACCACCAAGTTACAGATGCTGCTGAATTCGACATATATAAAGGAGTATAAAACGAAGTCCTTTTGAAGTTTTAGTAGGGGTAAAAATGAAATCTAAGGATGATATTGTTTTGGCTGAAAGTATAGATGAGGAGATAAGAAAATCTTTTGAGGCAGAACGAGACCAAATTCGAGAAGAGTCGCGACAAAACATCGATAGGGTAGAGAAAACTGCACATCGTTTAACAAAAACAGAAAAGAAGCAAAAAAATATTGTTTAGATGATTTATAAGCAATAAAACGCACTCAATTTACAACTAATAATAAACTTCTCCCGAAATTCTTAGGTCCATATGGGGTTACCAAGATCTCTCCTAACCGATACGAGGTACGCAAAGTCAGCGGTCAAGAAGGTCCCCGTACAACAACCTCTAGTGCTGATTATATGAAGCCATGGACTACTAATGAAAGTGAAGACGACAGCTCTGCAAGTGAAGATGAAACACCTGACCGAGAAGATGAAGCCTGTAAAGACGAAAACCAGTAACGATAATCCCTGCTACAACGAAGAAACTTCCAAGATGAAATAACCGGAACAGCTTTAACCTACTTACATGATAGCCCCTGCAATGACATAATTTCCAAGTCGAAGAAACCTGCTCAGACGAACATCAGTTACGACGATAATAAACCCTTGCTATTACGAACAAATATAACGACGAGGATGAACTTTCTATCAAGATGAACTAGGATGCTATAAGATGTCATGATGCCACTAAGATGAAGAACCGATTAAGATGAATTACCTGATATAAGACATTAAAACGAAGAACCTGCTAAGACGATAGTACCTGCTACAATAACTACATCCCATTTTCGAGGACGTAGAAATGTTCCAGGACGGCCGAATTTGTAGGATCACCCTACAGATCCGAATAAACTCACCACACCAATTATGACATAGACGAATACGATAAGAAAGGAATATCGAGAATGAAGACACTCGCTTTCCGTCTGCCAAGAAGTCAACGTTAAATAAGAAGCTCTATTTTTCTATTTTCATTTAATATATTTTTCAACACAAAAACTTAGTCTTTGTTTTTTATTTTACGGAAAATCCAACATACATATGTACCTATAAAATAGTTCTAAATCGAAGGCAATTAATATTGTTTTTTTTTTTTTCATTTTTTTTTGTTAATAATAATGGCACAAAATTTTAGACGATTTAGTACGATGTTAAATCATTTTTAGTATGATACTAGGTTAAAAATTGTGTTTTGCTAATTTTAAACGAGTTAATCATCGTACTATCACCTAACATTTTACTAAAGTTAAAATCACCAAGAAGAATCGAATGTTCCGGGTTGGAGTCTTGCTGATACCCAACTTTTTTTCTTGTAAATGATAAAAATATAAATATGGAATACTTATTTCAAGCACATGATGGGTTTCCTTCAACATATAGTTAATTTACAACGCATAAAAACAATAATTGTGTTAATCAAATTCAAACCCTTCAAATGCAATTTACTAGTTAGCAAAAGGTTTAAAATGTTGGAATAGATAGTAAATGGCTAAATACTTAGTTAATTGTTAACTAGTAAAATGTTAAGCCCTTAACAATAGGATGTTTAAAATTTTGCGCCAATAACTTTTATATTTTTTTGTTACAAATATTTTCTGGCGACTTTCCATTACGGTAGCACGCCTAGAATTTTGATTTTTTTTTTACAGTGAGCTACGGGTCTCTATAGAAAAGCTTTTAAATATTACGGTGAGGAAACACCCCTAAATATGATAAAAAATGTTTTAATTTTTCGATTTTGGCACTTTTTTTCACACTACCTACTCAAGTTTCCCTTAAGATAGCACACATTTCTACACGCGAATACTTTTTTTTTGGGTAGATTAAATAATTCAATTCAACAATTTTAATATGAACAAACTTTTACATGTAGTAAGGAGTGAAAATAACGAACCACCGAACTTCCCTTTTTGCTTGGGCATGAACCCATCGACACAACCTATAGGAAAAACTAACTCAAACACAATTTAAGTTCTTATTTTTAACATTTTTAACATTTATTACTATTATTATGTTTTTTCGCCCATCTTTCGGCCCGTTCGGCCTTCTTTCTTGTCCGTTCCTCGTACTCGGCCCTCTTGATGGTCCGGGCCTCTTGTAGGTAAGAGCGCTTTGTAGCCCCAGAACTCAACCCAGCCAACCGGTATAGGTTGCCTAGTTGTTGCCGGACCCGAACTCGGTGTCCGCTCCGACGTCGCCGACTGGAGTGCTCACCACAGGCTTCGTGGATGACCGGCTTCTCACCGTGTTTCTCCTCGGTACGGGGGCGCTGTTGAATGGGGCAGAGTTGGATGGGGTTAGGGCCGGCCGTTGGATTTTCCGATAGTTCCTTTCGTAATTGCTTGGCGGCGCGCTGACGGTACTCCTCTAGAGTAATGGCTTTTGGGCCGTACGACGGACCTGGCGAAACCTTTGAACTGGAAGATTGAGAGGGGTTCATACTAGGTATGAACCGTTAGAAGAGGGGATTCCGAAGAAAATTCGGAGAAGGTCCATATTGCCTATGGAACTAGGAAATGGGATAATTGTATTTAGGAATCCTACCTACGCGGTGAATTCCAGATTTTTTATTCGGCTCTGGTAGCCGATTCTCTAGTTATGGCCTTAGATGCTACTGGGGGGTTAGGTTAACTAACCCTGCTAGTTTTAACTTTGATTAGTATTACCTTTTTTTGGTTTTTAGTTCTTCGCCGACTTGTTTTGTAAAAGAAAGATTGAATGTTTTATTGTTCAAGACTGACGTTTATTACTGTGATTTTAAACTGACTTAATCACTGAATCTAATGACAAATTCTTTCATTTTACTTTACTATTTATACCTTAAATTCTACAAACATTTCATAGTATCCCTATCATTTTACAGGGGTCAAAATTCGTACAATTTGGGTTATAATAATTCAAATGCTAAATGAGCATTTCACAAACTTAAGTTCTACATTTCATTTATTAAAACATTTCATTTAATAAGTTGCACAATTTTGTTGCCCTACTATTATTGAAATGCTATATGAGCATTTCACTATTTTCTTATTTATTTCCCTACACATATGTTGCGTCATCCATTCATTGGTCGAACGACGTCTTCCAGTCCATCGTAGGTTTTTTCGCTGGTGCTGCTATTTTCGTTGGCCCAGTTGGGATTCCCTGCATTGTAACCGTAAGGTGCATTTGTTGTATTCCTCATTGGTTTCGTATTACCTTAATGCCATTTAGATACACAAAACGATCGCGTATTATTGCTGCTGAGTACGGCGAATCGAATTCTTAATTGCCTCTTGGCTTGCTTTGGCTGTTTTTGTTGTTGGTATTCGTTCGATGGTGACGAATATTATTCAATTAATTAAATGCACCTCTTAATGATTTGGCTGACCTTGATATTAATTCGATATTAATATCGTTTTGCTTTTCGGTTGGTTATTGAGGAAGAGTATGGTGCTAACTTTAAACAACGAGAAGGAATATTTTAAGATAATAATCTTTCTACGTTGCGGTTGTTTGTATGTTTTTCATGTGAGAGTTAACACTTAGGTTGTGTGTTAATCATCTCACATAACACCTCCCCCCATCGAAAAAGTGCATATTTTTGTTTGGAAGAGACAAAAATTGCGTGTGGTCTTGCCGTGGGTCTTCCTTCATTCTAGATGACTTCTTTCGGATACGCTGATCGTTTTGTTTGTTGATTGTGTTTTGTAGTGGTTTCGTTTGGCCTTGTATTGTATCTTCCTTCATTCTAGATGACTGCTTTTGGATATGAAGCAGCTCGTTGGTGTTGTTGTTTAGGATAAGTTGACTGTCGTATGTGTAGAAAATATGTTTAAGTAAAAAAATATAAAAATTTAATAACTTATTTAAAAAAAATTCTTTTTTGAAGAATTAACTTGGTGCCTTTTATAATATTATCTATAAATTCATTTCAAATACTGTAGAAAAGTTTTTTTTTTTTTTTTTTTTAAGACAGAATATTTTGATAACTTATTTTGAAAATGTTGAATGATTAATTTCTTTCCTTTTATAATATGTTTTATTATTTTTAAACTAAACCCATTTCAAGTACAATATTAACAATTATTTAGATTGGAACTTTATAAGGTCATTACAATTTTGTTTATTGAATTACTTAAGTTTTTTAAAAAAAATTTTTTTTTTTTTTTTTTTTTTTGAAAAATAATTATACTACATGATCCTTTAATATTTATTTAACCTTACAATTTTTGTTTGTTTTTTTGTGTATTTTTAAGTAGGTACTATTATTCTAATTATTACATTTATCATTACTTAAAATTCATCATTGTAAAGTGGTATAAATTATTATATATATTTTTTTTTTTTTTTTTTTTACTAAATTTTACATCATTCATTTATTTGGGTCTTACATCGTAATCATTTTAATTATATTTGCATACATATAGATTTGATTTCTTCTTAACATTTAAAACCTTTATATTCTCTATATCTGTAAAATATTTGTTTTGAAAACATACTTAGTATCTTCTATTACACTTTTATTTTATTTAATTACTATTCTTTGTTTATTTTTCATATTTAAAGTTCAGATTACTGTATTCTATTATTTTTTTTGTGTATTTAACTTAATTTTGTTCTTGTATTTACTTTAATTTTTATGTTTTTGAGTACTAATATCTATTTTATAGGTATTTTTATGTGTGTAAGAATATTTAGGTTGTATTTTTGTGTATGTGTGTCTGAATACTTATGTTTTTAGTATTTTTGTGTCTGTGTGTCTGAATATTTGGGTGTTGTTTTTTTTTTTATTTATTTATAGGGGTTTGTTGTTTTTTTTTTTTTTTTGAAATTTTAATATGATTTTTTTTTTTTTTTACGGGGCTTTTTATCTCCCTCTTTTGGTGGGATGACGGTTTGTACCGGAATTGCGGATATCTTTTTACTTCGTTGATCAGAGTTATTTTAAATTCCTCTACGTCTTGTATGGATGATGTAAGCTTTTTGTCATACGCAAGGTAGTTTGCTACCATGCAAATGACTGTCCCGTCATCTAACCCCATTAGATTTGTTGGTACTTGTACCGTTTTTGTCTCGTATACCGGTGTCTCTATCTGCCCACTCCTTTTCCTACACTCTCTTTTTACGTACTGCTCTACCTTCGCAAGTGCTTCTTTTCCCGATACTCCCAGTGTATTATAGCATTTTATTGTTCTCTGCTCATTATTTACTACAATTAGGGTCCAGTGTAACCCTACTACTTCGATGGGCATCAGAAGCAGTTGTAATTAAATATATTCGTGTTGTTGTTGAACTTTTGCATCTTCCTTCCCTTGTAGGATGTTGTTTGAAATGGTTTGTAGGTTTAATACGGAGTTTAATTCAGCATACTTGTTTAGTTGGTTTGTCAAGTTGTATAGGTAGTTTACTTGCTTTGCAGACATTTTTGTTAAAATATTTTTTTTTTTTTGTGTGTAGTTGTTGTTGATGTTGTTCTGTAATGGATTCGAAAAAATTCATATTTTTAGTATAACTGTAGCTTCCTTGGTCGGCGTAATGGTTTTCGTGACGCTTTTGTTACATTGTTGGGTTGCAATTGAGGCGAAGTGGAGTTTTCAAGGTTGGGTGGGGTTGTGTTTGCTTTTGGTAGAGGAGGGGCAATTGGTATTGGTGCTGATATTATCTTTGGTAGAGGAGGAGTGATAGGTATTGGTGGTGATATTGTTGGGGGTGCTAGGGTGTGTATTGTGTGGTGGATTATAGGATTAGAAATTCTAGGCGAAGGTTTTTCGTAATTTACTAAAGGTTTCGCCAAAGTCTTCGTCCTGTTGCAGAATCGTCCCAGTGTCATCCCCAAGATGCTTAGAATTGCTATCGTGCTGACTGATATTGATGTTTTGGAGGATATTTTGTGTTGTGTTCTTTCCTTCTGCATTGTCTCAATTTCCAGTGCTGTTTTTTCCAAGTCTGCCATTGCATACGAATTTTCCTTAATGATGTTGTTTGCTTCCACTCCTTTTAAAATTAACACGGTCCTTTTAGTTGTGTTCTTCTTAGTGAGGAAATCAATCATTGAGTCCTTTAGCGATGGGTCAGGTATTTTGAGTTTCGGTTGGTCAATTTTTAATTCGGTATGGTCCGCCTCTTCGAAGTACATATGTTGGTTCCCGATTTGGAACATATATGGCTGCATTAGTGAAATAATACCTGTTCCATTTAACGTTGATCCGTGCCATTCTCCTGAACATTGTATTTCTACCCTGGTTGATTTGGGAAAAGAATATAACCATGCGTTTTTTTGCGTAAGTTGGACCAGATAGTTTTGCTCAAATGGTTGAAACAGATAGTTACATACATTATCTTCGTTGTATGGGTTAAATACTAGACATATAGAGCAAATGTGTGTATAAGTTCCTTTCATTATGGGTGAGCTAAGTGGCCCAACATACATAGTTTTGTCCAGTTCATTAGTTACTTTTTGGAGGAAGTCATATTCTCTCCTTTTCATTGGTACGAATTCTTTAGTCCGTGTGTTCTTTGCCAGAAAGTCTTCATGTATGTTAAGGATGGTTGGAATTTTGTTCTGGTTTTGTATGGGGAACAGGTAAATTTGTTGCAGGTCAAACGGTTCTAGGTTGAAAATCGGGAGTATTATTCGGATAACTAACATTCCGTTCATGGGATGTGTTTTCACCGATAATACTGTGGTCAAAATGTTGATAAGCATTTCTCTATTTTGAGTCGTGGATTTTGGACATGCTTTCATATACGTTTTCAGCAGTTTTGAAGGTGTTAAGAGGAGTGGGTGTAACTGGTTTTGGTTTAATGAGCTTATTACGTCCAGCATAGTTTGTCGTCTTCTTTGTACTTCCAGAATTTGTAATGTAAGTGTGGCTAAGATCTCTTGTAATTTTTGAGTTTTATTGATTGTATTATCCATCCTTAATAAGTAATTTATGGTTTCTGTGATATTTTTCTGATTATTTTCCAAGGTACTAAGGGGTTGTTGTATGTTTTCCAATGATAACTTCATTACCGTAATTTGTTTTTTTTGTAACTCATTTAAAGCTTTCTCATCGTTTCCCAATTCCTCAATTCTGCTGTAAGATCGATTTCCGTCCTGGTTGTCCATGACACCAAATAAATAATGTAATCCATTTCCTATTCCATCAAATAATGATCTTCTGGAACGGTGGGTATATATAGTAGTTTACATACTTGTTTGAATAATTTACTTAGGAAGTTCGTTCCCTGATCCGTTACCAACTGTACCTCGTAATTATTTGTTCGTAAAATATGTGTGCAACTGTTTCTGCCTCTTGATTCGGTATTGCATAAAAATCTACGTATTTTGTGAGATTATCTTGAAAAGTTAAAATGTACTTGTTTCCCATGTAAGAATCTTGTAGTGGACCTACTTTATCTAAATAAACTTTATCGAATGGAGTAAGGCAAGTGTCTGTTATTACCGTTGGCATTTTCGCCTCTGGACTGGTTTTCGTTTTTTGGCATTTCGGGCATCTCCTAATATATCTTGATATGTCCCTAAACATTTTAGGCCATGTGTATTTCCTTCGTATTCGTTTGTAAGTATTTATGACCCCTTGATGACCACCGAATGGTGAGTCATGGTAATCTCTAAGTATTGTTTGTATGTCTTGGTTGTTGTATACTTTTTGTTGAACGTTATCTGAATTGGTGATTTGTGTTGTTTTTTCTAAGTCTTCATTGATAGTTTTATCTTGTATACTCGATTGGTTGGTTTTTTGTGTGTTAACAGTTTGTTTTGGGTAGTTTTTGTTGGGTGTGTCTTGGGTTGATTGACTAGTATTTTGTTGGAGGCGTTGTGCTCTTGTCACTGCTAAACATGTCGTCTTTTTAAGAATCTCGTTTGTATTTTTATCTTCTGTTTCTTCAGTAGGGATCCTGCTTAAAGCATCGGCGTTATTGTTCTTTCTCCCTGGTTTGTATTTAAGTGTGCAGTCGTACTTTGAAAGTTTGTGGTGAAAACGTATTAGTCTGGATGTCGGATCTCTTGTTCTAAAGTTGCCGGTCAGAGGTTCGTGGTCTGTGTATACGGTAAACTTTCGTCCTAGTAAGTAACATCTGTAGTTTTTAGTGGCCCAAACTATGGCTAGCATTTCTTTCTCACTGGTGGAAAAATTGCGTTCAGCTTTATTTAGTGTACGGCTAGCGTACGCAATTGGCTTGTCTTTTCTTAATTTTCCTTGAGAAAGTACTGCTCCTATAGCTTCATCGCTGGCGTCAGTAGTTAGTATGAATGGTTCGTCAAAGTCAGGATAAGTCAGTAAAGGAGGAGACACTAGAAGATCTTTTAATTTTTGAAACGCTTCTTGACACTTATCGGTCCATTTGAATTTGACGTCCTTTCGTGTTAAATTAGTTAGGGGTCGAGCTATCTTTGAAAAGTCAGGGATGAATTTTCTGTAGTAGTTTGCAAGGCCTAGAAAAGATTGTGTTTGTTTTACTGTTCGAGGCACAGGAAAATTTTGCACGCAACTGGTTTTTCCGGGGTCGGAATGTGCTAGCTAGATTTATTATTATAGGTACGTTGTATTATTTACTAGCTGACCCAGCGAACTTCGTTCCGCCTTAATTTCGTAAGTGTAATGAAAATAATAATTCCCCATAATTCATGTAATTTGGTCATAAATCACAAATTACTTTTACTTACTTTAATTTAGGATGGGCTTCGGCCTCAACTAACAAGCCCCTCCAGCCAGCTCTGTCTCTAGCTAGCCGCTTGCAGCTGCGCACACCGAGTTGGTTTATGTCGTCCTCCACTTGTGCGCGCCACCTGTTACGGGTCCTTACGAAATTAAAGGCCCTTTAGCATATCCTATCTATTATTAATTTGTATCTATTCTAATATAAAGATACAAATTAAGCACATATGACCTTGAGTCGGCCAACTTGCTATGATTGTTTAAAAGAAAAAAATATTAATTGGAGAAAACCTAGGTTAGGTAAGGTTAGGTTAGGTTAGTGGGTTGACATTTGGTCTTGTTACCTGCCCACCACACAGCTTGTTCCTAAACAGCCAAATTTATAAACGTGAAATAGGGAAAGGTTAACATTATTCCGTGGACTAACTACACAATGTTATTTAAAAAACAAAATTTCTTCTAAGTGACGTTTACTAAGTTAAACCACCGAACATGGTGGTTTAGCGAAGGAATACAAATCAGACGTGTCAAACAAAATGATAGTAACTTTGACAGAATTATTAGGTGTGTTCGGTAACATGATCTGCTAATTGTAGTAGGTTTTCGTTTTGTTTTTATTAATAGGAAATTTTTTTCCATGGACTAACTCTTATTCCATGGTTTTGTAAGCTCATGGAATAAAGGTGGAATAAGAGTTTTTTATTAATACGGCTGAAAGTGTTTTAAATGATAGAATAAAAAAAAATGTGTAGAGGAGTTCAAACTAGAGCTCTTGATTTAAAATTTGTATCGTGTACCTATTCGTGGCACATATGTGAAGAAAATAGACGTGTTTAAAAATATGGTGGTTTTGAAAACTCTAGCGATTCAATTACAATTTATACGGGCATTAGTGGTTCTAGTTCAGACTAATTTTTAAACATAAGACGAAACAGAAAGAATTATAATTCATTTTTTCTACATACATCAAATCCGGCAAGAATTAGACTAAAAAACGGGTCTTAAAAAAATTACCAAGTTAAGTGCAAAAAAATCCTCGTATCAAACCCTCCTAGTGGGTGCCGGGCGGTTAAAAGTCACCACAGTTTTTTTTATCTTGTGCGATGTCAAGATGGTGATCAGCTAAGGTCAGGTCGTATTGCTGAGACGTTCCTTTACTTCTCAATAGTTTAACGCTCAGCAATGCGATTTGACCAAAGATACGGGGTCTCTAATTTTCAGTGGTGGTGTGAGCGATTTTCATAATCCGTGCCGAAGTAATAGAAGGCTGCGGGGTAAACCAGTCACTAACGAGCTCTTTCGGACGCCTTGGCAGGGTCCGTCATACTCTTTGCCTTACCCCGGTATATCGGCTCTGCCGGGCTGACCTTTCCTTTCCGACCTACTCGTGGGACTTTTATTTGTATTTTCACACTATGGGCGATTTAGACATGACAGACGTTTTACCATCCGCCGACACAGAGGATGAACTTTTGGCCTCTAGTCAGGAGACCATCGTAGGACAACCTACAACGCGCTGCTTAAAGTCATTCAGATTAACCTGAAGCACTCAAAATGTGCCTCGGATAACCTGAGAGTTTTCCTGAGTGAGGAAAACATAGATGTAGGCATCGTTGAAGAACCATGAGTTCTCGCTCTAGAGTGAGAGGCCTCCAAGATAAACAATACGACTTGATCTACAAGATCGCAAACACAAACGATGGTAAGCCTAGAACTTGTATTTTAGCTAAAAAACACTTAAAAGCTTTTTTGTGTCCAAATCTTAGCACTCCTGACTTGACAGTCGTCAAGTTGGAAGCAAAAAATGCAGACGGTTTACTCTTGGCATCTGCTTACTTCGGGCATGACCAGCAGTCACCACCAGAAGAAGTATGCGCACTCATAGCCGAGGCGAAAGCACAAAAAACGAACCTCCTGATTGGATGTGATGCAAACGCAAGGCACACCCTTTGGGGAAGTTCCGAGATAAACGAACGAGGTGAGTCTCTTTTTAATTTCGTCATTGAAAATAATTTAACTGTTTGTAACAGGTAATACTCCCACTTTTGTCTTTCCGAGCTCTGAAAATTTTGAAGGTTGGGAGGATGTGCTTGATGTTACTATTGTTTACAATAACTTTAAACTATTAGTGGAAAATTGGAGGGTATCCTTTCTGAATTCGTTTTCGGATCACAGGTGGATACTCTTCAGCGTAGGTTTTGAGTCGGAAACCCCTCCTCCTTATAGAAATCCTAAACGAATTGACTGGAAGAAGTTCAGTAAAATTTTTAATTCTAAACTGCGCAATATACCAAATCTGAGTCCAGAATCGGTTGCAGATCTAGAGTCAAAGGTGAAAACCTTTTAAGCATCTATCAACACGGCGTTCAAGATCTCTTGCCCAGTTAAATATAGCCGAAAATCTCTGCCTCCATGGGGGAATGAAAATCTGTCTGAACTCAGGAAAGCGACAAGGACAATTTTCAATATCTGCCACAAAAACAAATTCTATCAACCGTATAAAGATAGCGTTAGAGTTTACAAGCGAGCTGTCGCATCAGCCAAGAAACAAGGCTGAAGAGAGTACTGCAAGTCAATAGAAAACATAAAAGACTCAGCAAGACTTGGTAGAGTGCTGTCAAAAGAACATTGCAACCCTTCTTTTATGAAAAAGAACGATGGGGAGTGGACAGTCTCTCCAGCTGAATCCTTAGAACTACTGATGACGACACACTTTCCGGGGTGTGAAAACAGTAAACCGGAATCACTTGAAACTCACATCACACCGTTAGCTCATGAAGAGCATATCAATACCGTCATTACAAGAGAAAATATTGCCTGGGCAATTAATTCTTTCTCTCCATATAATCTCTAGGCCTGCATGGCATACTGCCTATTATGCTTCAAAAACTGCAAGATGTGGTTGTTCCTTGGCTGGAAATAATTTTCAAAGGTTGCCTCTATCTCAACCATGTACCCGAGGCATGGAGACATGTTATGCCTTAAACAGATGTGCAGCTTTTTTCATGCAGCGAAATTAAATTACACAGGTTCTTATGGGAGCAGATTCACTTAAAGTCTGCATGCAGTGCAGCGCTGCACGATGTCTCTATTTCTAAATTTGCTGCCTAGTTTCATTGCAGCCACAACTGAGAAACGAAAATTTCTAAATAATTGCTATTTGGCATTACTCATATTGACATCACCTGCCATTGTTTCAAAAAATTTGTTTGTGTTGGTGATTTTTGTTAAAGAATCCATGAAGCCGGCGTTGCCACTCTGCCATCGTCCAAGGAAGAAAATCTCATTCCAACACTATTGTGTGACATCGGCAACACTGTGCTTTCATGTATTTGTTTGACAAAACTATGCATCATGAATGTCAGAAACTATGCACATGTGTTTCGTGTGCAGTTCTGCATGCAGAGATGCGTGCAGACTCGCCGCACATCTGTTTTAGCCATTAGAGTAGTTTTTATCCCGAAAGTCGGTAGACGGGGCCATGAATCCGCGAAGGATTTTCAACCAATTAGTCTGACTTCTTTCGTGATTAAAACGATGGAGCGCATCCTAGACAAACACATCATGGACATCCTAGTTGGATGCCCTCTCGAAAACTCTCAACACGCATACCTAAAGGGTTAGTCCATGGAGACGAGGTAGTTCTTACAATTGAGAAAACTATTAACTTCAAAGAATATACACTCGCCACCTTCTTAGATGTAGAAGGGGCTTTCAACAACGTCCTAACTGAGTCCATTCAATAAGCCCTTATTGACTTTGGTGTAGAGTTCTATATCCGGGAGTGGATAGTTTCCATGCTCGGGATAGAAGGTTTCAATCTACGTTAGGAAATACAATTTCAATCAAATACGTCAGTAGAGGAACACCTCAGGGTGGTGTTCTGTCTCCTCTTCTTTGGCTTTTAGCCATGAATAAAATTCTCGCTAAGTTAGAGAGGGGTGGAGTGAAGGCGGTCGCGTATGCCGATGATTTGGTGCTACTAGTTAGTGTCGGGTAAGTTTACCCCTGTGATAAGTGAGATCACGGAGGTGGCTTTAAGGAAGGTTAGTAACTGGGTTGCGAGCTGCGGACTTGGTATCAATCAAAGTAAAACTGAACTTATGCTTTTTACTACCAAATCAAAGATAGACCCCTTCAATCTACCTCGACTCAACGGTCAAAAATTTTCACTCTCCTCCAGTGCAAAATATCTGGGTGTAGTTCTCGACCCTAAATTAAATTGGAAATTAAACATTGAAGAACGGGTTATGAAGGCCTGCATAGGTTTCTATGCCTGTATGCCTGTAAAAGGTGGGGCCTCCAGTCAAAAATGATTTTATGGACATACACAGCCATAGTGCAACCTATTCTCACGTATGGTTCGATTGTGTGGTGGCCAGCATTAAAGAATTTGTATAATATCAACAAACATAGGAAGGTTCAAAGAACAGCTAGCATTGGCACCACGGGGGCTATTCGATCTTGTCCAACAGATGCTTTAGGAGTTTTTCTGCACCTTTTACCACTAGATTTACACATTAAATACCTGGTATCTTGCAGCGCGATAAGACTAAAAGAATCGAACTTCTGGTTTGCCAAACCCTATGGGCACAGCAACATCACGGGTTTAATTCCAACCAAAATGCTTTCGACTCCCACTGATTACTGCACCCCTTCAATGAGCCTTGGTAAAGATTTTACAGTTATATTCCCATCCAGAAAGGATTGGAATGATGACGTCGTGACGAAAGACTTCGACACAACTATCTTTACTGATGGGTCACAGATGGAGTGCGGTGTTGGTGCGGGTATTTTTTCAGAGTCCCTAAATATATCCAGGTCTTTTCGTCAACCTGATTTTGCTAGTGTCTTTCAGGCTGAAGTACTGGCAATCAGGGAAGCATGCAAGCTACTTAAACAAAATTCAAACCAGAACCGAATTACAGCTATTTTCTCAGAAAGTCAAGTGGCTGTCAAAGCCATTAATTCGGCTACATCATCCTCAAAATTAGTACGACAATGCCAGGATGAGCTTCTGAGTCTGAACACTAACCTCAGGGTCACTCTTATCTGGGTTCCGGGTCACAGTGGCATTGCGGGGAATGAACGGGCTGACGAGCTGGCCAGGCAAGGTTCAGCCCTTCATAACTCACTTGCGGAAAGAGTCAATATTCCTCTCGGAGTTATGAAGGGCAATATATTCTCAATTTTTCTCTCAGAATCTAATCGTTGGTGGAATATTTTCACTAACTGCATTATTGCTATAAAAATCTGGCCTACCTATAATAAATCCCAAACTATTAACCTAATGTGCAGACCCAGGCGAGACATAGCAAGGATTGTTGGAACATGCACTGGACACTGCCCAATAGAAGAACATGCGGCAAAGCTTGGCATCCCCTACAATACTTACTATCGTAGTTGTGGGGACCAGCAGGAAAAGGAAACAATCTTTCATTTCCTCTGTAAATGTCCCCATTTGGCCAGAATGAGGCAACAATCTTTTGGGAAGCCCTTTTCTGACGACCTTAACGAACTCTCCGGAATGAAGATCAAAGATTTGACTTCTTTCCTCAACGCGACGAAATGGATCTAGGATTTACTTCAGTTTCCTCTTGCACCATCTTCTTTCCCAAACTCCTATGACTGCGAGCTAGCAGACTAATGGTTTTTGAAGGTGGCTCGTGGTGCACGAGGACTGGACGATCACACAATTAGGCCGATCTCCGCTTCAATACCAGTCAACAAGTAGCTAGGTGGTACAATGTACATGGCTCTTAGTTGCGATTTTCGACCCTTTTGAGTGTTTTCCTATGTTCAAGTCCAAGAAAGTTTCATTGGATCTAGAATTAACTTCGGTTTCCTTTTGCACCATGTTCTTCCTCAAACTCCTATGACTGTGAGCTAGCAGACTACTGGTTTTTGAAGGTGGCTCATGGTGCACGAGGACCGGACGATTACACGGTTGTGCCAACCTTCGCTTCAATACCAGCCAACAAGTTGCCTAGTTGGCACTTTGTAGATGGTTTTTAGTTGGGAACTTTGGTCCTATCGGGTGTTTTTCCTATGTCCAAATCCTTAATAAGTTTCATCACATGTCTTAATCCAATAAAAGCGTCTGGTCATACAGGCGGGTGGTACTTTCTCTGGTAACCACAAGTCATGTTGTGCAAACAGACCGAGGTGTACAGAGATTACCATATCCGAGTGTGCGACCAGATAATCACCCTAAGGGATCAGATCGTATGCGTCCTGGGCAAATCAGAAAATTGCTTAGCGTAGCATACTGCAGCCGAGCTCGGACGTAGGCGATGATCCGTTGAGAGATCTATCACCAAATACCCTCATTATCTTAAATAAATGTTCTTTTAATCCACAGGTCAAACGAGTTATGGTATCAAAACGGCGCATTACAGCGTTAATTGGGTCATCGAGCGAGGATGCTTGTGACCGCCATCTCTACCTACCTACCTACCTAAGTGCAAAAATAACTGATTCAACAAAACCTTAGCTAAGCTCCGAACTTTTTTAGGGCTTAACTCTAAAACTGTCAAGCCTGAAAATAAAGTGCAGATATAGATAACATTTAAAGCCCTCTATTGCACGTGTACATACATGGGATAAACATCCGTTTATACAATTTCTCTTTTACAAGAGTAGGTATTCAAAAGAATCTTCGTTTTAAAGCCGGATTCCACTGGGGCAGCAAATTTTTGCATAACCTCACCAGCAACTGGACCAATATAATGCGGGCCAAGAATTTTTAGTCTCCTGAGCGTTGAGCTATTGCTTTAAGATAGCAGTGTTTTACGCTCTTTTGAGATACAAGGAATTCAATGGACTTGTAATATTCATGGTAAGTTTCAATGGTGTCTTTGCCAAACTTGACATTCTCTTCACTGAGACCTACGGCACTTTATTCAAGAGGTGAGATCACAGTTGTGGCAGGTTCCTTAATCCTGAATATATCTTCACTATTTAATCCGTATTCAACGGCAGCGGAGATCTTAGGATAACGTGGTGCCATTATTTATGCAAGCAATAAAAGTGTTGGCGCCTTTAAATTAACCCAATGCTTTGATATTTACTACTTTCTTGTCCCTAAGTCAACCAGTTAACTGACATAATGCGAATCTGGATAGGTTGTACAAGTTTTGTCTAATCTGGCTTAATTTCTTTAGGATTATCAACTTGCCAAACAGTAGCAGCCGCTTTATGAATTCCTTTTCCAATACCCAATTTGGTGCCCCATGTCGGTGGTTGAACTACATAATCCAGTTCAGCTACTTTAGCACCGTTTGCTACAGCGTCCTTAACACATGCCATTCTACCAGATCCATCACCTATGACCACCCACGTCATAATCGTAGTTGTTTCCAATTGGTGCCATGATATTTAATAAATATTATGCAAAATGTAAAAACACAAAAATCAACTGACCCAATGACATTTGACAAGAGTTTGACAGAAATTGGGACAGAATATGTTTATGTGTGTTAGTTTTGTGTTCTTGAACGACAATTTCAATTACGTTACGTTACGAAACGTGTTAATTGTAATTGTTTATAGAACTGTCAAAGTAATTACATTTTGTTAATTATTTACTAAACTATGCTTTTCCAAATTCTGAAAATGGTTTTCCAAATTTGAGAAAACCGATCCCGATCGTTTGGTACCAAAAAAGTCAACTTTTGTTTCTATGTGCTGCTAAGTATACGCCAAACCTTTAATTGTTAATAACTAATTAACTAGAGATTTCCGAATTCTTAAAATGGTTTTTAAAATTTGGTCAAATGTTTTCCAAATTATAGGAATCAAAAAAAATTAAATTCCTCACATAGTGCTGCTAAGTATACGGTGGTATGTCGAGAAGCTTAAATCGCAAGAGACCGCCAGAACGTTTGCAGACCACGTTACTCTTAATCTCTCAGGAGGTCCGCCACCAGCATCAAGTGCAGAGGAGCAGTGGAAACCTTGTCAACAAGCCATCAGAAGTGCCGCCTCTGATGTGCTGGGCTTCACTAGGCGAATACAACGAAACCCCTGGTTCGATGAAGAGTGCCGGCTAGCGCATGCAGCTATGGACGAGGCCTACCAGGCAATGCTGCAGACTCGAACAAGAGCTGCTGAGAGAGTGGCCCGGGAGCTCTACGGGCTGAAACGGAAAGAGGAACGCCGACTTCTCAGGAGGAAAAAGAGAGAGCACGAGAAGCGGGCGGTAGAGTCTATTGAGGGTTGTAGCGGTAGGACAGATGTTCGAAAAATTTATCAGAGGGTGAAGCAATCCACCCAAGGATTCAAGGCTAGAACGGAAGCCTGCCGAGATGAGAGTGGGAATATGGTAGTATACACACAGATCTGGAAAGAACACTTCTCTAGACTGCTTAATGGCGAAGAACAGTCAAGATGCCGCTAATAGGCAGAACGCTTCATTCAACTTTGACGATAATGGCCAAGAGTTCCGTCCACCCGACCTAACCGAAGTGCGGCTGGCGATATCCAAACTTAAGTCGTACAAGGCTGCTGGTGCGGATGGCTTACAAGCCGAACTATTTAAATCAGCGGCAGATGAATTGGCTGGGACCATACACCAGCTCATCTGCAAAATTTGGTCGGATGAAAGTGTGCCCGATGAATGGAACCTCGGTATAGTGTGCCCCATCCATAAAAAGGGAGAGATGTTCTGAAATGTACCAACTACAGAGGAATTAGTCTCCTAAACCTCGCCTATTAAATCTTGTCGGCTATCCTATGTGTCTGCTTAAAACTTTTTGTCAACGATCTGATCGGCCCCTATCAGTGCGGTTTTAGGCCAGGCAAGTCAACCGTCGACCAAATGTTCACACTCCGACAGATTTTAGAAAAATCCCGGGAATTCCATATCGATACACACCACCTTTTTTATCGATTTTAAAGTCGCGTATGATAGCGTGAAAAGGGACGAATTATACAGAGTCATGTCGAGTCTCGGCGAGAGAAATCTCGCTGCTCCGTCAAAATTGGTAAGAACACCACCGATTCCTTTGATGTTGAAAAAGGATTGAGGCAAGGCGACGCGTTATCATGCAACTTATGCAACATCGTTCTTGAAGCCATTATACGCAACGCACATGTCAACACCAGCGGTACAATCTATCAAAAGTCCGTTCAATTGCTTGCGTATGCGTATGACATAGACATTGTCGGCAGAACGAATCGAGCTGTGGCAGGGGCATTTGCGAGCATTGAATCGGAGGCGGCTAGAATGGTATTGGCGGTTAATGAGGACAAGACGAAGTATATGCTGTCATCGAGAGAGGAATCTCAACGTCGTCGACTCGGGCAAAATATCACCGATGGACAGATATAACTTCGAAGTTGTCAAGGACTTTGTCTACCTGGACTCCACTATTACATCGCAGAATGACATCAGTGCACAGATCAAGCGAAGAATTGCTCTTGCCAACCGCTGTTTCTTCGGTCTAAGAAGGCATTTAAGTAGTAAGGCCCTCTCTCAGAGAATCAAGGAGACTTTATACAAGACCCTAATCATCCCGGTCCTGGTTTATGGGTCAGAAGCATGGACACTGAAAGATTCGGATAAAAATCTGCTAGGGTGCTTTGAGAGGAAGATTCTTCGTGTGATTTTCGGTCCGGTGTGTATCGAAGGAGTATGGAGGAGAAGATTCAACGGCGAGCTATACGGGCTATACAGCGACGTTGACCTGGTCAAAAAGATGAAAATACAGCGACTGAGATGGCTGGGGCACGTGGAGCGTATAGACAGCAACGCACCTGCCCAACGAGTCTTCGAATCCAACCCCGATGGGGTACGCAGCAGAGGAAGAACCCGTAACAGGTGACGCAAACAAGTGAATGACGACATCAAAGCACTCGGTGTGCGCAACTGGAAGTGGCTAGCTATGGACAGAGCTGGCTGCAGGGGCTTGTTAGTTGAGGCCGAAGCCCATCCTGGGCTGTGAGCGCCATTAAAATTAAGTAAGTTCTGCACTTGGATAATCTATAGTTGATTCTTTTTTCTTTTGTTGTTGCCGTTGTGCTTGATGGATACGGTTTCATTGAAATGTTTGAAAAACGGATAGCAGAATCTCCAAGAATAATAACTGGTACATTTACTCCGCATATATTTATTGACATCTGTTCAAAATTTGTTTCAGATGCTCTTTTTTTAGAAAAGAACTTTCAAATATTTGGGAGTCATTTCACCTGCCCCGGCTTCCAATATGAATGTATACAAATCTGTAGGTAAGTAGGTTAATATAAGTCGAGAGATTGAAACAATGTAGGTACACTCTTATATTAATTTGATTGAAATCGTACCTTAAATCTGCCAAGGCAAGCAATGCTGTGAAGTACCACCCTTTGAAGTTGTAATAATCCGCATCTTCAGCAACTGGTCTCACTTCAATATGACATCTATCTACAGAAATAGAAATTTAATTAATTAACTGACTAATATTTATTTATGAGGGTGAGATAAAGCTTACCAATAGCTCCAGTGCATTAAGCAAATCCTAATTTTTCAAAAATACTTCTTAGTTCGTGGATATCAGGTTCTTTCCTTTGTGTATATATAATATGGAGTGCTAGTTTACAGTCCAAAAACGTTACCATCATAGGGGGCGCGGGAATCTATGCGGTAATTCAATTCTCAATATAGAGAGGGTTTTGCAAAATACCCTCTCTATATTGAAATCACGCCCCCTATCACAGGCTCAAGTACTACAATGCAGTAGGGTTAGGAACGAGCACTCCATATTATATATACTCAAAGGTTCTGTCAAAGGATATTTATTTAAAGGGTTGCTGATGTTTACTCCAAAAATATAATCCCAAAAACAAAATCCCCAAAGACAAAATCCCCAAGATAAAATCCCAAAGAAATAAAATCCCCAAGAGAAAATTCCAAAAAATTTCTTGATCTTACACTGCTAATTTCGGGTCAAATTAAACAGCGTTTATTACTGATGCTTCCTTTTTTAGAAGTTTCCTTGTATACATATGTACTTATTTCTTGTTAAAATAAAAATACATGCTTTCTAATCCGTTTAACTTTTATTAAACAAACAAAAAACATGATTTCGAAATAGTAATAGAAAGAAGACATAGAAAATCAAACAAAAAAAAAAAAACATAACAACTCTCTTTTCTAAAACGATGACCTTCAATTCGCCTGTGCTATGCCTCAACACAATTCTGCGTGTTCAGAAAGCTCACGTAACACATTTTGGATTAAAATGTGTCAAATCATAACTGTAATTTATTAACTGCATCACTTAAGCAAAAACAAATATTTTGCGATTCTTTGAGATCTTGGAGATTTTGGCAAAAAAAAAAATTATTGGGGATATTGTCCATAGGTACGGTGACCATAATTCGGAGAGCAAAACCGGGACAAAAAGTGAAAAGTATAAAAACTTAAAAAAAATATTATGTAGTCTTTTCATTCATTTTTATTTTGATCCATATCTATCTACATATTACTTGAGATAAAAAATAACAGCAAAACAAACGAAACGAAATTCTTCAAATGAAAGGAAGAATAAAAAAAAAATTAAAATGTTTTCACAACATAACAATCTTTAAACTAAAAAAAACTTAAAACATGTTTTATTTCATTATTAAAATAATTCAGTCTGCTGTTTAATTTTTTAAATTCATGAACCTGCCAAACACAAGCTGAACTCGACAATTTGTAAAAGGTTTGGAAAGCCAATGTTTTATCTGAGAAATGCGTACATTTTATCAAATCTATATCTGGCCAGGAAGAATTATCCAACTAAAAATTTTCAGTCCCTTAAATAATCTATTCCACTGATTTATGTGGATTTCCTTTCAACAAAAAAATCAAATCTGTAAAGGGGAAATTTGATTTGTTTAGAAGAAAAGATGAAATTTTCTAAACAAATCAAATCTTTAATTTTAGAAAGATTTACACCGACTTGCACACACACTAGGAAGATTTGATTCTGGCTATTGTTTGCGTTTGGCTTTTCAGTAAATTTGTTCAATTAAATTATTTCCGTGGTGTAAAAGTATAAAGTTCACGTTCTTCAGTAAATAAAATAAAATAAATTAAATAAAATTTACTATATGTAGATAGAATTACAATTTTCCATTTTCAAAAAAAAAAAATTAAGAATTGTGCGTTCGGGCCTGTCAAATTGCACACACATCCAATCACAGAAAAAAATTTATTTTGTTTGCGAGTTCCTTACAACAACAAAAAAGATTTGATCTCCAATAGTTGAAAAGAAATCGACATTAAATATTCGTAGCAAGTGTTATAAAATTGAAAGACATTTTCTTCAAATTTCTTTTGGTTTATTAATGCCGCTTTCTATTGGGGCGATTCCGCTCTAGACGATTTTCAGCATCAATTTATAAATTACAATATTTTTATTTTTTTTTGTATAACAATGCAAGGTAGATGGTTTGTATTTATTAACAAACAATCAAAATTAGACCTAATTTAAAGAAAACACTTTTTTTGCGCCTTCCAACATTGTCATACGAAGAGTCAGTATGAACTGCAACTATCATAGCTGCTAACAAAAGCCCGAAAAAGACATTACCGATAGTTTGAGGTTATGATTTACTTGGTAGACATGTTGTCACAAATGTTATTTACTCGCTCACATAAAAACATATACATTTTTGTTATTACTTTTTTAACTATTATTTATTGCAAATAGCCATTGAACGTTTGTTGCACCCGCGATATAAAATATATAAAAGTTGTTTTTTTCCAGAAATAAAGTGTTAACTTTGTAAAATTAAGAAAAAATCAAAAACAAACTTTAACCAGTCGTTATTAGGAGTAAATTGTATGTTGAATTAAAAAAAACGTTGATTCAAATTGGTTGCACCCGCGATCGCTAAATTAGGATCGCGGGTGCAACTTATCAAAAAATAACATTATTGAGTGATGTAGCATATTTAATTATTAAAATATGCCTTGAATAATAATTTTTGTTGTTCAAGATTGTTTTTTTTTTTAACAATTTAGTATAAAATGCAATGAAGTAACCAAAGAGACTGCTTCATGCAGAGTAGGGCTGGCTACGAGACGATAAAAGTCTCGGTCTCATATGAGGAGACCGAAATGAAACGAGACGAGACTGCATTTTAAGCATCCGAGACGAGACCGAGACGGGACTGTATATTTGGAACGAAATTTACAGCGAGTCTAATAAATTGAAAGTCCTATTTCGGATAAATATTTATTTTCTTCTGCTCATATTCAAACTATATGGGGGACAAATTATAGTTTGACGTTCCAATAATCAACAGGTTGTCCGGATATCGTATTTTTCGAAGACCAGACCGAGGCGAGGTCGACACGAGATCGAGACAAGAATATAACTTTCGATTTTAACGAGACCGAGACGAGACTATCAAAAGTCTCGCCGAGTCTCCTCGTGGCCAGCCCTACGTAGGGAATAGGTTAAAATGTAGCCCTTCAAGCAATAATTTCATTAAAATATTTTTTTATTTAATTATAAACATACTCAAAGTGAGTCTCAATACTGCACCAGCGATTAGGGAATCGCACTTCAGTATTTTTCGAAAATATTGACGTATTTGAAAAAAAAAAACAAACTAATAATTAATAGAAAACGGTACTGAATAGCAATATATGTTATTTAATCTCTTATCCAGTTCATTGATATCGTTTTACTGATGTCAATATTCATTAAAGTAAGACTCGTTGCACCCGCGATAATTTGATGTTGCACCCGCGATTGCTTTAAAAGTGAAAAAATCGTTGTTGTTTTTTGTTCTATCTGAATTTTTATGGCTTTAGTTGATTAAATCAATGTCGTTCAATAAAATGAAAGAAGAATATAAAAAATGTTTCACGATTAACAGACTTTTGTGTTTTTCGAACTATGATCAAGAAAGGTGGGCCAAATTCGTTGCACCCGCGATCGCACTTTGAAGCCCTTTTTCTGACAATTTATTTATTTAATTTGAGTTTTATAAATGAATCCCAAGCAAATAGTCGAAAATGTAACCCTTCAATTAATAATTTCATTCAAATATTCTTTTATTTTATTATAAAAATACTTAAAGTCTGTCGAAATGTTGCACCCGCGATAATGGAATCGCCCATTGGTTTTACTCAAGGTTCCACTCATTCTGAAATCCAATGGAACAGTTTGTAATGCTTCTGCTCAATTCTGCCGTTTTATATTTGTATTGGTAAATTGTCAAAAGATGTGGTGTTAGGGATGAGCTATATTAAAAAATCATCGATGTTAACATCGATAAGTCAACATCGAAGAACCAATCTCCATGTCAAAAATTATCGAATCAGAAACACCGATTTTTTTTTAACATCGATGTTTTTAAACATTTTTTTCAACATAAAAATGGAATACATTACAGATTCAAAATACCTTAATAGTTTTGAAAATTATAACCATGTTCTTGAACGTTATTTTTTTCCATGACATCGGTGAGTTGGAGTTCAAAATATTAAGATCCAGACCAAATTGTCTATACAAAAATATATCGAAGAAGTTGCCATGATTTCTTCTATTTCGCTGATTTTAATTCTTACACCTAACAAGTTGTATTTACGAAAAAAAACATGTGTAAACGGTGACTGAGCTTTCTGAACATCGATGATTTTAATGATTGTGCGTGCATCGATCTTAAGTTGTTATGCATCAATGAACATCTAACAAGTCGTAGGTAAGAAATATCTTTTGTAAACTGTGTCTATCCTTTCTGAACATCGATTATTTTAATGTTTGATCATCGATATTAAATTATATAGCATGAATAAACATCTAACAGTCGTGCCTTAGCTTTCTGATCATCGATGATTTTAATATTTACTTCAAAAGCATTAAAAGCTAAAATGAATTTTTCGTACAACATCGATGTTTTTTCGTCTAACATCGATTTTTTGCCAACATCGATGAACATCTTAACATTTTTTGTTCATCTCTCACAATTTGCTGTCAAAACGCTTGAGTGATTTTTTTTTTGACATTTGATTTGAAATGTATTAGTGCTTCTTGAGTGGATTCTGATTTTAAAACAATCGAATTTCTCTTCTCAGAATCGTCAGAAGCGTACTTTTTGTGCCAATGGAATGGTTTCAGAAGACTTCCGGAAGCTTCTGGACGTCCAAATGAAAACGGCATATGTTTTGCAAAACCCCATTCACAAAACCACCCTTATAGAATTATTAGGGGTTGTAAATATATTTAGCTTATTATGTACTTACTAAGCAACGAAGAAAATGGTTGCATATTTATTACGGACTGATCGCAAAACAATTTAAAAAATAGACAGTTTTGCACATATTTTAAGTACCTTTGTGGTTTTTCGAAAGAATAGTATTCCCTTTTTTATATATACAGAAATCAGTAGTACAGGTCCTCGTTTTCCACAAAAATCACAAAACAGTCCAAAACCAAAGGCAAGGGTTCGTTCTTAAACAAGAATTGATTGTTAGTCGTTGATGTTACAGGTGAACGGATTTGTAAATAAATTAGTCAAAAATCAAAGTCTGGTATTCATTTGAACTTTCATACATACACATACATAAGTAAGTATATCAAACATTTTGATTTATAAAATATAATAAAAATATTAATCCAAAAATATCAGAAAATAAGGGACAAATACGGGACAAGTAAATATAGACACTTGTACGTCCCGGGTTTCTTACAAAAAAAACAGGGACAGGCTATTGAAATACGAGATAGTCCCGGGAAACCCAGGACGGATGGTCACCGTATCAATAGGGCTTCTTTCCCTTGGGAATTTTTTCGTGTTGGATTGCATGGGGATTTCGTCCGATGGAGATATTTTTTTGTTGGTGATTATGGGTGTTTCCCTTATTTAAATAAATAGGTTTCATTACCTTGCACACTTCTTCACATAAATTTGTCACTATCGAACAAACAGTGGCTTTCCCCACTCCAAATAAATTAGCAATACTTCTTTATTAAGCTGACGATCCGAGGGATTATAAAGCAACTGCAATTCGTTTCCTTACTGGAATACTTTTTCTGAAAGATGTGTCTTTTTTTCCAGAGCTTTCACATGATGGCATAGGTTGCCTTTACGACCAACACCTTCATATCATCACTCAGCTTCTCATGTACCAGCATCGACATCGAAAACTAAACATCATCCACAGGTTCCACATGAGAACCCTCCAACTTCAAATGCTGATGATAGCAAAAAATTGTTCTCTTTCGACGAGATCAACTCTCTTTTAAATGAAGTATTGACTAAACTTGGCTCTTGTCATACTAAATCTGAACAATTCAACGTCATCACATCTTTAGCTTTTAAGTATGTCTATTCAAATTAATATGACTACTTACTCTCTTAATATAATTACTTGGAATGCAAGAGGCATCACATAAACAAAATTAGAATTTTTGAATTTTATTGTAAACAAAAAAGTTGATATTGCGCTAGTTACAGAGACCTGGTTGAAAATTATTTTCTTGTCCTAATTACAATTGCTACCGTCTGGACAGAAGGCACCTCAAAGGTGGCGGTGTAGCAATTTTAGTAAGAAAAGAAATCGAACATCCTAACTTGCACCTTCGCTATATCGAGATAAAAGGTGTAGATATAATTTTAGGCAACAACTCAAAAGTGAGTGTTTTTTCTGCCTATTTCCCTGGTGGTAATAGAACCTCTGATAAAATCCCTCAATTAAAAAGTGATTTAGAAAAACTCTTTAGACTTCGCAATAAAATTATCATGGGTGGTAACTTAAACTGTCGCCATCAACTTTGGAATTGCCTTAGGGCTAACTGCTGGGGAAATCTCTTATATGAAGTTAATGAAGTTTATCCAAGTTTTTCATTATTGTATCCACCTAACCATACTTGTATTCCTACATCTCCATCTAAGAGTCCTTCAACTCTTGACTTTTTTGTTACTTATATACCAACATATTTTAGTAGGCCATTTACTTATAATAATCTTGGATCTGACCATCTCCCCGTAAATATTATGGTGAACAACATAGCACCTGTCAGGCAAACCCGATTTTACTACAATTATTCCGCTGCAAACTGGAATCTATTTAAATCTTTTATAAACAAAAACTGTAATATGAGTGATTTAACATCTAATGTTACTATGAATGAGAATCAAGTTGATTATTTATGTGATAACTTTGTTTCTTTAGTAAACAGAGCTGCCGATTTTGCAATACCCAAGTTACCCGTAGCTGATAGTCATGCTATGCAACTACCAGATAACATTTTGCTTTTTATTCGTTTGAGAAACTCTGAAAGGCGTAAATGGCTCCGTTATCGTTATGACTTTTTCCTTCAAAATGTTAAATATTTAAATAATGAAATTGCAAAAGAAATTTATGATTTCAGAAACTATCGTTGGAACGGCTTACTTTCCTCCTTTCATAAATCGAGTAAATCTTTCTGGAAGATTACCAAAATAATAAAAAAAAGGGTCTAGTATTCCACCTCTCAAAGTGCAAAATCAACTTTTTATTGCCCCAAAAGAAAAAGCAAATCTTTTGGCCACAACTTTTAGTAAAAATCACAATATTGCCGCTAACCTTAGCGATAATACTACTTTGGCAGTAGTTTCTAACTCAATTGCCACCATTGCCCAATCAAACATTGTTTTGCCTGATAATTATCTAGTTAATCCAAGTAAAGTTTCTAGTCTTATTAAATCATTAAAAAACAAGAAATCAGCTGGTCTGGGCGGCATCAATAACAAAATTTTGAATTTTCTTCCCCCCACTGGTTTAAAATACTTAACTACTATATTTAATGGGTGTTTACAGTTATGTTACTTTCCAGAATGCTGGAAATGCTGGTTATACCAACTGCTAAGCCCGGCAAACCTAAGGACAATGTTAGCAGCTACAGGCCTATCAGTCTACTCAGCTGCCTTAGTAAGTTATTGGAAAGAATATTTCAAGAAAAACTCGAAAATCACTTAACTGAATATAAAATTTTGCCAGACTTTCAATTCGGTTTAAGACGTGACCACAACACAAACCAACAAATTGTAAGGATTAAAAAACATGTCACTGTAAAAATTTATGATAAAAGAATCGACTGGTCTAATACTTTTAGACATTGCTAAAACATTGGACTCAGTGTGGCACGATGCTTTGCTACATAAGCTTTATTTTTTTTTTTATATTTAGCGCGTGCAAAAGGGGTTGTGACTACCCTTAAAATGATATACACAGCACGAGCGATTAGGTAGATTGGAGGGGATTTAAAAGGAGATACCGATGCACATTGGTTTTGAACGTCTGTAGACCACAATGGGAGGGGAAAATTGAGCTGGGTAGATCATTCCACATTCGAGTAGTGCGACTAAAGAAAGAATCTCTGTACTTAACAGTACGTCCGAAATTGTGCTCAAGGGTAAACTGATGGGCATTCCTAGAAGCGCGAGTATTACGGTTGAATTGTTTAAGGGGAGGAATGCAACTGGCTATTTCACTAGAGCATTGTTTATGGAAATAACGGTAAAATAACGAAAGACATGAAACATTTCGACGGTGCTCAAGAGATGAGAATGTTTCCGTTATAGTTCTTTCACCTATCAGCTCTCTTTTCAATTCTATCCAATAAACTCAAGTGGGTTATTGGAGCACCTGCCCAAATGTGAGAGTTATACTCAAGTTTTGGACGAATAAAGGTTTTGTAGATCACAGCCAGATCAGAAGGGGAGAAAAATTTCTTGCATCGACGGAGAAAACCTAAACACTTAGCAGCATTTTTGGCGATGTCGAATATGTGGTCGTTCCATAAAAGGTGGTCTGTGACACACATACCGAGGACTGAAAGCTTTTCGGTTTCCTCAATGCAAGTGCCACTCATGGATAGTGGCATGGGGGGTGGGTTTCGTTTTAACGACAGTAGACAGCATTGAGTTCTTGAAGCATTAAATTCTACACGATTTCTTATTCCTCATTGGACAATGCTGTCGAGATCAGAATTTAATGAGCTTATCATACTCTGCCGTTCAAGTTCCACATCCGAAGGACATGGATGTGAATCTAAGAACGAATATGAAAAGCTGAGGGTACTGTCGCCAGCGAAACAATTAAATGGATTAGAAGTTTCAGATAAAAGATCGCTTTATGTGTTCAACTTTTCGATGCCAATAATCAAAATTATTCAAAGTTTCTTAAGTGATAGAAAATTTTTAGTTAAATTTCAAAATGATAGATCTGCCATCCAACATATTGTGGTGAATATGCCCATTTATGCAAACAACGACATCTTTTATTCTTCTATAACAGAATAAATTAGTAGCGCCATCTTTGAACAAAAGATTAACTAATGTTATTCAATACCTAAACCACACTAATGTTATCCAATACATAAACCACTGAAAACTGCTATAATTAACTGAACGAATGCTTTTGAGAGCTTTCGATCTACTTGTGGAGACTTGTGGAGGGGAAGCTTATTCCAGCAAATTCCAGCACATTCCAGGACTTTAGAAGATTCTAGTAGCTTTTTCTCGAATATAAATACAGGGCCACCAGTCCGAAGACCTCAGTTTGATTTTGAAAGTGAACGAATAAACATCGGTGTAAAATAGTGAATTGTGCTTGTTATAATAAAAGTATTGGAAGTAAAGTATTTGAAGTGAAATAAAGGTGTCTTATTTTTTTAAGTAATTGTTGTTCAGTTTGAATAAAAAGAAATAAGTTTTATTAGCGAACCCTTGGCAAAATATTACATTGGTGTCAGTAAAGTGGAATAGAACTTATTTTATCTGTGCATTCAGATAATTAATGGTGAAAAGTGATAAAGTGTGTAAATAAATAAACAGTAAAAGTGACATACAAAAATATAAGAATAAAAATAGAAACCAAATGGGAAAAATTGTGAATGCATTGAATTGTGTTGAACTTAAGGCAGAACTGAACAGACGAGGTCTTCCTACTGCTGGAACGAAAAATGACCTCATTATTCGTCTGCAGGAAGATTTAAGGCAACACGGTGAAAATCCAGACACGTTTCTATTTGAAATTGAAATGTCGGAAGAGCACTTCAGTGCTCTTGTTCAGGCCATTGACAAACGCTTTGGTGATGGCCATATGCAAGAAGTCTTCCGCGTTCAACTCAATACCAGAGTCCAGAAAAGAGGAGAAAGTCTGCAACAACTCCAGGCGGACATTAAACGGCTGGCGCATCTAGCATACCCGACTGCAGGAGATGAAATTACCAACCAGCTAGCAACAGAGGCTTTTGTCCGTGCAGTTTCCGATATCAATCTCCAGCGAGCAATTCGAACTGCTGGAAAACGCACGCTTTCTGAAGCATTAGCCTTTGGGCTCACTATGGAAGCATCGGAACAGGCTTCATTAGGAATTCATCGGGTAAGAGAACTGGAAGTTGGGGAATGTTCTTGCCAGAGAGCTGAGTTCCAAAGAAGGCAGCGAGAAGGACCTGCTCGATGCTGGAATTGCAACAAAATCGGACATCTCCAGCGCCAGTGCAGATTGCCACCAAGAAGAGTAACCTGTCAACATTGTGGAAGCAAAAATTAATACCCGCGAACAGGTAAGCAATAACATCAACGCTCCTGATCGCCCCGTTTCCCAGCCGGGAAACGAGTAAAAACCAACTTCGAGGGGCAGAAGCTGGTTTCTGGTATCGATGGCCCCAGAAGCACCATCCAAGTCTCGCAGACTAAACGAAACAATAAAAGTCTGACAGTGGATGCAACATTGAATGGCAAGAAACAGTTGGCTACAATTGACACCGCTGCCACAGCCTCCATTGTGCGGAGAGACTTGGTCAAGATGACGTGGCTACACAACACCAATAGCTACCGTCTTAAAACTGCGACAGGTGAGGCAGCAAGAGTGTATGGAGAAGTTCGTCTCCAAATCCGTTTGGCAGAACTAGAGTTTTCGCATCTATTTTTGGTAGCAGATTATGTGACGAGTGCATAATTGGAATCGACTTTATGAAAGAGCACGGATTGATTCTGGATCTCGGTAAGCAAGTTCTCAAGTACCAAAATGTAGAGATTCCTATGGTTTATGGCAACGAAAACTCATCAACTCGAAGAACTGTCATCAAAGAAGACATATGCTTGTCTCCCTCTTCGGAAGTGTTTGTGTGGACAAAAATAGAGGGCGATTTAGGTAGCCATCGACACCTCATGGTGGAACCAGAGTCTGAGCAATCTTCCCAAAACATCATCTTAGGGAAGACTCTTGTGGAACCAAAGAACAACATGGTACCCGTACGGATACTGAACATCAAACCGTATGAAGTCAAGCTCAAGAAAGGGGAAATAGTTGGAAAATGTGAATCTGTGTCCGCAATAACCAAGATCACAGAAATGAACACAGACAAATCTATGGACCCCGGAAAATTCAGTACCATGAAAGCCAAAATTCTCAAGCCATCCAATCTAAGTCAACATCAGCTTAGTGTTGCTGGAAGCCTTCTTCATGAATACGCTGATATATTTTCTTCACCGAGTGGGCAGTATGGTCGAACACAACTGGATCAGCATCGAATCGACACAGGTGACGCTAGACCGATTCGACAGCCAGCAAGACGTCTCCCATTAGCCAAACAAGTCGAAGTTGAAGAGATGATATCGACAATGAAGAAAGATGGGCTAATCGAAAATTCCAAAAGCCCTTGGGCATCACCAGTAGTTCTTGTCAAAAAGAAGGATGGAAGCACCCGGTTTTGTGTGGACTACCGTAGGCTGAACGATGTGACAAAGAAAGACAATTACCCTTTGCCCAGAATCAGCGATACTTTGGATGCAATGGAAGGAGCTCAATGGTTCTCGACTCTGGACTTAAAGAGTGGCTACTGGCAGGTAGAAATCTATCCAGAAGATCGCGAGAAGACAGCTGTCTCTACAGAAAATGGCCTGTGGCAGTTTAAAGTTATGCCATTCGGACTTTGCAACGCTCCGGCAACATTTGAGCGTCTAATGGAGTGTGTCCTACAAGGACTTACCTGGAAATCATGCCTTGTGTATTTGGACGATGTGATCGTTTATGGGAAAACTTTTGACGAACATTGTAAGAACCTTAAGGCCGTATTCCAGAGGCTTCGAGAAGCACACTTAAAATTAAATCCAGAGAAATGTGCGCTTTTCAAGACTGAAGTTATATACTTGGGACATATCATCTCATCCCAAGGAGTAAAAACTGATCCGGAAAAAGTTGACACTGTGAAGAATTGGCCAACACTACAGGATAAACACCAACTCCGTAGCTTTCTTGGTTTTGGCAACAAAGCACTTCCATAAGTACATCTATGGACAGAAGTTCCTTCTTCGAACAGATCATGGTGCTCTTAATTGGCTTCTGAACTTCAAAATCCCGAAGTTCAAGTAGCTAGGTGGATCGAGAGACTACAGACATACGACTACCAAATTCAACATCGGAAAGGAAAGCTGCACACAAACGCAGATGCATTGTCTCGACGACCGTGTAAACAGGACTGTAAGCATTGCACGCGTCAAGAAGAAAAGGAAACAGTTGCCATCCAGCGAGTAAGAGCCGATCCCATTTACGGTTGGAGCAATGAAGAACTGAGAACTGCCCAACAAGAAGACACAGATATAGAGCCCATTCTTGCATGGAAAGAGCACGAAGAAAAACCAGGATGGGGTGAAATCTCCGATAGAAGTCCAGCTCTCAAAGCGTATTGGGCACAGTGGGACTCTCTTCATGTCCAAGAAGGGGTACTAAGGCGTAAATGGGAGTCTGCAGATGGTAAATCGTATGTGATGCAGTTAATCGTGCTCAGGTCAAAGGTTAATGATGTTCTTCGAGAGATGCATGATGGAGCATCTGGAGGTCATTTGGGAGTCAACAAAACGCTGAAAAAGATACGACAACGGTTCTACTGGCTACATGCAAGAGATGATGTCGAAAAGTGGTGCCGCAAATGTGATACTTGTGCTGCTACAAAGGGTTCAGGTAGAAAACTTCAAAGTAAAATGCAGCAGTACAATGTGGGCACGCCTTTCGAGAGAATAGCTGTAGATGTCGCAGGTCCGTTTCCGGAGACCAACAGTGGAAACCGATACATCCTTGTAGTCATGGATTACTTCAGCAAGTGGCCTGAGGCATTTGCCATCCCAAACCAAGAAGCCAAAACAGTGGTTGACCAGATTATATTCAATTGGGTGAGCAGGTTCGGTGTTCCTTTGGAATTGCATTCTGACCAGGGAAGGAACTTCGAATCTAACATCTTCCAGGAGGTTTGCTCTCTCCTTGGCATCAAGAAGACGAGGACAACACCGCTTCATCCACAATCTGACGGAATGGTCGAACGATTCAACAGGACGCTTAAGGAACATCTGTCCAAGGTTGTAGGTGACTACCAACGAGACTGGGATCGCCATATTCCATTGTTTTTGATGGCCTACCGAAGTGCGGTTCATAGTTCAACAGGACATACACCATCGGAGATCCTGTTCGGCACAACAATACGGCTGCCTAGTGAAGTAAAATTTGGATGCTGTACTATGGAACCGGAAAAGCCAGATGAATATGTGGATAACCTCAAAGAAGGACTCATTGACATTCATCAACGGATAAGGAAATCCATAAAAATAGCCAGTGATAGGATGAAAACACGGTACGACGCTCGTGCAACAACGATTGGTTTCCAAGAAGGAGACCTGGTGTGGTTTTACAATCCCCATCGACAAAAAGGATTGTCACCAAAACTTCAACAAAACTGGGAAGGACCATACACCGTTGTGAAGCGAATCAATGATGTGGTTTACCGCATTCAGAGAGGGTTGAGAGGCAAGCTTAAGGTAGTTCACTGTGACCGTTTACATCGCTATAACGGTGATGACGGGAGTAATGGATTTAATCGGAACGATCAATCCTAAGAGGGGGGCAATGTGGTGAATATGCCCATTTATGCAAACAACGACATCTTTTATTCTTCTATCACAGAATAAATTAGTAGGGCCATCTTTGAACAAAAGATTAACTAATGTTATCCAATACCTAAACCACACTAATGTTATCCAATACATAAACCACTGAAAACTGCTATAATTAACTGAACGAAAGCTTTTGAGAGCTTTTGATCTACTTGTGGAGACTTGTGGAGGGGAAGCTTATTCCAGCAAATTCCAGCACATTCCAGGACCTTAGAAGATTCTAGTAGCTTTTTCTCGGATATAAATACAGGGCCACCAGTCCGAAGACCTCAGTTTGATTTTGAAAGTGAACGAATAAACATCGGTGTAAAATAGTGAATTGTGCTTGTTATAATAAAAGTATTGGAAGTAAAGTATTTGAAGTGAAATAAAGGTGTTTTATTTTTGTAAAGTAATTGTTGTTCAGTTTGAATAAAAAGAAATAAGTTTTATTAGTGAACCCTTGGCAAAATATTACAATATTGTATTTGGTGTGCCCCAAGGTTTTGTTCTTGGCCCCATCCTTTTTAATATATTTGTTTCCGACTTGCCTGGTTTCGGTGATGACGTCAAAAGAGCTATGTTTGCCGATGATACGGCTATCTTTTCATCAGGGATTTTATACTTAGATGTCCACCAAAAGTTGCAATCTTCTCTTATTCAGTTAGAAAATTGTTTTTTTAAATGGAAAATTAAAATCAACTCTGATAAAACGCAGGCGGTTTGGTTCACTCGACGCCGAAAATCATGTTTTTTACCGGGCAATGTACAACTTCAGTTGGGCTCTGTCAATATTGATTGGTCCGAGCATTACAGATATCTCGGCATTATGATAGACACAAAACTCAATTTCCAAAAACATCTACCACAGTTGATAAAATAAATATTTACATTAGGATTCTTTATCCTCTCATTTGTAGAAACTCGAAACTCAGCAAAGTAAATAAACTAATTATGTTAAAAACCATTTTTCAAGCGATCCTATTGTACGGTGCCCATGTCTGGTATGATTGTGCCAAAACTGGGATCGCCATATTCCATTGTTTTTGATGGCCTACCGAAGTGCGGTTCATAGTTCAACAGGACATACACCATCGGAGAAGTAAAATTTGGATGCCGTACTATGGAACCGGAAAAGCCAGATGAATATGTGGATAACCTCAAAGAAGGACTCATTGACATTCATCAACGGACAAGGAAATCCATAAAAATAGCCAGTGATAGGATGAAAACACGGTACGACGCTCGTGCAACAACGATTGGATTCCAAGAAGGAGACCTGGTGTGGTTTTACAAACCCCATCCCCAAGATCACAGAAATGAACACAGACAAATCTATGGACCCCGAAAAATTCAGCACCATGAAAGCCAAAATTCTCAAGCCATCCAATCTAAGTCAACATCAGCTTAGTGTTGCTGGAAGCCTTCTTCATGAATACGCTGATATATTTTCTTCACCGAGTGGGCAGTATGGTCGAACACAACTGGATCAGCATCGAATCGATACAGGTGACGCTAGACCGATTCGAGAGCCAGCAAGACGTCTCCCATTAGCCAAACAAGTCGAAGTTGAAGAGATGATATCGACAATGAAGAAAGATGGGCTAATCGAAAATTCTAAAAGCCCTTGGGCATCACCAGTAGTTCTTGTCAAAAAGAAGGATGGAAGCACCCGGTTTTGTGTGGACTACCGTAGGCTGAACGATGTGACAAAGAAAGACAGCTTCCCTTTGCCAAGAATCAGCGATACTTTGGATGCAATGGAAGGAGCTCAATGGTTCTCGACGCCAGAAGATCGCGAGAAGACAGCTTTCTCTACAGAAAATGGCCTGTGGCAGTTTAAAGTTATGCCATTCGGACTTTGCAACGCTCCGGCAACATTTGAGCATCTAATGGAGTGTGTCCTACAAGGACTTACCTGGAAATCATGCCTTGTGTATTTGGACGATGTGATCGTTTATTTGAAAACTTTTGACGAACATTGTAAGAACCTTAAGGCCGTATTCCAGAGGCTTCGAGAAGCACACTTAAAATTAAATCCAGAGAAATGTGCGCTTTTCAAGACCGAAGTTAAATACTTGGGACATATCATCTCATCCCAAGGAGTAAAAACTGATCCGGAAAAAGTTGACACTGTGAAGAATTGGCCAACACCACAGGATAAACACCAACTCCGTAGCTTTCTTGGTCTAGCCACATATTATCGGCGATTTGTGAAGGACTTTGCTGGAATCGCTAAGAGCTTGCATCAACTAACTGAAAAGGGGAAGTCGTTCAAATGGTCAGGTGAGTGCGAGAAAAGTTTTCAGGAACTCAAGCTACGTATGTGTAATGCTCCTGTGCTGACCTATCCGACTCCTGGAAAACCTTTCATCATCGACGCCGATGCGAGTAACGTTGGAATTGGAGCTGTACTGTCGCAAGTCCATGAAGGAGAAGAAAAAGTCGTCGCCTACTACAGTAAGGTACTCTCGAGGCCAGAACGCAATTACTGCGTGACCAGAAGGGAACTTCTAGCTTTGATTTTGGCAACAAAGCAATTCCATAAGTACATCTATGGACAGAAGTTCCTTCTTCGAACAGATCATGGTGCTCTTAATTGGCTTCTGAACTTCAAAAATCCGAAGGTCAAGTAGCTAGGTGGATCGAGAGACTACAGACATACGACTACCAAATTCAACATCGGAAAGGAAAGCTGCACACAAACGCAGATGCATTGTCTCGACGACCGTGGAAACAGGACTGTAAGCATTGCACGTGTCAAGAAGAAAAGGAAACAGTTGCCATCCAGCGAGTAAGAGCCGATCCCATTTACGGTTGGAGCAATGAAGAACTGAGAACTGCCCAACAAGAAGACACAGATATAGAGCCCATTCTTGCATGGAAAGAGCACGAAGAAAAACCAGGATGGGGTGAAATCTCCGATAGAAGTCCAGCTCTCAAAGCGTATTGGGCACAGTGGGACTCTCTTCATGTCCAAGAAGGGGTACTAAGGCGTAAATGGGAGTCTGCAGATGGTAAATCGTATGTGATGCAGTTAATCGTGCTCAGGTCAAAGGTTAATGATGTTCTTCGAGAGATGCATGATGGAGCATCTGGAGGTCATTTGGGAGTCAACAAAACGCTGAAAAAGATACGACAACGGTTCTACTGGCTACATGCAAGAGATGATGTCGAAAAGTGGTGCCGCAAATGTGATACTTGTGCTGCTACAAAGGGTTCAGGTAGAAAACTTCAAAGTAAAATGCAGTAGTACAATGTGGGCACGCCTTTCGAGAGAATAGACCAACAGTGGAAACCGATACATCCTTGTAGTCATGGATTACTTCAGCAAGTGGCCTGAGGCATTTGCCATCCCAAACCAAGAAGCCAAAACAGTGGTTGATCAGATTATATTCAATTGGGTGAGCAGGTTCGGTGTTCCTTTGGAATTGCATTCTGACCAGGGAAGGAACTTCGAATCTAACATCTTCCAGGAGGTTTGCTCTCTCCTTGGCATCAAGAAGACGAGGACAACACCGCTTCATCCACAATCTGACGGAATGGTCGAACGATTCAACAGGACGCTTAAGGAACATCTGTCCAAGGTTGTAGGTGACTACCAACGAGACTGGGATCGCCATATTCCATTGTTTTTGATGGCCTACCGAAGTGCGGTTCATAGTTCAACAGGACATACACCATCGGAGATCCTGTTCGGCACAACAATACGGCTGCCTAGTGAAGTAAAATTTGGATGCCGTACTATGGAACCGGAAAAGCCAGATGAATATGTGGATAACCTCAAAGAAGGACTCATTGACATTGATAGGATGAAAACACGGTACGACGCTCGTGCAACAACGATTGGTTTCCAAGAAGGAGACCTGGTGTGGTTTTACAATCCCCATCGACAAAAAGGATTGTCACCAAAACTTCAACAAAACTGGGAAGGACCATACACCGTTGTGAAGCGAATCAATGATGTGGTTCACCGCATTCAGAGAGGGTTGAGAGGCAAGCTTAAGGTAGTTCACTGTGACCGTTTACATCGCTATAACGGTGATGACGGGAGTAATGGATTTCATCGGGACGATCAATCCTAAGAGGGGGGCAATGTGGTGAATATGCCCATTTATGCAAACAACGACATATTTTATTCTTCTATCACAGAATAAATTAGTAGCGCCATCTTTGAACAAAAGATTAACTAATGTTATCCAATACCTAAACCACACTAATGTTATCCAATACATAAACCACTGAAAACTGCTATAATTAACTGAACGAAAGCTTTTGAGAGCTTTTGATCTACTTGTGGAGACTTGTGGAGGGGAAGCTTATTCCAGAAAATTCCAGCACATTCCAGGACCTTAGAAGATTCTAGTAGCTTTTCCTCGGATATAAATACAGGACCACCAGTCCGAAGACCTCAGTTTGATTTTGAAAGTGAACGAATAAACATCGGTGTAAAATAGTGAATTATGCTTGTTATAATAAAAGTATTGGAAGTAAAGTATTTGAAGTGAAATAAAGGTGTTTTATTTTTGTAAAGTAATTGTTGTTCAGTTTGAATAAAAAGAAATAAGTTTTATTTGTGAACCCTTGGCAAAATATTACAATATTGTATTTGGTGTGCCCCAAGGTTCTGTTCTTGGCCCCATCCTTTTTAATATATTTGTTTCCGACTTGCCTGGTTTCGGTGATGACGTCAAAAGGGCCATGTTTACCGATGATACGGCTATCTTTTCATCAGGGATTTTATACTTAGATGTCCACCAAAAGTTGCAATCTTCTCTTATTCAGTTAGAAAATTGTTTTTTTAAATGGAAAATTAAAATCAACCCTGATAAAACGCAGGCGGTTTGGTTCACTCGACGCCGAAAATCATGTTTTTTTCCGGGTAATGTACTACTGCAGTTGGGCTCTGCCAATATTGATTGGTCCGAGCATTACAGATATCTCGGCATTATGATAAACACAAAACTCAATTTCCGAAAACATCTACCACAGTTGATAAAATAAATATTTACATTAGGATTCTTTATACTCTTATTTGTAGAAACTCGAAACTCAGCAAAGTAAATAAACTAAATATGTTAAAAACCATTTTTCAAGCGATCCTATTGTACGGTGCCCCTGTCTGGTATGATTGTGCCAAAACTCATAAATTAAAATTGCAAAGATGTCAAAACAAAATTCTTAAAATTATGCTTAATTTACCGCGTTACTACTCAACCCAGAAACTACATAAATTAGCCAATATCAACTTTTTGGACACTCTCATAAATAACTCTAAACTGAATTTTTTTCAAAGTTGTAACTTATCTGACAATGAACTAATAAAAGATCTGTCAACTTCTTAAAAATATTTATATGTAAATAAATAAATAATTAATTTAACTCAAAATTTTTGAAATGGGAGTGATAGATAGATAGATGTTTTATTCATATTTCAAAAGTACATCAATTTCATTTTATATACAATTCATGAATAAAAATAAAGTGTACAAAAAAATATTCTTTATTTTTTTAAACAATATCCAAAAAAATATACAGTAAATTAACAAAACCAACATTATTAATTGCTGTATTAAATTTTATAAAATATTTTGAAAGTGAGATTTCAACACCTCAAAGATTGCAAAAATAAGCGCTCCCCTAACATCTATCTCTATTATTGCTATGTGTGAGTCAAAGTGACATTCCGATACTAAACAACCCTTATGTTGGCACTATACAACCTCCAAACGCGTTTAGCTTATGTTGCTTCTATTCAACGTTGCATAAATTTATGAATAAGGTTTTTGCGTTCAGAGGCATTATAAAGAGTGCATAGCGCTATACACTCGCTATAATTCGTTTATGCATAAGGCTGTTAGTTATTTAGGTTGAATTTTTGTGAAACAAAAAAATGTAACGCCACATGTGCAACGCTGGATCATTGATTTGCTAAATGGTGGGAGGTAGAGTAAAAGTACAAATTTGTATTGATAGGCTAATATATTTTATTGTGGTGAATATGCCCAGTTATGTAAACAACGACACATTAGTACAACTTGGCGCGCCATCTATGAATGAAATAAATAATTAAATCCATCACGGTTGGTGTCCAGCGTCGTTCGTACTGGAATAATTGACGAAACCTTTTTGGAAAGCACCATCTAGCTGACCCTAGAAAATTCTAGAACCCTTTATTTCGGACATAAATACAGGGCCACCAGTCCGAAAGCGGCAGTTCGATTTTGAAAGTGAACGAATAAATTTCAGTGTGAATAAAGAGTTGCATACTTGTGCTTGGTTATAACAAAAGTATTAGAAGTAAAAGTATTTGAAATAAAAGCGTTTTATTTTGTGAAGTAATTGTAATTTCAGTTTGAATAAAGGAAATAAATTTTATTTGCGAACCCGTTGTAAAATATTACATTGGTGTCAGAAAAAGTGGAATAAAACTTATTTAATCTGTGAATTCAGATAATTATTGATGGTGAAAAATTGATAAAGTGTGTGGATTAGTGAACAAATAAGAAAGGTGTTTGTGAAAAGTGACACACAAAGAAAATATAAGAACAAAATAAAAAAAAATGGGTAAAATTGTAAATGCATTGAATTGTGTTGAACTTAAAGCAGAACTAAACAGACGAGGTCTTCCTACTGCTGGAACGAAAAATGACTTCATTATCCGTCTCCAGAAAGATTTAAGGCAACACCATGAAAATCCAGACACGTTTCTATTTGAGATTGAGATGCAAGAAGAGCAAGTAAGTACAAGCTTAGACATTACCAATATGATTGCTGAGCTGCTCACCCAGATTGAATACCAACGAAAGGAGCAAAAGAATCTTCTAGAAGAACAGCGAAATGACCAAAAGAATCTGCTTGTACGATTGGAAGAACAACGCAATGAGCAAAAGAACCTTATAGACGACCAGAAAAACCTAATCGAAAGTAAGCTAAATTCATTTGAAAATAAATTCATGGCCATTGATGAACGCGTTGAAAACGTCGAAAAACAGTTGGAGAAATTTGAAGACAAAATGCAAATGAATTAAATAATAACCTTATTTTGCCAATCAATTAAATAAGCTAAGGAAAATGAAGGTAAGAGAGGCCAGTGGCGATTTTCCTAAGAAGAAAAAAAAAGCATCCACCAACGTTTGATGGACAAACTTCTTGGTCAATCTACAAGAAGCAGTTTGAGGCAGCCACAACAATAAATGGCTGGGATGACGAAGACAAGTTTATTCCGCTGACGCTTGCCCTTAGAGGTTCTGCTGCTGAACTTTTGCAAACCATACCAGCAGACGAGAACGGTAACGTCAGTGCTCTTGTTCAGGCCATTGACAAACGCTTCGGCAATAGCCATATGCAAGAAGTCTTCCGCGTCCAGCTGAATACCAGAGTCCAGAAAAGAGGTGGAAGTCTGCAACAACTTCAAGCAGACATTAAACGGATGGCATACCTAGCAAACCCGACTGCAGGAGATGAAATTACCAACCAGCTAGCAACAGAGGCTCTTGTCCGTGCAGTTTCCGACATCAACCTCCAGCGAGCAATTCGAACTGCTTGAAAACTCTCGCTTTCTGAAGCATTAGCCTTCGTTCTGACTATGGAAGCATCAGAACAGGCTTCCTTAGGAGTTCATAGGGTAATAGATGTTGCGAGTTCTGAGAACCACAGGGGTGTAACTTTGGTGTTGGAAGAGGGGCTGAGGCATGGTTGCATTCCGCTCGGCCTAGCTCGAAGGATGGGGGTGGTTCAGGCCCCTTTCCAAACACCTCTCACTCAGCAATCAAATTATCATGCCTTTGTTATGGGATAGGAAAGGAAAGGAAGGGTGGATAATAAGGATTGAAATTTAAAAGCAAAGGAAGAACACAAATCTAGTGACCTATGCCAATGCATGAGAGAAAGGTTTTAACCGTTACTCTTCAGAAAGAAAATTTAATTACTAAACCTAAACTATATCTAAACCTTTACTCTAAGCTTATATCTTGCCCGGATATAACGGATATTACATTGTACGAAATACAATATTACCCTAAACCTAACCAAAATCTAAAACTAACTCAAACAAATTATGAAAATTTTCTTTCCGACAAATTTCGACCTCTTCTCCACTGTCTCTCCCACACAGAGGTTCACCAAGTCGACAAAAGCCTTGACAGATGTTGTTGTCGTTGGATGGCCGTCCCTCCCTTGTATCTGAGATACAACCAATGCTATTCCCCTGGCCGAGTTCTCGGAAATAGCCCCTAACTTAATTTCCAGTCACCATATTTGTTATCGTCGTTCTTAAGTCATCTCCTGGTCCTACAAGTCCGTTCTCTCACGTCATAAAAGGTAAAAATCCCAATAATTTCATCCCTAATAGATTGTCTTAAATGTCATTGCAGAAGTATGTGTGTGTCGTTATGTCCCTAGTCTTACAGTCCTCTCGTGTCAAAGTTGAAAATTGTAAGTGTATATGTATCGTCATGTCCCTAGTCCAAATTGTTCACAACTATCTCTTATGTCATGTCATTTAATTTGCCCTACATTCTTCCAGGAAGTCGGTCTGGTGCGACCTTCACACACCGTTACAAACGCAGATTAGCACATCATCTTAAGATATCAAACCGTTTCAGTCAAAATATTTATCTTCATATAATTTATTTATTTTGGCCATAGGCCTTTATCTATCAGATTAAATAATATGTATAAAATTCAAAGAAGATGAAGAAACAAAAAAAAAAATTATAAACTAAAATTCAAAAATCAAAATGTTTAAAAAAAAATCAATAAAAGTGTATTAAAATAAAAGAAAGTTAAAATTTCAACAAAATTGACCAAAACATTTTTAGTAAAGATTCACTTTATGGCATTTATTATCCCTTATGCGCTGATCAACTTGTAAACGCGTATATAAATATATGTATGTATGCAATTTCTTTAAAATATAGTGTAAACCAAAATGACTCACTTTTCGTCGTCCCACGAAGTGCTGCCGGCAGCACGTTCCTGATGACGGTAAGTAGTTGGAAGGATATCTATTTTCAACCTTCAGAATAGCGTACTCAATAGTTATGTATATATGTATATACCTGTATCACGGATCTTTCACACGCGGATAGGAATATAATACAAAAATTAAATCTATCTAATTCTCTTAACTTTTCCTTTATGATAATGTTCTTTTTTACACTTCTCAAGACTACGTAAGAAAATTTATACAAAAAAAAATGTGAATTCAAAGAAAAGAAAACAAAAGATTGTTTCAAAAATAAGTTAAATGTCGATACTGTTCCAAAGCGCCAAGGAATTAAAATGAATTCCTCGTCCGTTACTTTTTTTTTTTTTTTCTTTTTTTTTTTTTTTAAACTCCAAGTCCAACAATTCACTGTTAGCCGGCTACACCGATTCTATGGATTGCTTTGGAGTACCCTGCCAATAAATTTCCAGGAAAAATCTTCACTCCAATCGATCTTTGTCCCAGAATTTCCCCAAATCAAGCAGAGGCGAAGGCTCCGCTTGTAATCGTTGCTGTGACAGTATACTGTACTTATAATTCAATTAAGTACGTATCTATACTATCTTTATGTTATATGTGTGTATATATGTTCCTTTGTCAAGTGGTAATATGTATGTCCACCAAAAATATATATATCACCAGCTTTTGACCTCTGCTTTTACCCTATTTGGCATACGCCGGTATGCCTATGTATTTTGATGTCCTTCAAGTAAGGTCAGTCTCCTCCTCTAGATCACTTCACCGGTTATTTCCAATTTTAAATATCTTCACATATGTAGGTATATCAGTGAATATGCGTAATCTTTAAATTCAATTTATTGCGATTTCACCTTTACTTTTACATCAATTTATTTCGATAAAAAAATTTTATCTTCTTATTCGGCAAACAAAAATTCTTTGTTCTTGTCGTATATCTTTCGAACCGTACTGTAAGGATGGTATTAATATGTTTGCTCACGCACTTTCACTTTCAAAATGGTAAAGATTCAGAAATTACATCATCATTGTGGGTCATTGGCTTTTTACCCCTATCTCCTTCTCCTTTTCACCTTCTTCCTCCTTTCAACTGCTTGGAAATTTAAAGCTTTTCCCTATTCTACTCTACTACATTTTCGAATCGCAGTTGTCGTCTGTGATTTGAAAAGGTACCTACTCTGATATCGTAAATTTGGCTCTTGTATCTTACTTATATTCTTATTCAAAAATGATTTAAATTATTTCAAAATTCTTCCCTTGCTTATATTATTCTTAACTATAATCAATAGATTGAGAGTTTAACACTTGGTGGAAATTAATCTTTGACATTTTTTAAAAAGATATAATAAAACACGTGTTTTTCCACAATTTAAATTATTTTGTTTTTTATTTATTAAAAACTTTGGAAGCCAACGCGTTTCGTCTTAGTTAGGACATCATCAGGGCACTACATTTTACATGAAATCATACAATCACAAAGGTTGCAACATGACAGTAATGAACATAAGTGTTCGTACAAATAAATTAAGTGAATAATTTATTAAAAATTAAAATTTTGGCATTAAAAAAAATTTATTTGTTAAGGAGTGGGCTATTATTTAATAAGTCGATTTGACAGTTCAAAATGTTTGAGCACTTATGCTTATTTATTTCGAAAAATTCGTATTTGTCCAATACACGTCCGGCGGGTAAACAATGCAATAGAGATACGTCATCGAGGGAGCATCCATGTCCAGAAGTTTTGATATGTTGAGCGAGTCCAGAAGAAGGTTCATTACGCACAGAAGCCTTTAGATGCTCAATAAACCTTTTTGATAGGGTTCTTGAAGTTTTTCCTATATAGACTCCATTACATTCTTTGCAAATTACTTTATACACACCGCTTTTTGAATGTATAGGTATTTTGTCTCTGATTTTGTTGTTGCAGAGAGCGTTTTTTAGGGTAACATTATTGAAAAAAGCTGGTTTTATATTTATAGTTGATAGTGGACTACTTAATTTCTCGGATACTCCCGGAATGTAAGGGATTTTCCGCCAACTTTGTGGTTCATTTTCAATTGAAATTGGGAAAATTGATTGGAGAGCTAATTTCCTAGATTTTTTCTGCAATAATCCATCAATAGTTCGAAGGTTATATCCATTCCTTGCAGCAATGTCCTTAATTATTTTTAACTCTTTTATAAAAGCATCTTTTACCAAAGGAACCCTAAGAAGACGATTTATCATGGAATGAAAAGCTGACATTTTTGTACTCCAGGGGTGGGCAGACGATACTGGAATTATGGAATCAGTTGAAGTTTCCTTCCTATATATTTCAAAAACAATCTTGTTGGATAAGATTGACAAGCTTATATCAAGAAAATTTATGCAATTCGGTCCATACTCCAAAGTGAACGTAATATTACCGTCCAAATTGTTCAACACTGATTCAAGGAAGAGAGAAAGATTCCTTTGGGTACCTGTCCACACACAAAAGACATCGTCCACATATCTAACCCAGAAAAATATGTTATGTAGGTGCGGACTTTTTGACGCAAATAACTTTTGTTCGAAATTATCCTTACAAAACTCAGCAGCAAAAGGGGAAAACTAAGATCCCATGGCAAGTCCCGAAGTTTGGCTGTAGTATTTCCCATTAAATTGAAAGTAATTTTGGTCCATGCATATAGAAATAAGCTTTATAAGTTGGCGGCATTTTTGTTCATCCTTTACACACAGTGACAATTGGTGTTCAAACTGCAATTTTAAATTAGCACTTGGTACCGAAGGAAATAAGCTTTTCACATCAAAGGAAACAAGTTTTGCATTAGTTGGCAAAACTAAGTTTTTAACTCTATCGATTAGATCTAGAGAATTTTTAATAGCATATTTGGGCTTAAAATTCAAAACCTCAGGTAAAATACGTGCGAGATGTTTGCTGAGTCTCTGTGCAGGGGCGTTGAAGGAAGACGACACAGGCCGCAGAGGGATACCTTCTTTATGCAACTTGGGTAAACCGTACAAAATAGGCGCAGTGGGGTTGGAGTTGCGAACAAGATATTTCTCATTAGGCGCGATTACTTGTGGCGAACAGTTTATCACATCATACAATAACCTATTGTACTTATTAGTTGGATCCTCTCTCAACACTTCCAATTGCATATCACCCAAGCAAGATTCCATTTTGTCCACATATTCGGTTTTTTGCATAATAGTAATAGCATTACCTTAGTCAGCCTTGCACAAAATTAAATTTAACTCTCTGAGCTTAACTTGAATTGATCGAATATTGCTATGCACCTCTTTGGAACTGTGTGTCATATTGTTCTTCTTTGGCGATGATTCGCGCACAATCAACTCTTATCTCTATATTATCGTCTGGTATGGCAGCATCAGTACACACAGAGAGGTTGGTTAAACAGTTCGTCTTATTGTTGCGCTTAGGCACATATGCAAAATTCAGACCCATCTGAAGTAAATCCAACTCAGATGAAGAAAAGGCGACATTAGAATTGTTGACCACTCTTTGTTTAAAATCAAACATCTTCGAACAACTGTGGGGGTTGGGGGTATATATATTGTTGTCTTTATTGCTGTTAGGTGTTACACTCAGCTTTTCTAGTTTGGATCTCTGCCTCAAATATTGTTCGTGGGATAATCTATTTGCGGTGTCATGTGCGTTATCATGCACATTAGAAAACTCTTTAGCATGAAGACGATATGAAAGTTCAGAGTAAATGACTTTGAGATCAACACCGATAGTGTCTCTTTTAAAATATAACATTTTAAGTTCCTGATTTATCCAAGATATATTGGCTTTATAAATAGCTAATTTACTCACTTTTGACCTAGTGTTGCTTTTTAGGTTTATATAATTAGGGAAGATTTTAAGTTTTTTACATTCAGTGTTAAACCAAATATGATTGCACATTCGCTTAAATTGTATGTGTAGTCGGTTGTATATCACAATTAATTTGTGTGTTTCTGCGGTTTTTATATAATCAATAGATTGAGAGTTTAACACTTGGTGGAAATTAATCTTTGACATTTTTTAAAAAGATATCATAAAACACTTGTTTTTCCACAATTTAAATTATTTTGTTTTTTATTTATTAAAAACTTTGGAAGCCAACGCGTTTCGTCTTAGTTAGGACATCATCAGGGCACTAAATTTAACATGAAATCATACAATCACAAAGGTTGCAACATGACAGTAATGAACATAAGTGTTCGTACAAATAAATTAAGTGAATAATTTATTAAAAATTAAAATTTTGGCATTAAAAAAAATTTATTTGTTAAGGAGTGGGCTATTATTTAATAAGTCGATTTGACAGTTCAAAATGTTTGAGCACTTATGCTTATTTATTTCGAAAATGTCGTATTTGTCCAATACACGTCCGGCGGGTAAACAATGCAATAGAGATACGTCATCAAGGGAGCATCCATGTCCAGAAGTTTTGATATGTTGAGCGAGTCCAGAAGAAGGTTCATTACGCACAGAAGCCTTTAGATGCTCAATAAACCTTTTTGATAGGGTTCTTGAAGGTTTTCCTATATAGACTCCATTATATTCTTCGCAAATTACTGTATACACACCGCTTTTTGAATGTATAGGTATTTTGTCTTTGATTTTGTTGTTGCAGAGAGCGTTTTTTAGGGTAAAATTATTGAAAAAAGCTGGTTTTATATTTATAGTTGATAGTGGACTACTTAATTTCTCGGATACTCCAGGAATGTAAGGGATTTTCCGCCAACTTTGTGGTTCATTTTCAATTGAAATTGGGAAAATTGATTGGAGAGCTAATTTCCTAGATTTTTTCTGCAATAATCCAGCAATAGTTCGAAGGTTATATCCATTCCTTGCAGCAATGTCCTTAATTATTTTTAACTCTTTTATAAAAGCATCTTTTACCAAAGGAACCCTAAGAAGACGATTTATCATGGAATGAAAAGCTGACATTTTTGTACTCCAGGGGTGGGCAGACGATACTGGAATAAACAACAACAAAATCAGAGACAAAATACCTATACATTCAAAAAGCGGTGTGTATAAAGTAATTTGCAAAGAATGTAATGGAGTCTATATAGGAAAAACTTCAAGAACCCTATCAAAAAGGTTTATTGAGCATCTAAAGGCTTCTGTGCGTAATGAACCTTCTTCTGGACTCGCTCAACATATCAAAACTTCTGGACATGGATACTCCCTCGATGACGTATCTCTATTGCATTGCTTACCCGCCGGACGTGTATTGGACAAATACGAAATTTTCGAAATAAATAAGCATAAGTGCTCAAACATTTTGAACTGTCAAATCGACTTATTAAATAATAGCCCACTCCTTAACAAATAAATTTTTTTTAATGCCAAAATTTTAATTTTTAATAAATTATTCACTTAATTTATTTGTACGAACACTTATGTTCATTACTGTCATGTTGCAACCTTTGTGATTGTATGATTTCATGTTAAATTTAGTGCCCTGATGATGTCCTAACTAAGACGAAACGCGTTGGCTTCCAAAGTTTTTAATAAATAAAAAACAAAATAATTTAAATTGTGGAAAAACAAGTGTTTAATTATATCTTTTTAAAAAATGTCAAAGATTAATTTCCACCAAGTGTTAAACTCTCAATCTATTGATTATATAAAAACCGCAGAAACACACAAATTAATTGTGATATACAACCGACTACACATACAATTTAAGCGAATGTGCAATCATATTTGGTTTAACACTGAATGTAAAAAACTTAAAATCTTCCCTAATTATATAAACCTAAAAAGCAACACTAGGTCAAAAGTGAGTAAATTAGCTATTTATAAAGCCAAAATATCTTGGATAAATCAGGAACTTAAAATGTTATATTTTAAAAGAGACAATATCGGTGTTGATCTCAAAGTCATTTACTCTGAACTTTCATATAGTCTTCATGCTATAGAGTTTTCTAATGTGCATGAAAACGCACATGACACCGCAAATAGATTATCCCATGAACAATATTTGAGGCAGAGATCCAAACTAGAAAAGCTGAGTGTAACACCTAACAGCAATAAAGACAACAATATATATACCCCCAACCCCCACAGTTGTTCGAAGATGTTTGATTTTAAACAAAGAGTGGTCAACAATTCTAATGTCGCCTTTTCTTCATCTGAGTTGGATTTACTTCAGATGGGTCTGAATTTTGCATATGTGCCTAAGCGCAACAATAAGACGAACTGTTTAACCAACCTCTCTGTGTCTACTGATGCTGCCATACCAGACAATAATATAGAGATTAGAGTTGATTGTGCGCAAATCATCGCCAAAGAAGAAAACGAAAACAATATGACACACAGTTCCAAAGAGGTGCATAGCAATATTCGATCAATTCAAGTTAAGCTCAGAGAGTTAAATTTAATTTTGTGCAAGGCTGACAAAGGTAATGCTATTACTATTATGCAAAAAACCGAATATGTGGACAAAATGGAATCTTGCTTGGGTGATATGCAATTGGAAGTGTTGAGAGAGGATCCAACTAATAAGTACAATAGGTTATTTTATGATGTGATAAACTGTTCGCCACAAGTAATCGCGCCTAATGAGAAATATCTTGTTCGCAACTCCAACCCCACTGCGCCTTTTTGTACGGTTTACTCAAGTTGCATAAAGAAGGTATCTCTCTGCGGCCTGTGTCGTCTTCCTCCAACGCCCCTGCACAGAGACTCAGCAAACATCTCGCACGTATTTTACCTGAGGTTTTGAATTTTAAGCCCAAATATGCTATTAAAAATTCTCTAGATCTAATCGATAGAGTTAAAAACTTAGTTTTGCCAACTAATGCAAAACTTGTTTCCTTTGATGTGAAAAGCTTATTTCCTTCGGTACCAAGTGCTAATTTAAAATTGCAGTTTGAACACCAATTGTCACTGTGTGTAAAGGATGAACAAAAATGCCGCCAACTTATAAAGCTTATTTTTATATGCATGGACCAAAATTACTTTCAATTTAATGGTAAATACTACAGCCAAACTTCGGGACTTGCCATGGGATCTTCGTTTTCCCCTTTTGCTGCTGAGTTTTGTATGGATAATTTCGAACAAAAGTTATTTGCGTCAAAAAGTCCGCACCTACATAACATATTTTTCTGGGTTAGATATGTGGACGATATCTTTTGTGTGTGGACAGGTACCCAAAGAAATCTTTCTCTCTTCCTTGAATCAGTGTTGAACAATTTGGACGGTAATATTACGTTCACTTTGGAGTATGGACCGAATTGAATAAATTTTCTTGATTTAAGCTTGTCAATCTCATCCAACAAGATTGCTTTTGAAATATATAAGAAGGAAACTTCAACTGATTCCATAATTCCAGTATCGTCTGCCCACCCCTGGAGTACAAAAATGTCAGCTTTTCATTCCATGATAAATCGTCTTCTTAGGGTTCCTTTGGTAAAAGATGCTTTTATAAAAGAGTTAAAAATAATTAAGGACATTGCTGCAAGGAATGGATATAACCTTCGAACTATTGATGGATTATTGCAGAAAAAATCTAGGAAATTAGCACTCCAATCAATTTTCCCAATTTCAATTGAAAATGAACCACAAAGTTGGCGGAAAATCCCTTACATTCCTGGAGTATCCGAGAAATTAAGTAGTCCACTATCAACTATAAATATAAAACTAGCTTTTTTCAATAATTTTACCCTAAAAAACGCTCTCTGCAACAACAAAATCAGAGACAAAATACCTATACATTCAAAAAGCGGTGTGTATAAAGTAATTTGCAAAGAATGTAATGGAGTCTTTATAGGAAAAACTTCAAGAACCCTATCAAAAAGGTTTATTGAGCATCTAAAGGCTTCTGTGCGTAATGAACCTTCTTCTGGACTCGCTCAACATATCAAAACTTCTGGACATGGATGCTCCCTCGATGACGTATCTATATTGCATTGTTTACCCGCGGGACGTGTATTGGACAAATACGAAATTTTCGAAATAAATAAGCATAAGTGCTCAAACATTTTGAACTGTCAAATCGCCTTATTAAATAATAGGCCACTCCTTAACAAATAAATTTTTTTTAATGCCAAAATTTAAATTTTTAATAAATTATTCACTTAATTTATTTGTACGAACACTTATGTTCATTACTGTCATGTTGCAACCTTTGTGATTGTATGATTTCATGTTAAATTTAGTGCCCTGATGATGTCCTAACTAAGACGAAACGCGTTGGCTTCCAAAGTTTTTAATAAATAAAAAACAAAATAATTTAAATTGTGGAAAAACAAGTGTTTAATTATATCTTTTTAAAAAATGTCAAAGATTAATTTCCACCAAGTGTTAAACTCTCAATCTATTGATTATATAAAAACCGCAGAAACACACAAATTAATTGTGATATACAACCGACTACACATACAATTTAAGCGAATGTGCAATCATATTTGGTTTAACACTGAATGTAAAAAACTTAAAATCTTCCCTAATTATATAAACCTAAAAAGCAACACTAGGTCAAAAGTGAGTAAATTAGCTATTTATAAAGCCAAAATATCTTGGATAAATCAGGAACTTAAAATGTTATATTTTAAAAGAGACAATATCGGTGTTGATCTCAAAGTCATTTACTCTGAACTTTCATATAGTCTTCATGCTATAGAGTTTTCTAATGTGCATGAAAACGCACATGACACCGCAAATAGATTATCCCATGAACAATATTTGAGGCAGAGATCCAAACTAGAAAAGCTGAGTGTAACACCTAACAGCAATAAAGACAACAATATATATACCCCCAACCCCCACAGTTGTTCGAAGATGTTTGATTTTAAACAAAGAGTGGTCAACAATTCTAATGTCGCCTTTTCTTCATCTGAGTTGGATTTACTTCAGATGGGTCTGAATTTTGCATATGTGCCTAAGCGCAACAATAAGACGAACTGTTTAACCAACCTCTCTGTGTCTACTGATGCTGCCATACCAGACAATAATATAGAGATTAGAGTTGATTGTGCGCAAATCATCGCCAAAGAAGAAAACGAAAACAATATGACACACAGTTCCAAAGAGGTGCATAGCAATATTCGATCAATTCAAGTTAAGCTCAGAGAGTTAAATTTAATTTTGTGCAAGGCTGACAAAGGTAATGCTATTACTATTATGCAAAAAACCGAATATGTGGACAAAATGGAATCTTGCTTGGGTGATATGCAATTGGAAGTGTTGAGAGAGGATCCAACTAATAAGTACAATAGGTTATTTTATGATGTGATAAACTGTTCGCCACAAGTAATCGCGCCTAATGAGAAATATCTTGTTCGCAACTCCAACCCCACTGCGCCTTTTTGTACGGTTTACTCAAGTTGCATAAAGAAGGTATCTCTCTGCGGCCTGTGTCGTCTTCCTCCAACGCCCCTGCACAGAGACTCAGCAAACATCTCGCACGTATTTTACCTGAGGTTTTGAATTTTAAGCCCAAATATGCTATTAAAAATTCTCTAGATCTAATCGATAGAGTTAAAAACTTAGTTTTGCCAACTAATGCAAAACTTGTTTCCTTTGATGTGAAAAGCTTATTTCCTTCGGTACCAAGTGCTAATTTAAAATTGCAGTTTGAACACCAATTGTCACTGTGTGTAAAGGATGAACAAAAATGCCGCCAACTTATAAAGCTTATTTTTATATGCATGGACCAAAATTACTTTCAATTTAATGGTAAATACTACAGCCAAACTTCGGGACTTGCCATGGGATCTTCGTTTTCCCCTTTTGCTGCTGAGTTTTGTATGGATAATTTCGAACAAAAGTTATTTGCGTCAAAAAGTCCGCACCTACATAACATATTTTTCTGGGTTAGATATGTGGACGATATCTTTTGTGTGTGGACAGGTACCCAAAGAAATCTTTCTCTCTTCCTTGAATCAGTGTTGAACAATTTGGACGGTAATATTACGTTCACTTTGGAGTATGGACCGAATTGCATAAATTTTCTTGATTTAAGCTTGTCAATCTCATCCAACAAGATTGCTTTTGAAATATATAAGAAGGAAACTTCAACTGATTCCATAATTCCAGTATCGTCTGCCCACCCCTGGAGTACAAAAATGTCAGCTTTTCATTCCATGATAAATCGTCTTCTTAGGGTTCCTTTGGTAAAAGATGCTTTTATAAAAGAGTTAAAAATAATTAAGGACATTGCTGCAAGGAATGGATATAACCTTCGAACTATTGATGGATTATTGCAGAAAAAATCTAGGAAATTAGCACTCCAATCAATTTTCCCAATTTCAATTGAAAATGAACCACAAAGTTGGCGGAAAATCCCTTACATTCCTGGAGTATCCGAGAAATTAAGTAGTCCACTATCAACTATAAATATAAAACTAGCTTTTTTCAATAATTTTACCCTAAAAAACGCTCTCTGCAACAACAAAATCAGAGACAAAATACCTATACATTCAAAAAGCGGTGTGTATAAAGTAATTTGCAAAGAATGTAATGGAGTCTTTATAGGAAAAACTTCAAGAACCCTATCAAAAAGGTTTATTGAGCATCTAAAGGCTTCTGTGCGTAATGAACCTTCTTCTGGACTCGCTCAACATATCAAAACTTCTGGACATGGATGCTCCCTCGATGACGTATCTATATTGCATTGTTTACCCGCGGGACGTGTATTGGACAAATACGAAATTTTCGAAATAAATAAGCATAAGTGCTCAAACATTTTGAACTGTCAAATCGCCTTATTAAATAATAGCCCACTCCTTAACAAATAAATTTTTTTTAATGCCAAAATTTAAATTTTTAATAAATTATTCACTTAATTTATTTGTACGAACACTTATGTTCATTACTGTCATGTTGCAACCTTTGTGATTGTATGATTTCATGTTAAATTTAGTGCCCTGATGATGTCCTAACTAAGACGAAACGCGTTGGCTTCCAAAGTTTTTAATAAATAAAAAACAAAATAATTTAAATTGTGGAAAAACAAGTGTTTTATTATATCTTTTTAAAAAATGTCTTAGCTATAACTAACCTAATCAGTCTTTATTCTCATTTACCCTAATATTTCACAAAACTATATCACATTTCCCTAGATGTTACTATTAACTACTTTTGCCTACTTTCGCATATTCTCTTTCCTTACATTCCCTACCCGCCACTAGATGATCGTCACCTATTCGTCGATTTGTTCGCTCGTCAAAACTCAAATGTCAAAATATTTAATTTTTACAATGTGCAAAACAACATAGCTACTCTCGAGATTTGCAATTAAATTAGTGATCTTCTAACCAAATTTAAAATCAATAATAAATAAATATATCCGCCTCACAAAACAAAAGGATATCGGTGATTACACAAAAGGAATTTACCAAAACAAACCCATTGAAGATGGGTTTCTAAGCTGTGGAGCCACTGGGACCAGGTCCACTCACCACCCCAGGCAGTAAATTTGTTTATCTCTTTATTATGACTCATAACTTGTATATCTTTTCTTTCAGATATCCATCCTTTAGATTCTACCCAAACAAAACTATCGACAAATCATCATAAGGATAGGTACTCGGTTGAGATTACTTCTGGGTCGTTCAACTTCAGGCGATGCCTACATATATAACTACCTCTTACCCCAGAACTATTCTCAAGTGGTATTACTTTAACCTTTCCATCATTTATCTATTATACAATAAACTATATTAACTGATTTCTCTTCTTTTCAGATCACAACACGACTACGGTCAGTATTACGTATGTACCTAAAACATGGATAACCGATCGCAGATCCCAACCAGACTAGATTCATAGCTCGTTGTGCCATCGGATACCTGCTCGTATCGGTGTGCAATGCCATACATGAAGCGAATACTATTAAATCCCTATCCATAACTGTGCTGTGAGTTGCCTTTTTTTTTGGATTTCAGTAAAAATTATCTTTTAAATAAGCAACAAGGTCAATGACCTGTATGTGTATTGTATTTCAGTATTATAAGATATTTTATCATGTTCAAGAGTAGAATTCGAATCGAATCGCGTTTCGTATATTGCCTTTTGTGGTCATGTTTCGATTGTTCCTTCTTTTGTGGTTTGTAAGTACCTCATATGGTTATATGCGAATTTGTTTTTTTATACATTTCGTTGCTTCAGTTTCCCTTTCGGGATAATCTGTTTCATCATGGAACATGGTAATAAAATTTCCTTTTTTTTTTGAATTAATGAGTTTTTAGTGATATTTTACTTTTGAGGCGAAAGGTATTACAAATGTATGTACCCAGAATTTTGGGATTTTTATGTTTTTATGGAGGTTCTTGTCTTGTGCATTTGTGGTAGGTACGTATGTATGTCGGGCTTTTGAGAATAAGGTTATTTAGTGGTTTAGGGGAGGAGAATAATTTGAATGAAGATTGAAGTGGGAAGTTGAAGTGATGGCTCACGTTACATAGAACTTGAAGTTGAGGAATGTTCTTGTCATAGAGCTGAATTCCAAAGGAAGCAGTGAGAAGGACCCGCTCGATGCTGAAATTGCAACAAATCGGGACATCTCCAGCGCCAGTGCAGATTGCCACCAAGAAGAGTCACCTATCAACATTGTGGAAGCAGAAATAACACCTGCAAACAGGTTAGCAATAACATAAAGCCTCCTGCTCGCCCTGGTATCGATTGGCCCAAAACCACAATCCAAGTCTCGCAAACTAAACGAAACAATAACCCCCATATTAAAAAACGAAGCTATCTTTAACTCGTGGATTAGGAGTAAGATTTCTGCCACTTACGAGCTAGCTAAACCACCAAGGAAGGTATATTTATTTGTCCTAGTTAATCATTCGCTAAACTACCTTCCTTGGTGGTTAAGCTAGCTCGTAAGTGGCAGAAATCTTACTCCTAATCCGCGAGTTAAAGATAACTCGCCACTGGCTTCGTTTATTAATATGGGGCTAAAAGTCTGACAGTGAACGCAAAATTAAATGGCAAGAAACACGTGGCTACAATTGACACCGGTGCCACAGCCTCCATTGTAAGAAAAGACTAGGCCAAGATGACATGGCTACATAACACCAATAGCTACCGTCTGAAAACTACGACAGGTGAGGCGGCAAGAATATATGGAGAAATTCGTCTGAAGATCTGTTTGGCAGAACTAGAGTTTTCGCAACTATTTTTGGTAGCAGACATATGTGATGAGTGCATAATTGGAATTGACCTTATGAAAAAGCACGGAGTGATTCTGGATATCGGTAAGCAAGTGTTGAAGTACCAAAATGTAGAGATTCCTATGGTTTATGGCAACGAAAACTCATCAACTCTAAGAACTGTCATCGAAGAGGACATATGCTTGCCTGCCTCTTCAGAAGTGTTTGTTTGGACAAAAAAAAAGGGCGATCTAGGTAGCCATCGATACCTCATGGTGGAACCAGAGTCTGAGCAATCTTCCTAAAACATCATCCTAGGGAAGACTCTTGTGGAACCAAAGAACAACATGGTACCCGTACGGATTCTGAACATCAAACCGTACGAGGTCAAGCTCAAGAAAGTAGAAATAATTGGAAAATGCGAATCTGTGTCCGCAATAACTAAAATCACAGAAAGGAGCGCAGAAGATCCTATGGACCACGGCGAATTCAGCTCCATGAAAGCCAAAATTCTCAAGCCATCCAATCTAAGTCAACATCAGCTAAGTGTTGCTGGAAGCCTTCTTCATGAGTACGCTGATATATATTCTTCACCGAGTGGGCAGTATGGTCGAACACAACTGGTAGAGAACCGAATCGACACAGGTGATGCGATACCGATTCGACAACCAGCAAGACGTCTCCCATTAGCAGAACAAGCCGAAGTTGAAGAAATGATATCGACAATGAAGAAAGATGGGCTAATCGAAAATTCCAAAAGCCCTTGGGCGTCACCAGTGGTTCTTGTCAAAAAGAAAGATGGAATCACCCGATTTTGTGTTGACTACCGTAGGCTGAACGTTGTAACAAAGAAAGGCAGCTGCCCTCTGCCCAGAATCAGCGATACATTGGATGCAATAGAAGGAGCTCAATGGTTCTCGACGTTAGACTTGAAGAGTGGCTACTGGCAGGTAGAAATCCATCCAGAAGATCGAGAGAAGACAGATTTCTCCACCGGAAATAGTCTGAGGCAGTTCAAAGTGATGCCATTCGGACTGTGCAACGCTCCGGCAACATTTGAGCGTCTGACGGAGTGTGCTCTTCAAGGACTTACTTGGAAATCATGTATATTTGGACGATGTCATCGTTTATGGAAAAACTTTTGATGAGCATTGTGAAAACCTTAAGGCTATATTTCAGAGGATTCGAGAAGTACACTTAAAATATAATCCAGATAAATGTGCGCTTTTCAAGACCGAAGTTAAATACCTGGGACATATCATCTCATCCCAAGGAGTAAAGACTGATCCTGAGAAAGTTGACACTGTGAAGAATTGGCTAACACCACAGGATAAACATCAGATTCGTAGCTTTCTTGATCTAGCCACATATTATCGGCGCTTTGTGAAGGACTTTGCTGGAATCGCTTAGAGCTTGCATCAACTTACTGAAAAGGGGAATTCGTTCAAATGGTCAGTTGAGTGCGAGAAAAGTTTTCAGGAACTCAAGCTACGTTTGTGTAATGCTCCTGTGCTGACCTATCCGACTCCTGGAAAACCTTTCATCATAGATGCCGATGCCAGTAACGTCGGAATTGGAGCTGTACTGTCACAAGTCCATGAAGGAGAAGAAAAAGTCGTCGCCTACTACAGTAAGGTACTCTCGAGGCCAGAGCGCAATTATTGCGTGACCAGAAGGGAACTTCTAGCTTTGACTTTGGCAACAAAGCACTTCCATAAGAACATCTATGGACAGAAGTTCCTCCTTCGAACAGATCATGGTGCGCTTAATTGGCTTCTGGACTTCAAAAGTTCAGAAGCTCAAGTAGCAAGATGGATCGAGAGACTGCAGACATACGACTACGAAATTCAACATCGAATAGGAAAGCTGCACTCAAACGCAGATGCATTGTCTCGACTACCGTGTAAAAAGGACTGTAAGCATTGCACGCGTCAAGAAAAAAAGGAAGCGGTTGCTATCCAACGAATAATAGCCGATCCCATTTACGGTTGGAGCAATGAAGAACTGAGGACTGCCCAACTAGAAGACTCGGATATAGAGCCCATTCTTGCATAGAAGGAACACGAAGGAAAACAAGAGTGGGGTGACATCTGCGATAGAAATACAGCTCTCAAAGCATATTGGCCACAGTGGGACTCACTTCATGTGGAAGAAAAATTACTAAGGCGCAAATGGGAATCTGCAGATGGCAAGTTTTATCTGATGCAGTTGATAGTGCCTAGGTCAAAGGTTAATGCCGTTCTTCGAGTGATACATGATGGAGCATCTGGAGGTCAGTTGGGAGTCAATAAAACGCTGGAGGAGATACGACAACGGTTCTACTGGCTACATGCGAGAGATGATGTCGAAAAGTGGTGCCGAAAATGTTATACTTGTGCTGCTACCAAGGGACCAGGTAGAAAGCTTCAAAGTAAAATGCAACAGTACAATGCGGGCACACCTCTTTCGAAAGAATAGCAGTAGATGTCGCAGGTCCGTTTCCGGAGACCAACAGCGGAAACCGATACATCCTTGTAGTCATGGATTACTTCAGCAAGTGGCCTGAGGCATTTGCCATCCCAAATCAAGAAGCTAAAACAGTTGTTGATCAGATTATCTTCAATTGGGTGAGCAGGTTTGGCGTACCTTTGGAACTGCATTCTGACCAAGGAAGGAACTTCGAATCTAACATCCTTCAGGAGGTTTGCTCCTTCCTTGGCATCAAGAAGACGAGGACAACACCGCTTCATCCACAGTCTGATGGGATGGTAGAACGATTCAACAGGACTCTTAAAGAACATCTGTCCAAGGTTGTAGGCGACTACCAACGAGACTGGGACCGCCATATTCCATTGTTCTTGATGGCCTATCGAAGTGCGGTTCATAGTTCAACAGGACATACCCCATCGGAGATCCTGTTTGGCACAACATTACGCCTGCCCAGTGAAGTCAAATTTGGATGCCATTACATGGAACCGGAAAGGTCAGATGAATATGTGGATAACCTCAAAGAAAGACTCATTGACATTCATCAACGGACAAGGAAAACATAAAAACCTCTAGTGATAGGATGACAACACGGTACGACGCCCGTGCAACAACGATGGAATTCCAAGAAGGAGACCTGGTGTGGTTTAACAATCCTCACCGACAAAAGGGACTCTCACCAAAACTACAACAAAACTGGGAAGACCCATATACCGTTGTGAAAAGAATAAATGATGTGGTTTACCGCATTCAGAGGGTAGTAAGGGGTAAGCTTAAAGTAGTACACTGCGACCGTTTACATCGTTATAACGGTGGGAATAATAGATTAAATCGGGACGATCAATCCTAAGAGGGGAGCAATGTGGTGAATATGCCCAGTTATGTAAACAACGACGCATTAGTACAACTTGGTGCGCCACCTATGGATGAAATAAATAATTAAATTCATCACGGTTGGTGTCCAGCCTCGTTCGTACTGGAATAATTGGAGAAACCTTTTTGGAAAGCACCATCTAGCAGACCCTAGAAAATTCTAGAACTCTTTATTTCGGATATAAATACAGGGCCACCAGTCCGAAAGCGGCAGTTTGATTTTGAAAGTGAATGAATAAATGTCAGTGTGAAATCTTACCACACCGATGTGAAAACGGGTTTTAAGTGTGAAACATGTGGAAAAGTTCTGACAAGGAAGTACAGTCTTCTTATACATAGAAGAACTCAACATTCAGCAGGAGCTGATGTTAATGAAAGATGTCTAAGAAAAAGAGAACTTTCACCACAACCGTCCACATCGAGAGGAATATCATCTAAAGAACCTAGGATAGTCGATAATGATCGATGCTACATCTGTGAGGAGGATGTCGAAAGAAACAAAATGAAGCAACATCAGATGAAAGCATCACATACAAAATTTGTTTTGGAGCTCTTTGATGAAAATAATGAACAGGTTTCACTTCAATCTTCAACATCTACAGGGGATTTTGAACATTGTTCAAAAAAATAAAATGAGTCAACATCGAAGAAAATCTTTGCATAAATATCTGGCTATGCAAATCCTCTCAGAAAATGTAAGTATGATAAATGGGGCATTTAAAAACCGAATAAGGACTTATTGTCTGAACATCACTGACGAAGAACTCATAGACGTTAATGCACTCTTTGAAGAAAAGAAGCCTATTATCAAAGAGTTGTTAGAAAATGAAATTGGAATGTTGGGATCAATAAAAGTTAACCTACAAACTTTCGCTGATTTTGTAAAGGCCGACAAAGAACCTGACAACTTGATTTCTGAAGTAGAAACCAGTTGCCGGAGATTTTTTTTACGTTTTCCTTTAATTGCCTTGTAGCTTTCACACCAGGAAACTGAATTTTTGTTTGTTTCCATATAAAGTCTATTGGCTGAACGCACATTACGGTCAGCGTGAGAAAGAATGTGATAAGAATCTCCTCAAACGTTGACCGGGGAGATTTTTTCATTCCCCTTGCTTCTTGCCCTTCTCGCCTACAAACTCCCAGTTTCCAGCAACTCAGTTTCCTTGTGTGAAAGCAGTCTAAGAGATGTTAAAATATTTGAAGAAAAAAATCCACAGATTAGTGTAAACGTGTTTGGCTACCAATCAACAGTTAAGACCCCTTTCACACAAGGAAACTGAGTTGCCGGCGATTTTTAGTTTCTAGGCGAGAAGGGCGTAAAAGGAAGACAAAAAATTTCCCCTCACACCCTTCTCACCAACAACCTATCCAGTTTCTGGCAACTCAGTTTCCTTGTGCGAAAGCCGTCTAAGAGCAAAGATATTGAAATCATCGGTCCATTCTGTCGCACGAAAGAGGAACAGAGTAACCACATTAATTTACTCTTTTGTGAGAATGAAGTTGGAATTAAACATTAACCCCCTTATTTATAAAGAAAAAATAGTTATTTAAGCTTCCGTGTTTAGGAAAACTACACCATGGAATGAGAATATTCTGGACTCAAATGGTGCAGTAAAACATTGCCTTTAATTGGAGTCTATAAAATTCTTATTCCATGGTGTAGTTTTCTTAAATACGGGAGTTGAAATAACTATTTTTTCTTTATAACTAAGGGGGTAAGTTTTCATTAAAAACATCGACCACCACAAATGCCAGAAGGAGATCAGAAATCTTTAAAATTTGAAAAACAAGGTCGAAAGTTAGAAGAGCCTTTCGTAGTTTACGCTGACTTTGAGTCTGTTCTCCAAACTATATACCATCAACTGCATGACCCGGAATCCCTGAAACGGTCAACTACTTGTGTGCAGCAACATGTACCTTGTGCCTTTTCCTATTTCATTAAATGCGCATTTGTTGGTAAGAATCAAATTTGTTGAGATGCTGGTAGACGATTTAACAAATCTTTATAGAGAATTTATTCAAAACCCGAAGCAGTTGACAATTGCTCAGGATTTTCATCCAAGAAATTCAACGAGTTGTCATATACATATGTAAGTTTAATTTAAAAAAAAAAAACAGATTTAAGAGTAAAAGATCATTGTCACCTGACCGGGTTATATAGAGGACCTGCTCACGTCCGTTGTAATTTAAATTTTCAAGTACTAACATTTTCCCAGTTTTTTTTTTTCATAATTTTTCGGGATATGATTGCCATCTTTTTGTAAAAAGTCTTTCGAATATACAAGGAGATGTTTCAATAATACCACTAAACAAAAATTATATTTCTCTTTCGAAGCGCATATATTTAGATGCAAAAAACACTTTTGAGATCAGATTTCTAGACTCGAATAGGTTTCTTCAGTCAAGCATTTCAAAGTTGGAAGAAAATTTATCGAATGATGATTTGAAGACTACAAAAAGTATTTTTCAAGACAACGAATCATTCGGTTTGATGCAAAGGAAAGGTGTGTTCCCATATGATCATTTAGATTCATGGGAACGATTTGAGGAAACCTCTTTACCATCAAAGTCAAAAATTTATAATAAAATGACTGATGAAAAGTGCTTAGATAATGAAAATAATCATGCTCTAAAAGTATTGAGTCACTTTAAATGCAAAATATTTAAAGATTATATGGTTCTCATCTAAAGAGTGATGTCAGAATACTTAACGTATCTTGATGCTAATAATTTGTATGGATGGGCTATGTCCCAACCCCTTCCCTATGGTAATTTTCATTGGGATAATTCCGAGCTCTATACACAGGAGTACGTATCCAACATTAAATGTGATGAAGATGTTGGATATGTATTAGAAGTAGACTTAGATTACCCGTCGAGTATTCATGACTCACATAATGATCTCCCGTTTTGTCCTCAAAACATTGTTACCCCGGGATGTAAAATTCCTAAGCTGATTGCTCATCTCAATTCTAGAAAAAAGTTCACTATTCATTTAAGAAACTTACAGCAATGTATTTTAAATGCAATAGTTTTAACCAAAGTACATCGCGTAATGAAATTTAGTCAATCGAAATGGCTTCAGAAGTACATTTCACTTAACACTGAACATAGAAAAATTGCTAAAAATGATTATGAAAAAGACTTTTAAATTAATGAATAACAGTGTTTATGGTAAAACCATGGAGAATGTAGAAAAGCGAAGAAATGTGAAAATTGTTTCAGAATGGAGTGCGAATAGAAATCAGTTATCAGCAAGAAAGTTAATTGCACATCCCAATTTCCATAGAAGTATCATATTTTCACCCAATATGTGTGCTATTGAGATGAAGACAGCAAGTCTCAAACTCGATAAGCCTATTTACTTAGGTTTTGTTGTACTAGAACTCTCTAAGTGGTTAACGTATGATTTTCATTATGACTACATGAAGCCAAAGTTTGAAAATAAAATTCGTTTAAATTATATGGATACAGACTCTTTTACCTATTCCATATTTACAGACGACTTTTATGCTGACAACCATAGTGATATTATTAATCCTGAGAGATTAGGTTTGATACTTTACTCAGATACTTTACTCCTGTTGACAACGTTCAAAATTTTTCCTTAAATAATGGTGCGGTGATAGGACTAGTCAAAGATGATAATAAATCGAGAATCATGACAGATTTCGTAGGACTACGAGCTAAATTATATTGTTTCCGAATTGATACCGGTGAGAAGACAAAAAGAGCCAAGGGCATAAAAAAAAATATATATCAAAAAATTTAGAATTAAGAGAATATAGGGATTGTTTGATTAAAAAACAAAATATTTCTAAAAATATGTTTTTTTTAGAAGTAAGCAACATTTGATTTATACGAAAATGTAACATAAAAAAACATTGTGTGGTAATGATACAAAAAGATATATACGAGAAGATTGTAAAAGCACTTATGCATGGGGACACAAAAAAATTCCTCAAATTAAAAAAAAAATTAAATTATTAAAAAAAAAATACCTTGTAAATAAAAAAAAAGAGATAACCATATAGACGAATTCATAATTGTTAATATTATAAGGATCCATTGCAAATAAAAAGTAAATTTTTTTAGAATTTTTAAGAAAAAATATATTTTTGTTTTTTTTTATTATTATTTGTATTTTTTCACAGTTATGGTAGGATTTTCTTAATTTCTATTTTCACCGACCGTCCGAAAGGTCCATAATGTATAATGCAGTATGTTGCTGTTTGCGGATGTATATTTTGAAGTACTTTGTCACTCAGTTTATTGTATTGAGCTGGAAGGTATATCTATATAAAAGAAAAAAAAAAAAACAACAAAAACGAAAATAAATAAATAATTTAATATGATTTACGAAAAATAAAATGTTTCACTTGCATCATGTCCACCCAAATCGATGACCACCTTAGCTCCGAATTTTGTTTGAACTCTTTTTATACCCATTGTCAGGTAACGGTGATTCTGTTCCAATTCCTGTATGCTTATTGTAGTATTGAAGTTTGTTACAACTTCAATTTCTTGTAGAGCGTTTTCTATTTCTTGAGTCATTTTCTGTTCTTATATCTCTTCAGATGATACTAATAAAATTTTCACTCGATCAACTGAATTTATATGAATTTTCTATGAGTGTCAAGTTAGCAAAACAACATTCACGAATCAGAAAATGGTTAATTGGATAATTTGCCGTTAATTTGTTGTTAATTACTTGTGACAACTTCGAATTTGTCGTTCAATGTTTTCTATGTTTTTTGTGTTGCTTTGCTAACTTGATATCAAGTTAGCAAAGCACCCCCTCAGAAAAGTACTAAAAACTCTTTACAGTGAATGATTAATAGGTTAATAATTTGCCGTTAATCAGTCGCTAATTAGTTGTGACATTTTCAATTTTGACATGCTATGTTTTATATGTTTTTTTGCTAATTTCCTAATTCGATGTCAAGTTAGCAAAGCAATACCTCCAAACGGAGTTAAAACTTCTTATATTGAATAATTTATTGCTTAATAATTTGTCGTTGATTAGTCCTTAATTAGTTGTGACATTTTCAATTTCATCGTGCTATGTTTTCTATGTTTTGTTTGCTGTTTACTAATTTGGTGTCAAGTAAGCAAAGCAACACCTCAAAAAGGGGTTAAAACATCTTATATTGAATAATTTATTACTGAATAATTTGTCGTTGATTAGGCCTTAATCAGTTGTGATATTCTCAATTTCCTCGTGCTATGTTTTCTATGTTTTTTTTGCTGTTTTACTAATTTGATGTCAAGTTAGCAAAGCAACGCCTCAAAAAGGGGTTAAAACTTCTTATATTAAATAATTTATTGCTTAATAATTTTTCGTTGATTAGTCCTTAATCTGCTGTGATATTTTCAATTTCCTCGTGCTATCTTTTCTATGTTTTTGTTGTTGTACATTATTCAATATAATAAATTATTCAATATAAGAAGATTAAGCCCCTTTTTGTGGTGTTGCTTTTCTAACTTGATTTCATATTGGTGAAACAGAAAAAAAAAACATAGAAAACATAGCATGAAAAAATTTAAAATGTCACAACTAATTAACGGCAAATTATTAACCTATTAATTATTCACTGTAAAGAGTTTTTAGTACTTTTCTGAGTGGGTGCTTTGCTAACTTGATATCAAGTTAGCAAAGCAACACAAGAAACATAGAAAACATTGAACGACAAATTCGAAGTTGTCACAACTAATTAACAACAAATTAACGGCAAATTATCTTATTAACCATTTTTCAATTTGCGAATGTTGTTTTGCTAACTTGACATCGAATTTGGAAATTAGCAAAAAAAAACATAGAAAACATAGCACGACAAAATTTAAAATGTCACAACTAATTAACGACTAATTAACGGCAAATTATTAACCTATTAATCATTCACTGTAAAGAGTTGTTAGTACTTTTCTGAGGGGGTGCTTTGCTAACTTGATATCAAGCTAGCAAAGCAACACAAAAAACATAGAAAACATTGAACGACAAATTCGAAGTTGTCACAACTAATTAACAAAAAATTAACGGCAAATTATCTTATTAACCATTTTTCGATTTGCGAATGTTGTTTTGCTTACTTGACATCGAATTTGGAAATCTGAATGTGTGCCTTAGTTGAATTTACAGAGAATTTCTTAATTGAATATTTGTATCAGGGCTGCCGAAGTGAGTACTAAGGGAGTATTCGTACTCCCCAACCATTCACTGTACTCTCGTACTCCCCTCACTGTGATTGTACTCCCCTTGAAAATTTAGCATATTTATGGAAGAAAACAAATATTTCCTTAGTTCCTTCATGGTCGTCTTCGAGTTGGAGAAAAACAAAACCTGCCACAGGAGGTTCCATTTTATTAGCAGAATCGGTTCTTCAGAGATCACATCACATGTTGGAAAAAATATGTTAGATCCGAAAGTCTGAATTAAAAAAAAAAATACATTTTTTATTGTAAATTAAGTCCCTTATGCTAATACCTTCGTTGTGGTTTAATCTACTATGTAAAAGTTATGTTGAGTTTTTTAAAAATTTATCAGTTCAGTTCTTCTTTTCACCCTTAAATGATTGGTATGAATAAAGTATATATTATTAAAAATGGTTTAATAAAGTTATATTTCTAGCTCGTTTGTGAATTGCAAATCGTGTTAAATGTTATACGATGAAATTTTGTCACTAACGAGGTGAAAATTTGTACTCAATTTAAATCAAATTTGCACAAGGCCATAGTATACAAAAGCTATGTTTTTCTTGAGTACTCCCCACAAGCCTAAAATACTCCCCTCCAATCCTCTAGAATACTCCCCTCCGAAATTTTATAACGGCAGCCCTGATTTGTATGCATGTTTATTCTAGTTGAAATGTGGTATTATTTTCCTCGCAACATTTCTGAGATCTACTTCATTCAAACCACGTTTGGGTAGCGTTTCTGTTAGTTTTTTGAGTGTGGATGCAAATATAGTCCAAGTCCTTTTGGTTTTAGATGTAAGCCGTTTCCCATTGAAAAAGCTTCAAATTTTCGATTGTGTCGTTTTTTCTCATCCATTTCCTTCTAAGCATTATTAGCATCGTTGACAGCCTTAGCAATCCCTGCAGCGTCCCCAGATAAAGCTCCAAGAGCAGAAAGTCTAGCAAAGAGAGGTACAATAAATGGTAAAACTCCACCAATTTTTGGTACTGAAATAACTCTCGGTGTTTTAATGTTTTTGCTGTTCTGCATTATTTTTTAGCAGCTGATAAAGCTATTTTTATAGCCTTTTCAAGATTATGAGTTTTTTTCTTTAAATAGTTCTTCCAAGATTTTTAATTGCCCCACTAAATGTGAGAACCTTTTTGGACTTTGATTTTTTATTACTGCTGGAACAACCCATACCTAATTTTAGTTTTGTTTTCATAAGATTGGTAACTAACATAGCACTAGCGCGCTCTCCTATACCAGTGTCCTTTGATGTCACTCGTTTCCAGGCTTTTTCAGCTAAGATCTTATCTGCTGTATGACGTTCAGTTGTATTTTGAAATTAAGAATAGGATATATCGTGTTGTTTGCATGCTTGATCGAGTTTATTTATTCCTGGATATCCTCTAGCTAATCTTTTCTCTAGTTTTGTTCCAGGCCCACAATACTGGTAACCAGGAAGGTGTAATTCTATCGGCAACTTGTTGATTACGGAGTTTACTAAACCGTTCCTGCTTAAGACGGTTTGTTTACTGATGGAGTCTTTTAAAAAATCAAACATTTTTATAGAAAAAGAAACAAGTTTTTCTCTGTATATATGTTGTCTCTATATAATTGGGCGGTTTACAATATACAAATAAATAGTACTGTGGTGAATATGCCCAGTTATGTAAACAACCACACATTAGTACAACTTTCCGCGCCATCTTTGAGTGATATAAATAATTAAATCCATCACGGTTGGTGTCCAGCCTCGTTCGTACTGGATTAATTGACGAAACCTTTTTGGAAAGCCCCATCTAGCTGACCCTAGAAAATTCTAGAACCCTTTATTTTCGGATATAAATACAGGGGCACCAGTCCGAAAGCGGCAGTTTGATTTTGAATGTGAATGAATAAATGTCAGTGTGAATAGAGAGTTGCATACTTGTGCTTGGTTATAATAAAGGTAGTAGAAATAAAAGTATTTGAAATAAAAGCGTTTTATTTTGTGAAGTAATTGTTGTTTTAGTTTGAATAAAGGAAATAAGTTTTATTTGCGAACCTTTAGTAGTATATTACTTTGGTGTCAGAAAAAGTAGAATAAAACTTATTTAATCTGTGAATTCAGATAATTGATGGTGAAAAATTGATAAAGTGTGTAGATTAGTGAACAAATAAGATAGGTGTTTGTGAAAAGGACACACAAAAATATAAGAACAAAATAGAACAAAAAAAATTGGTAAAATTGTGAATGCATTGAATTGTGTTGAACTTAAAGCAGAACTAAACAGACGAGGCCTTCGTACTGCTGGAACAAAAAACGACCTCATTATCCGTCTGCAGGATGATTTAAGGCAACACGATGAAAATCCAGACACGTTTCTATTTGATATTGATATGCCGGAAGAGCAAGTAAGTACAAGCTTAGACATTTCTAGTATGATGGCTCAGCTGCTCGCCCTGTTTGAAGACCAACGAAAAGAGCAAGGGAATCTTCTAGAGGAACAATGCAACGAGCAAAGGAACCTTCTAGACGACCAGAAAAACTTAATCGAAAGTAAGCTAAATTCATTTGAAAATAAATGTATGGCTCTTGATGAACGTGTTGAAAACGTCGAAAAACAGTTCGAGAAAATTGAAGACAAAATGCAGAACTTTGCCAATGAATTAGATAAGGTTAGGAAAATGAAGGTAAGAGAGGGCAGTTACGATTTTCCTAAGAAGAAAGAAATGCATCCACCAACCTTTGACGGACAATCTTCTTGGTCAATCTACAAGAAGCAGTTTGAGGCAGCCGCAACAACAAATGGCTGGGATGACGAAGACAAGTTTATTGCCCTGACGCTTGTGCTTAGAGGTTCTGCTGCTGAACTGTTGCAAACGATACCAGCAGACAAGAATGGAAACTTCAGTGCTATTGTTCAGGCCATTGATAAACGTTTTGGTGATGGCCATGTTGCGGTAAATTTTACCACAACAAGTTTCATTGGCCTATTCATGATCATTAATTCATTTTAATCACTCCTTTTCCGTTGTGGCTCCAAAAGGCTCTTAGAGTTCAGTAGATACCTGGTTTCCATCAACCAGAGACCTGCTCCTAAAGTATTTTGGAAAAGCAACCCAAGCAGGTTGACACAAATCAAGGTGGAAAATGTGTGACGGGCGGTCCACAAAAGAATAAATAATTACCTTGTTGACAGATGGTCGACACAAACATAATACAACGTGACAGACAGGTGTCTACGTCCAAATCCAAAAGTTGCACGGGCGACACTTGGTCCCCGATGGCAGATGTGACTCAGTATGAGAATGGCTGAATGCCCAACGTAAATATTTTACTTAATTATAAATTGTATAAGATGGAATGTTAACGCTAGTCCCTTATCCCTTAATCTGCGCAAAAGTCCAACGATGTAGAGTAAAATCGCGAAGTAGGGAATTACTGCCAATTTCTTCTCTCCGACATTTTGAATATTGAAGTTAACTTCCCATCAATTTTCTCAACAGTAATTTTACTTTTATTCGAGGGGAAAAATGTATACGGTCTTGAACTTGAATTTCTTTTTGTAGATTTCCAAAACTTTCTTTTAAAAATTGAGGGGTGTGAATAGGGTGGCTGAATGCATTCATTGAATTCCCGCCCACTGGAAGTCATACTAGAGGACGGCGAATTCAGTGGCGATGACAATGCAGGAAGCTGGGTGTAAAGTGCGAGTAGGATAGGCGGTGGGGTCTCAACTGCGTTCGCTCACTCCCGCAAATATGCGGGGTGTAGCTGAATGATGACGCGACCGAAACCCACGCTTTCTGATTGGCCGAAAGCACTTGGGCATTGGAAAAAGGAAGCGGTCGTCCAGGCAAGGTCAAAGCCTGGAAGGGCACTTCTTACCCGTATATAGAGCGAACGAGAGGTTCTGAAAGGAGATTGAAAAAAAAAGGAAATTTTTGAAAAGCGAAAGAAAAAGAAATTTCAGTGTAGTTTTTTTTAATTTTTTTTTGGGAAGTTTTCATTACCGAAAAAGGTTGTGAAAACATTGAGAAAGGTGCTGTGAAAATTGGTGGAGAAAGTTTGGAAAAAGGCAGAAAGAAAAGAGAAGGAAAATTGATTGGAGATAGGAGCGAGAAGTTGGCAGGAGAAAAATTACAAGCTAAGTATATATTTATATCTTATATTAGAATTGTGCGTTTCTTTTGTCTGAGAGATTTTCTTAAATTTAGTGAATCGTTTGGTTTTTGCTTTCGAGTATATTTCCGATAAAGCGGAACTCGCGACCCGTTAAAAACCGTTTTGTTCTTTCGGGAAAAAGCAGTAACAGTCCATCTTCTTTTGTTTAGCTCTTTTGTGTTAACAGTTTCTAAAAGATCTTGGGTTTTAATCCTACTTGAAAGGTTTCCCAAGCAAAATTTAAAATTAATTAAAATTCTTCTTTTAAGAGTTTAAATTCATTCTTTTACTTCAAAATTCATCTTTGTTGTTTTCCGCTCCAAAAGGTTTGTGATTTCCTTTCATTCAAAAAAAAATCACTGGCGCCCATTTTATCCCAGGTACACCCTGTAAATATTTTTATAATTTCAGTTTAATTCAATAATTAATTAATTTCATTAATCGCAAGTCGATTAATAAAATCCCACACGTCGCTGAACCTACCCCATCGCTGAGCTACCGTGGTGGCAGCACCTTTTGTGCTACCTGTTGTGTAAGTTTGCGAAACGCACCCATCGCCCATCTGACAGTTGTCATAACTTTGATTTTTCTTTCGTCGCGACGCACGCCGGTTATTGTGCAAAAATTATTTTATTATTTCGTTTGTGATAATTTTTGCGTGGATTCGATAAATCCATTTGTGTTTCGCGGATATAAAATCCGTCATCATATATATGAAACTATCATCCTAAATTCGCGTTTGTAAATTTCACAACAATTGGCGCCCAACGTGGGGCCAATTGTTGTGAAATTAGGAACTCTCTCTCTTCCAATTATAGTAGAGGACAAGGCAGTACTGATTGACTGTCTTGTGATACCAACTCTGCCACACACAGTGATCCTTGGTGCAGATTTTTGGGCACTCTCGGGTATCGTCCCGGATTTGAGGTCACGTGAGTGGAATTTTTCGGAACAGCCGGTTTCGATTTGTTCTATTACAGAACGTTCAGAGTTGAGTGATAGGGAAATAAAGCTTTTAGAAAATTTAATTGAGGAATCTTTTAGGAAAATGCCTGAAGGCTTAGGGTGCACAACGATGGTTGAGCACAAGATTAGGACGTCGGCGGAACCGATTAAACAACGGTACTATCCGGTTTCTCCGGCGATGCAGGAACATATAGATAGGGAATTAAATGAGATGTTAGAAGCAGGAGTTATTGAGAGATCGACTAGTGCGTGGTCATCTCCAATACTGTTAGTTAAGAAGAAGGACGGCTCCTATAGATTCTGTGTGGACTATAGGAAGCTAAATAAAAATACTGATAGGGATGCTTATCCACTACCTTACATTAATTCGATTTTAGATAGGCTTCGAGGTGCAAGGTTCTTGTCCTCACTAGACATCAAGTCAGCGTATTGGCAGATTCCTATGGAGGAGGAATCAAAGCCCTATACTGCTTTTACGGTTCCTGGGAGAGGCCTTTTTCAATTTCGAAGAATGCCTTTCGGTCTTCACAACTCTCCTGCGACTTGGCAGAGGTTTATCGACACAGTTTTGGGTGCCGACCTCGAGCCATACGTTTTCGTCTATTTAGACGACATCATTATCATTACAGAAGATTTCAAACAACATCTTGAAATCCTGAATGAGGTGATGAAAAGGTTGAGTGAAGCAGGATTAAAGGTCAGTAAGGAAAAATGTAATTTTTGCATGCCATCGCTGAAGTTTTTAGGGTACATAGTGGATCGAAATGGTTTACATGTAGATCCAGAGAAAGTGGAAAGCATGGTTAGGATTCCAGCACCGAGGAATGTAAAAGAAGTTAGGAGTTTCATAGGGACAGTTTCATGGTACCGTCGTTTTGTACCAAATTTTGCAGAGTTACTTAGACCTTTATCAGATCTATTAAAAAAGAATAGGAAGTTCACTTGGACTCAGGAATGTGAGGATAGTTTTAGGAAGGCAAAAGAGTGTTTGGTGACAGCACCAATACTTACTTGCCCAGATTTTAAACGACCTTTTGTCGTACAAACAGACGCGTCAGATTTTGGTATCGGTGCAGTTCTTTCACAGAACTTTGATGAGGGAGAAAAGGTTGTCTGTTACCTTAGTAGGTCTTTGAATAGGAACGAGAGGAATTACTCCACAACTGAAAAAGAATGCTTGGCTGTACTATGGGCTATTGAGAAATTGCGGCCGTATATCGAAGGTGTTCGGTTTACGGTTGTGACGGATCACTATTCCCTTGTATGGTTAAGTAATCTTAAGGATCCGCAGGGTAGGTTAGCTCGTTGGGCAATTAGGCTCCAACAGTTTGATTTTGAAATCATTCACCGCAAGGGCAAAGAGCATGTTGTTCCGGATATGCTTTCTCGAGGAGTGCCACAGTTGGGTGGTATCTCAGATGAGGATTCAGACCCTTGGGTGGCGAAAATGATTTCAGAAATCAATGCGAATCCACTTAGATTTCCAGCTTGGCGAGTTGAACAAGGTCAGTTGTTCAAACTCGTCAAAGCAAATCATGTAGTAGTGCATGAAAATAATCAAGAATGGAAGAGAGTGTTAGGGAAAAACGATAGATTAGGGATTTTACAGGAATACCATGATGGTCCTTTAGCAGGACACATGGGAGTTAGGAACACTTTTGCCAGAATCGGGGCAAAGTTTTACTGGCCAAAAATGAGGGCCGATATAACCAAATATGTTAGGAGTTGTAAAGTTTGCCAACAAGTAAAGCCGGTGAATGAGAAACCAGCTGGGTTAATGACAGAGAGGGTAGGGATTAGGGAACCATGGGAGATGATATGTGTAGACTTGGTAGGTCCACTTCCGAAATCAAGTAGGGGTTTTATTTATATTTTAACGGTAGTGGATTACTTTACAAAGTTTCCACTACTGTTCGCGTTGAGGTCGGCCACTGCTAAGGCTATAGTTAGGGAACTTGAAGACAACGTCTTCCTTTTATTTGGCATCCCAAAGGTGATCGTCTGTGACAACGGTCCCCAGTTCCGATCTAAGGAATTGAAAGCGCTTTGCCAGGCGTACGCGTCACAATTAAAATTCACAGCCCATTACCATCCGCAGGCGAATCCTGCGGAGAGAATTAATCAGATTTTGAAGACGACGTTGAGGGCTTACGTCGCTGAAAACCACCGTGTGTGGGATTCACAACTCAGCAAGGTGGCGTGTGCTATTCGCACGTCACAGCATGAGGTTTTAGGTGTCTCGCCTTATTATGCGAATTTTGGGAGGGATATGGTGACTTCAGGCAAGGAAGCACCAACAATAGGAGAAAGTTCAGGAAATGTTCAGGATCGGGAGGCGATCGCTGAACGTTTCAAGGAACTAAGGTTAGATATAGGGAAAAAGTTACAAGCAGCATCCAAGAGATCTGCTCAAACATACAATCTTCGGCGGCGTGATGTTCAATATCACCCGGGCGAAATTGTATGGCGTAGGAATTTTACGTTGTCGGATGCCGCGAATTATTATGCTGCCAAATTAGCACCGAAGTTTGTCGGTCCGTTTACCATAAGGAAGCGTGTGTCACCTTGGACATATGTCTTAGAAGATAGTAATAGTAAAGAACGCGGTACTTGGCATGTTAAAGATTTGAAACCGTATGCCGATGCATCCGAAGATTAAAAAGTAACGTAAATTATTTTTTTGTAAAATCGATGATTTTCATTGTACATTTTTGTTTTTGATTTTAAATTATTCTTTTGATGGAAAAACCATTTTCATTTTCATTACCTGGGCATTTCTTAGAAAATGTGTTACAGAAATGTAAGCACATTTTCTAGGAGGTAAGGGTGGGATTTGTTGCGGTAAATTTTACCACAACAAGTTTCATTGGCCTATTCATGATCATTAATTCATTTTAATCACTCCTTTTCCGTTGTGGCTCCAAAAGGCTCTTAGAGTTCAGTAGATACCTGGTTTCCATCAACCAGAGACCTGCTCCTAAAGTATTTTGGAAAAGCAACCCAAGCAGGTTGACACAAATCAAGGTGGAAAATGTGTGACGGGCGGTCCACAAAAGAATAAATAATTACCTTGTTGACAGATGGTCGACACAAACATAATACAACGTGACAGACAGGTGTCTACGTCCAAATCCAAAAGTTGCACGGGCGACACTTGGTCCCCGATGGCAGATGTGACTCAGTATGAGAATGGCTGAATGCCCAACGTAAATATTTTACTTAATTATAAATTGTATAAGATGGAATGTTAACGCTAGTCCCTTATCCCTTAATCTGCGCAAAAGTCCAACGATGTAGAGTAAAATCGCGAAGCAGGGAATTACTGCCAATTTCTTCTCTCCGACATTTTGAATATTGAAGTTAACTTCCCATCAATTTTCTCAACAGTAATTTTACTTTTATTCGAGGGGAAAAATGTATACGGTCTTGAACTTGAATTTCTTTTTGTAGATTTCCAAAACTTTCTTTTAAAAATTGAGGGGTGTGAATAGGGTGGCTGAATGCATTCATTGAATTCCCGCCCACTGGAAGTCATACTAGAGGACGGCGAATTCAGTGGCGATGACAATGCAGGAAGCTGGGTGTAAAGTGCGAGTAGGATAGGCGGTGGGGTCTCAACTGCGTTCGCTCACTCCCGCAAATATGCGGGGTGTAGCTGAATGATGACGCGACCGAAACCCACGCTTTCTGATTGGCCGAAAGCACTTGGGCATTGGAAAAAGGAAGCGGTCGTCCAGGCAAGGTCAAAGCCTGGAAGGGCACTTCTTACCCGTATATAGAGCGAACGAGAGGTTCTGAAAGGAGATTGAAAAAAAAAAGGAAATTTTTGAAAAGCGAAAGAAAAAGAAATTTCAGTGTAGTTTTTTTTAATTTTTTTTTGGGAAGTTTTCATTACCGAAAAAGGTTGTGAAAACATTGAGAAAGGTGCTGTGAAAATTGGTGGAGAAAGTTTGGAAAAAGGCAGAAAGAAAAGAGAAGGAAAATTGATTGGAGATAGGAGCGAGAAGTTGGCAGGAGAAAAATTACAAGCTAAGTATATATTTATATCTTATATTAGAATTGTGCGTTTCTTTTGTCTGAGAGATTTTCTTAAATTTAGTGAATCGTTTGGTTTTTGCTTTCGAGTATATTTCCGATAAAGCGGAACTCGCGACCCGTTAAAAACCGTTTTGTTCTTTCGGGAAAAAGCAGTAACAGTCCATCTTCTTTTGTTTAGCTCTTTTGTGTTAACAGTTTCTAAAAGATCTTGGGTTTTAATCCTACTTGAAAGGTTTCCCAAGCAAAATTTAAAATTAATTAAAATTCTTCTTTTAAGAGTTTAAATTCATTCTTTTACTTCAAAATTCATCTTTGTTGTTTTCCGCTCCAAAAGGTTTGTGATTTCCTTTCATTCAAAAAAAAATCACTGGCGCCCATTTTATCCCAGGTACACCCTGTAAATATTTTTATAATTTCAGTTTAATTCAATAATTAATTAATTTCATTAATCGCAAGTCGATTAATAAAATCCCACACGTCGCTGAACCCACCCCATCGCTGAGCTACCGTGGTGGCAGCACCTTTTGTGCTACCTGTTGTGTAAGTTTGCGAAACGCACCCATCGCCCATCTGACAGTTGTCATAACTTTGATTTTTCTTTCGTCGCGACGCACGCCGGTTATTGTGCAAAAATTATTTTATTATTTCGTTTGTGATAATTTTTGCGTGGATTCGATAAATCCATTTGTGTTTCGCGGATATAAAATCCGTCATCATATATATGAAACTATCATCCTAAATTCGCGTTTGTAAATTTCACAACAAAGAGCAAGTAAGTACAAGCTTAGACATTTCTAGTATGATGGCTCAGCTGCTCGCCCTGTTTGAAGACCAACGAAAAGAGCAAGGGAATCTTCTAGAGGAACAATGCAACGAGCAAAGGAACCTTCTAGACGACCAGAAAAACTTAATCGAAAGTAAGCTAAATTCATTTGAAAATAAATGTATGGCTCTTGATGAACGTGTTGAAAACGTCGAAAAACAGTTCGAGAAAATTGAAGACAAAATGCAGAACTTTGCCAATGAATTAGATAAGGTTAGGAAAATGAAGGTAAGAGAGGGCAGTTACGATTTTCCTAAGAAGAAAGAAATGCATCCACCAACCTTTGACGGACAATCTTCTTGGTCAATCTACAAGAAGCAGTTTGAGGCAGCCGCAACAACAAATGGCTGGGATGACGAAGACAAGTTTATTGCCCTGACGCTTGTGCTTAGAGGTTCTGCTGCTGAACTGTTGCAAACGATACCAGCAGACAAGAATGGAAACTTCAGTGCTATTGTTCAGGCCATTGATAAACGTTTTGGTGATGGCCATATGCAAGAAGTCTTCCGCGTCCAGCTCAATACCATTGTCCAGAAAAGATGTGAAAGTCTGCAACAACTCCAAGCAGACATTGAACGGCTGGCGCTCTTAGCATACCCGACTGCAGGAGATGAAATTACCAACCAGCTAGCAACGGAAGCTTTTGCCGTGCAGTTTCCGACATCAACCTCCAGCGAGCAATCCGAACTTCTGGAAAACGCATGCTTTCTGAAGCATTAGCGTTCGCTCTGACTATGGAAGCATCAGAACAGGCTTCCTTAGGAGTTCATCGGATAAGAGAATTTGAAGTTGAGGAATGTTCTTGCCAGAGAGCTGAATTCCGTAGAATTCAGCGAGAAGGACCTGCTCGATGCTGGAATTGCAACAAAACCGGACATCTCCAGCGCCAGTGTAGATTGCCACCAAGAAGAGTCGCCTGTCAACACTGTGGAAACAGGAATAATACCCGCAACAGGTGAGCAATAACATCAATGCTCCTGCTCGCTCTGTTTCCCAGTCGAGAAACGAGTAAGAACCAACTTCGAGGGGCAGAAGCTGGTATCTGGTATCGATGGCCCCAGAACCACCATATAAGTCTCGCTGACTGAACGGAACAATAAAAGTCTGACAGTGGATGCAACATTAAATGGCAAGAAACAGTTGGCTACAATTGACATTGCCTCCATTGTGCGGAGAGACTTGGTCAAGATGACGTGGCTACATAACACCAATAGCTACCGTCTTAAAACTGCGACCGGTGAGGCAGCAAGAGTATATGGAGAAGTTCGTCTTAAAATCCGTTTGGCAGAATTAGAGTTTTCGCATCTATTTTTGGTAGCAGACATATGTGATGAGTGCATAAGTGGAATCGACTTCATGAAAGAGCACGGAGTGTTCTGGATATCGGTAAGCAAGTGTTGAAGTACCAAAATGTAGAGATTCCTATGGTTAATGGCAACGAAAACTCATCAACTCTAAGAACTGCCATCAAAGAAGACATACGCTTGCCTGCTTCTTCAGAAGTGTTTGTGTGGACAAAAATAGAGGGCGATCTAGGTAGCCATCGATACCTCATGGTGGAACCAGAGTCTGAGCAATCTTCCTAAAACATTATCTTAGGGAAGACTCTTTTGGAACCAAAGAACAACATGGTACCCGTACGGATTCTGAACATCAAACCGTACGAGGTCAAGCTCAAGAAAGGAGAAGTAATTGGAAAATGCGAATCTGTGACCCCAATAACTAAAATCACAGAAATGAACGCAGAAGAACCAATGGACCCCGGAAAATTCAGCTCCATGAAAGCCAAAATTCTCAAACCATCCAATCTAAGTCAACATCAGCTTAGTGTTGCTGAAAGCCTTCTTCATGGGTACGCTGATATATTTTCTTCACCGAGTGGGCAGTATGGTCGAACACAACTGGTACAGCATCGAATCGACACAGGTGATGCGAGACCGATTCGACAAGCAGCAAGACGTCTCCCATTAGCCAAACAAGCCGAAGTTGAAGAAATAATATCGACAATGAAGAAAGATGGTCTAATCCAAAATTCCAAAAGCCCTTGGGCGTCATCAGTTGTTCTTGTCAAAAAGAAAGATGGAAGCACCCGATTTTGTGTGGACTACCGTAGGCTGAACGATGTGACAAAGAAAGACAGCTACCCTCTGCCCAGAATCAGCGATACACTGGATGCAATGGAAGGAGCTCAATGGTTCTCGACGTTAGACTTGAAGAGTGGCTACTGGCAGGTAGAAATCCATCCCGAAGATCGAGAGAAGACAGCTTTCTCAACCGAAAATGGTCTCTGGCAGTTTAAAGTGATGCCATTCGGACTGTGCAACGCTCCGGCAACATTTGAGCGTCTGATGGAGTGTGTTCTTCAACGCCTTGGACGATGTCATCGTTTATGGAAAAAAATTTGACGAGCATTGTGAAAACCTTAAGGCTGTATTTAAGAGGCTTCGAGAAGCACACTTAAAATTAAATCCAGATAAATGTGCGCTTTTCAAGACCGAAGTTAAATACCTGGGACATATCATCTCATCCCAAGGAATAAAGACTGATCCTGAGAAAGTTGACACTGTGAAGAATTGGCCAACAGCACACGATAAACATCAGCTCCGTAGCTTTCTTGGTCTAGCCACATATTATCGGCGCTTTTTGAAGGACTTCGCTGGAATCGCTAAGAGCTTGCATCAACTTACTGAAAAAAGGAAGCCGTTCAAATGGTCAGGTGAGTGCGAGAAAAGTTTTCAGGAACTGACCTTTCCGACTCCTGGAAAATCTTTCATCATAGATGCCGATGCCAGTAACGTCGGAATTGGAGCTGTACTGTCACAAGTCCATGAAGGACAAGAAAAAGTCGTCGCCTACTACAGTAAGGTGCTCTCGAGGCCAGAGCGCAATTATTGCGTCACCAGAAGGGAACTTCTATTTTTGATTTTGGCAACAAAGCACTTCCATAAGAACATCTATGGACAGAAGTTCCTCCTTCGAACAGATCATGGTGCGCTTAATTGGCTTCTGAACTTCAAAAATCCAGAAGGTCAAGTAGCAAGATGGATCGAGAGACTGCAGACATACGACTACGAAATTCAACATCGAATAGGAAAGCTGCACTCAAACGCAGATGCATTGTCTCGACTACCTTGTAAAAAGGACTGTAAGCATTGCACGCGTCAAGAAGAAAAGGAAGCGGTTGCCATCCAACGAATAAGAGCCGATCCCATTTACGGTTGGAGCAATGAAGAACTGAGGACTGCCCAACTAGAAGACTCGGATATAGAGCCCATTCTTGCATGGAAGGAACACGAAGGAAAACCAGAGTGGGATGATATCTGCGATAGAAGTACAGCTCTCAAAACATATTGGGCACAGTGGGACTCACTTCATGTGCAAGAAGGAGTACTAAGGCGCAAATGAGAATCTGCAGATGGCAAGTCTTATCTGATGCAGTTGATAGTGCCTAGGTCAAAGGTTACTGCCGTTCTTCGAGAGGTGCATGATGGAGCATCTGGAGGTCATTTGGGAGTCAATAAAACGCTGGAGAAGATACGACAACGGTTCTACTGGCTACATGCAAGAGATGATGTCGAAAAGTGGTGCCGAAAATGTGATACTTGTGCTGCTACCAAGGGACCAGGTAGAAAGCTTCAAAGTAAAATGCAACAGTACAATGCGGGCACACCTTTCGAAAGAATAGCAGTAGATGTCGCAGGTCCGTTTCCGGAGACCAACAGCGGAAACCGATACATCCTTGTAGTCATGGATTACTTCAGCAAGTGGCCTGAGGCATTTGCCATCCAAAATCAAGAAGCTAAAACAGTTGTTGATCAGATTATCTTCAATTGGGTGAGCAGGTTTGGCGTACCTTTGGAACTGCATTCTGACCAAGGAAGGAACTTCGAATCTAACATCCTTCAGGAGGTTTGCTCTTTCCTTGGCATCAAGAAGACGAGGACAACACCGCTTCATCCACAGTCTGATGGGATGGTAGAACGATTCAACAGGACTCTTAAAGAACATCTGTCCAAGGTTGTAGGCGACTACCAACGAGACTGGGACCGCCATATTCCATTGTTCTTGATGGCCTATCGAAGTGCGGTTCATAGTTCAACAGGACATACCCCATCGGAGATCCTGTTTGGCACAACATTACGCCTGCCCAGTGAAGTCAAATTTGGATGCCATTACATGGAACCGGAAAGGTCAGATGAATATGTGGATAACCTCAAAGAAAGACTCATTGACATTCATCAACGGACAAGGAAAACATAAAAACCTCTAGTGATAGGATGAAAACACGGTACGACGCCCGTGCAACAACGATGGAAGTGTGAAACATGTGGAAAAGTTCTGACAAGGAAGTACAGTCTTCTTATACATAGAAGAACTCAACATTCAGCAGGAGCTGATGTTAATGAAAGATGTCTAAGAAAAAGAGAACTTTCACCACAACCGTCCACATCGAGAGGAATATCATCTAAAGAACCTAGGATAGTCGATAATGATCGATGCTACATCTGTGAGGAGGATGTCGAAAGAAACAAAATGAAGCAACATCAGATGAAAGCATCACATACAAAATTTGTTTTGGAGCTCTTTCATGAAAATAATGAACAGGTTTCACTTCAATCTTCAACATCTACAGGGGATTTTGAACATTGTTCAAAAAAATAAAATGAGTCAACATCGAAGAAAATCTTTGCATAAATATCTGGCTATGCAAATCCTCTCAGAAAATGTAAGTATGATAAATGGGGCATTTAAAAACCGAATAAGGACTTATTGTCTGAACATCACTGACGAAGAACTCATAGACGTTAATGCACTCTTTGAAGAAAAGAAGCCTATTATCAAAGAGTTGTTAGAAAATGAAATTGGAATGTTGGGATCAATAAAAGTTAACCTACAAACTTTCGCTGATTTTGTAAAGGCCGACAAAGAACCTGACAACTTGATTTCTGAAGTAGAAACCAGTTGCCGGAGATTTTTTTTTACGTTTTCCTTTAATTGCCTTGTAGCTTTCACACCAGGAAACTGAATTTTTGTTTGTTTCCATATAAAGTCTATTGGCTGAACGCACATTACGGTCAGCGTGAGAAAGAATGTGATAAGAATCTCCTCAAACGTTGACCGGGGAGATTTTTTCATTCCCCTTGCTTCTTGCCCTTCTCGCCTACAAACTCCCAGTTTCCAGCAACTCAGTTTCCTTGTGTGAAAGCAGTCTAAGAGATGTTAAAATATTTGAAGAAAAAAATCCACAGATTAGTGTAAACGTGTTTGGCTACCAATCAACAGTTAAGACCCCTTTCACACAAGGAAACTGAGTTGCCGGCGATTTTTAGTTTCTAGGCGAGAAGGGCGTAAAAGGAAGACAAAAAATTTCCCCTCACACCCTTCTCACCAACAAACTATCCAGTTTCTGGCAACTCAGTTTCCTTGTGCGAAAGCCGTCTAAGAGCAAAGATATTGAAATCATCGGTCCATTCTGTCGCACGAAAGAGGAACAGAGTAACCACATTAATTTACTCTTTTGTGAGAATGAAGTTGGAATTAAACATTAACCCCCTTATTTATAAAGAAAAAATAGTTATTTAAGCTTCCGTGTTTAGGAAAACTACACCATGGAATGAGAATATTCTGGACTCAAATGGTGCAGTAAAACATTGCCTTTAATTGGAGTCTATAAAATTCTTATTCCATGGTGTAGTTTTCTTAAATACGGGAGTTGAAATAACTATTTTTTCTTTATAACTAAGGGGGTAAGTTTTCATTAAAAACATCGACCACCACAAATGCCAGAAGGAGATCAGAAATCTTTAAAATTTGAAAAACAAGGTCGAAAGTTAGAAGAGCCTTTCGTAGTTTACGCTGACTTTGAGTCTGTTCTCCAAACTATATACCATCAACTGCATGACCCGGAATCCCTGAAACGGTCAACTACTTGTGTGCAGCAACATGTACCTTGTGCCTTTTCCTATTTCATTAAATGCGCATTTGTTGGTAAGAATCATAACCTACATAAATATTCCATTTCTCTTTAGATGCTTATTTTTTTCAGTTTCTTTTTTTTTCATTTTAGGTGAAAATTCAGCGGACAAATTTGTTGAGATGCTGGTAGACGATTTAACAAATCTTTATAGAGAATTTATTCAAAAACCGAAGCAGTTGACAATTGCTCAGGATTTTCATCCAAGAAATTCAACGAGTTGTCATATACATATGTAAGTTTAATTTAAAAAAAAAAACAGATTTAAGAGTAAAAGATCATTGTCACCTGACCGGGTTATATAGAGGACCTGCTCACGTCCGTTGTAATTTAAATTTTCAAGTACTAACATTTTCCCAGTTTTTTTTTTTCATAATTTTTCGGGATATGATTGCCATCTTTTTGTAAAAAGTCTTTCGAATATACAAGGAGATGTTTCAATAATACCACTAAACAAAAATTATATTTCTCTTTCGAAGCGCATATATTTAGATGCAAAAAACACTTTTGAGATCAGATTTCTAGACTCGAATAGGTTTCTTCAGTCAAGCATTTCAAAGTTGGAAGAAAATTTATCGAATGATGATTTGAAGACTACAAAAAGTATTTTTCAAGACAACGAATCATTCGGTTTGATGCAAAGGAAAGGTGTGTTCCCATATGATCATTTAGATTCATGGGAACGATTTGAGGAAACCTCTTTACCATCAAAGTCAAAAATTTATAATAAAATGACTGATGAAAAGTGCTTAGATAATGAAAATAATCATGCTCTAAAAGTATTGAGTCACTTTAAATGCAAAATATTTAAAGATTATATGGTTCTCATCTAAAGAGTGATGTCAGAATACTTAACGTATCTTGATGCTAATAATTTGTATGGATGGGCTATGTCCCAACCCCTTCCCTATGGTAATTTTCATTGGGATAATTCCGAGCTCTATACACAGGAGTACGTATCCAACATTAAATGTGATGAAGATGTTGGATATGTATTAGAAGTAGACTTAGATTACCCGTCGAGTATTCATGACTCACATAATGATCTCCCGTTTTGTCCTCAAAACATTGTTACCCCGGGATGTAAAATTCCTAAGCTGATTGCTCATCTCAATTCTAGAAAAAAGTTCACTATTCATTTAAGAAACTTACAGCAATGTATTTTAAATGCAATAGTTTTAACCAAAGTACATCGCGTAATGAAATTTAGTCAATCGAAATGGCTTCAGAAGTACATTTCACTTAACACTGAACATAGAAAAATTGCTAAAAATGATTATGAAAAAGACTTTTAAATTAATGAATAACAGTGTTTATGGTAAAACCATGGAGAATGTAGAAAAGCGAAGAAATGTGAAAATTGTTTCAGAATGGAGTGCGAATAGAAATCAGTTATCAGCAAGAAAGTTAATTGCACATCCCAATTTCCATAGAAGTATCATATTTTCACCCAATATGTGTGCTATTGAGATGAAGACAGCAAGTCTCAAACTCGATAAGCCTATTTACTTAGGTTTTGTTGTACTAGAACTCTCTAAGTGGTTAACGTATGATTTTCATTATGACTACATGAAGCCAAAGTTTGAAAATAAAATTCGTTTAAATTATATGGATACAGACTCTTTTACCTATTCCATATTTACAGACGACTTTTATGCTGACATCCATAGTGATATTATTAATCCTGAGAGATTAGGTTTGATACTTTACTCAGATACTTTACTCCTGTTGACAACGTTCAAAATTTTTCCTTAAATAATGGTGCGGTGATAGGACTAGTCAAAGATGATAATAAATCGAGAATCATGACAGATTTCGTAGGACTACGAGCTAAATTATATTGTTTCCGAATTGATACCGGTGAGGAGACAAAAAGAGCCAAGGGCATAAAAAAAAATATATATCAAAAAATTTAGAATTAAGAGAATATAGGGATTGTTTGATTAAAAAACAAAATATTTCTAAAAATATGTTTTTTTTAGAAGTAAGCAACATTTGATTTATACGAAAATGTAACATAAAAAAACATTGTGTGGTAATGATACAAAAAGATATATACGAGAAGATTGTAAAAGCACTTATGCATGGGGACACAAAAAAATTCCTCAAATTAAAAAAAAAATTAAATTATTAAAAAAAAAATACCTTGTAAATAAAAAAAAAGAGATAACCATATAGACGAATTCATAATTGTTAATATTATAAGGATCCATTGCAAATAAAAAGTAAATTTTTTTAGAATTTTTAAGAAAAAATATATTTTTGTTTTTTTTTATTATTATTTGTATTTTTTCACAGTTATGGTAGGATTTTCTTAATTTCTATTTTCACCGACCGTCCGAAAGGTCCATAATGTATAATGCAGTATGTTGCTGTTTGCGGATGTATATTTTGAAGTACTTTGTCACTCAGTTTATTGTATTGAGCTGGAAGGTATATCTATATAAAAGAAAAAAAAAAAAACAACAAAAACGAAAATAAATAAATAATTTAATATGATTTACGAAAAATAAAATGTTTCACTTGCATCATGTCCACCCAAATCGATGACCACCTTAGCTCCGAATTTTGTTTGAACTCTTTTTATACCCATTGTCAGGTAACGGTGATTCTGTTCCAATTCCTGTATGCTTATTGTAGTATTGAAGTTTGTTACAACTTCAATTTCTTGTAGAGCGTTTTCTATTTCTTGAGTCATTTTCTGTTCTTATATCTCTTCAGATGATACTAATAAAATTTTCACTCGATCAACTGAATTTATATGAATTTTCTATGAGTGTCAAGTTAGCAAAACAACATTCACGAATCAGAAAATGGTTAATTGGATAATTTGCCGTTAATTTGTTGTTAATTACTTGTGACAACTTCGAATTTGTCGTTCAATGTTTTCTATGTTTTTTGTGTTGCTTTGCTAACTTGATATCAAGTTAGCAAAGCACCCCCTCAGAAAAGTACTAAAAACTCTTTACAGTGAATGATTAATAGGTTAATAATTTGCCGTTAATCAGTCGCTAATTAGTTGTGACATTTTCAATTTTGACATGCTATGTTTTATATGTTTTTTTGCTAATTTCCTAATTCGATGTCAAGTTAGCAAAGCAATACCTCCAAACGGAGTTAAAACTTCTTATATTGAATAATTTATTGCTTAATAATTTGTCGTTGATTAGTCCTTAATTAGTTGTGACATTTTCAATTTCATCGTGCTATGTTTTCTATGTTTTGTTTGCTGTTTACTAATTTGGTGTCAAGTAAGCAAAGCAACACCTCAAAAAGGGGTTAAAACATCTTATATTGAATAATTTATTACTGAATAATTTGTCGTTGATTAGGCCTTAATCAGTTGTGATATTCTCAATTTCCTCGTGCTATGTTTTCTATGTTTTTTTTGCTGTTTTACTAATTTGATGTCAAGTTAGCAAAGCAACGCCTCAAAAAGGGGTTAAAACTTCTTATATTAAATAATTTATTGCTTAATAATTTTTCGTTGATTAGTCCTTAATCTGCTGTGATATTTTCAATTTCCTCGTGCTATCTTTTCTATGTTTTTGTTGTTGTACATTATTCAATATAATAAATTATTCAATATAAGAAGATTAAGCCCCTTTTTGTGGTGTTGCTTTTCTAACTTGATATCATATTGGTGAAACAGAAAAAAAAACATAGAAAACATAGCATGACAAAATTTAAAATGTCACAACTAATTAACGGCAAATTATTAACCTATTAATTATTCACTGTAAAGAGTTTTTAGTACTTTTCTGAGTGGGTGCTTTGCTAACTTGATATCAAGTTAGCAAAGCAACACAAGAAACATAGAAAACATTGAACGACAAATTCGAAGTTGTCACAACTAATTAACAACAAATTAACGGCAAATTATCTTATTAACCATTTTTCAATTTGCGAATGTTGTTTTGCTAACTTGACATCGAATTTGGAAATTAGCAAAAAAAAACATAGAAAACATAGCACGACAAAATTTAAAATGTCACAACTAATTAACGACTAATTAACGGCAAATTATTAACCTATTAATCATTCACTGTAAAGAGTTGTTAGTACTTTTCTGAGGGGGTGCTTTGCTAACTTGATATCAAGCTAGCAAAGCAACACAAAAAACATAGAAAACATTGAACGACAAATTCGAAGTTGTCACAACTAATTAACAAAAAATTAACGGCAAATTATCTTATTAACCATTTTTCGATTTGCGAATGTTGTTTTGCTTACTTGACATCGAATTTGGAAATCTGAATGTGTGCCTTAGTTGAATTTACAGAGAATTTCTTAATTGAATATTTGTATCAGGGCTGCCGAAGTGAGTACTAAGGGAGTATTCGTACTCCCCAACCATTCACTGTACTCTCGTACTCCCCTCACTGTGATTGTACTCCCCTTGAAAATTTAGCATATTTATGGAAGAAAACAAATATTTCCTTAGTTCCTTCATGGTCGTCTTCGAGTTGGAGAAAAACAAAACCTGCCACAGGAGGTTCCATTTTATTAGCAGAATCGGTTCTTCAGAGATCACATCACATGTTGGAAAAAATATGTTAGATCCGAAAGTCTGAATTAAAAAAAAAAATACATTTTTTATTGTAAATTAAGTCCCTTATGCCAATACCTTCGTTGTGGTTTAATCTACTATGTAAAAGTTATGTTGAGTTTTTTAAAAATTTATCAGTTCAGTTCTTCTTTTCACCCTTAAATGATTGGTATGAATAAAGTATATATTATTAAAAATGGTTTAATAAAGTTATATTTCTAGCTCGTTTGTGAATTGCAAATCGTGTTAAATGTTATACGATGAAATTTTGTCACTAACGAGGTGAAAATTTGTACTCAATTTAAATCAAATTTGCACAAGGCCATAGTATACAAAAGCTATGTTTTTCTTGAGTACTCCCCACAAGCCTAAAATACTCCCCTCCAATCCTCTAGAATACTCCCCTCCGAAATTTTATAACGGCAGCCCTGATTTGTATGCATGTTTATTCTAGTTGAAATGTGGTATTATTTTCCTCGCAACATTTCTGAGATCTACTTCATTCAAACCACGTTTGGGTAGCGTTTCTGTTAGTTTTTTGAGTGTGGATGCAAATATAGTCCAAGTCCTTTTGGTTTTAGATGTAAGCCGTTTCCCATTGAAAAAGCTTCAAATTTTCGATTGTGTCGTTTTTTCTCATCCATTTCCTTCTAAGCATTATAAGCATCGTTGACAGCCTTAGCAATCCCTGCAGCGTCCCCAGATAAAGCTCCAAGAGCAGAAAGTCTAGCAAAGAGAGGTACAATAAATGGTAAAACTCCACCAATTTTTGGTACTGAAATAACTCTCGGTGTTTTAATGTTTTTGCTGTTCTGCATTGTTTTTTAGCAGCTGATAAAGCTATTTTTATAGCCTTTTCAAGATTATGAGTTTTTTTCTTTAAATAGTTCTTCCAAGATTTTTAATTGCCCCACTAAATGTGAGAACCTTTTTGGACTTTGATTTTTTATTACTGCTGGAACAACCCATACCTAATTTTAGTTTTGTTTTCATAAGATTGGTAACTAACATAGCACTAGCGCGCTCTCCTATACCAGTGTCCTTTGATGTCACTCGTTTCCAGGCTTTTTCAGCTAAGATCTTATCTGCTGTATGACGTTCAGTTGTATTTTGAAATTAAGAATAGGATATATCGTGTTGTTTGCATGCTTGATCGAGTTTATTTATTCCTGGATATCCTCTAGCTAATCTTTTCTCTAGTTTTGTTCCAGGCCCACAATATTGGTAACCAGGAAGGTGTAATTCTATCGGCAACTTGTTGATTACGGAGTTTACTAAACCGTTCCTGCTTAAGACGGTTTGTTTACTGATGGAGTCTTTTAAAAAATCAAACATTTTTATAGAAAAAGAAACAAGTTTTTCTCTGTATATATGTTGTCTCTATATAATTGGGCGGTTTACAATATACAAATAAATAGTACTGTGGTGAATATGCCCAGCTATGTAAACAACCACACATTAGTACAACTTTCCGCGCCATCTTTGAGTGATATAAATAATTAAATCCATCACGGTTGGTGTCCAGCCTCGTTCGTACTGGATTAATTGACGAAACCTTTTTGGAAAGCCCCATCTAGCTGACCCTAGAAAATTCTAGAACCCTTTATTTTCGGATATAAATACAGGGGCACCAGTCCGAAAGCGGCAGTTTGATTTTGAATGTGAATGAATAAATGTCAGTGTGAATAGAGAGTTGCATACTTGTGCTTGGTTATAATAAAGGTAGTAGAAATAAAAGTATTTGAAATAAAAGCGTTTTATTTTGTGAAGTAATTGTTGTTTTAGTTTGAATAAAGGAAATAAGTTTTATTTGCGAACCTTTAGTAGTATATTACTTTGGTGTCAGAAAAAGTAGAATAAAACTTATTTAATCTGTGAATTCAGATAATTGATGGTGAAAAATTGATAAAGTGTGTAGATTAGTGAACAAATAAGATAGGTGTTTGTGAAAAGGACACACAAAAATATAAGAACAAAATAGAACAAAAAAAATTGGTAAAATTGTGAATGCATTGAATTGTGTTGAACTTAAAGCAGAACTAAACAGACGAGGCCTTCGTACTGCTGGAACAAAAAACGACCTCATTATCCGTCTGCAGGATGATTTAAGGCAACACGATGAAAATCCAGACACGTTTCTATTTGATATTGATATGCCGGAAGAGCAAGTAAGTACAAGCTTAGACATTTCTAGTATGATGGCTCAGCTGCTCGCCCTGTTTGAAGACCAACGAAAAGAGCAAGGGAATCTTCTAGAGGCACAATGCAACGAGCAAAGGAACCTTCTAGACGACCAGAAAAACTTAATCGAAAGTAAGCTAAATTCATTTGAAAATAAATGTATGGCTCTTGATGAACGTGTTGAAAACGTCGAAAAACAGTTCGAGAAAATTGAAGACAAAATGCAGAACTTTGCCAATGAATTAGATAAGGTTAGGAAAATGAAGGTAAGAGAGGGCAGTTACGATTTTCCTAAGAAGAAAGAAATGCATCCACCAACCTTTGACGGACAATCTTCTTGGTCAATCTACAAGAAGCAGTTTGAGGCAGCCGCAACAACAAATGGCTGGGATGACGAAGACAAGTTTATTGCCCTGACGCTTGTGCTTAGAGGTTCTGCTGCTGAACTGTTGCAAACGATACCAGCAGACAAGAATGGAAACTTCAGTGCTATTGTTCAGGCCATTGATAAACGTTTTGGTGATGGCCATATGCAAGAAGTCTTCCGCGTCCAGCTCAATACCATTGTCCAGAAAAGATGTGAAAGTCTGCAACAACTCCAAGCAGACATTGAACGGCTGGCGCTCTTAGCATACCCGACTGCAGGAGATGAAATTACCAACCAGCTAGCAACGGAAGCTTTTGCCGTGCAGTTTCCGACATCAACCTCCAGCGAGCAATCCGAACTTCTGGAAAACGCATGCTTTCTGAAGCATTAGCGTTCGCTCTGACTATGGAAGCATCAGAACAGGCTTCCTTAGGAGTTCATCGGATAAGAGAATTTGAAGTTGAGGAATGTTCTTGCCAGAGAGCTGAATTCCGTAGAATTCAGCGAGAAGGACCTGCTCGATGCTGGAATTGCAACAAAACCGGACATCTCCAGCGCCAGTGTAGATTGCCACCAAGAAGAGTCGCCTTTCAACACTGTGGAAACAGGAATAATACCCGCAACAGGTGAGCAATAACATCAATGCTCTTGCTCGCTCTGTTTCCCAGTCGAGAAACGAGTAAGAACCAACTTCGAGGGGCAGAAGCTGGTATCTGGTATCGATGGCCCCAGAACCACCATATAAGTCTCGCTGACTGAACGGAACAATAAAAGTCTGACAGTGGATGCAACATTAAATGGCAAGAAACAGTTGGCTACAATTGACATTGCCTCCATTGTGCGGAGAGACTTGGTCAAGATGACGTGGCTACATAACACCAATAGCTACCGTCTTAAAACTGCGACCGGTGAGGCAGCAAGAGTATATGGAGAAGTTCGTCTTAAAATCCGTTTGGCAGAATTAGAGTTTTCGCATCTATTTTTGGTAGCAGACATATGTGATGAGTGCATAAGTGGAATCGACTTCATGAAAGAGCACGGAGTGTTCTGGATATCGGTAAGCAAGTGTTGAAGTACCAAAATGTAGAGATTCCTATGGTTAATGGCAACGAAAACTCATCAACTCTAAGAACTGCCATCAAAGAAGACATACGCTTGCCTGCTTCTTCAGAAGTGTTTGTGTGGACAAAAATAGAGGGCGATCTAGGTAGCCATCGATACCTCATGGTGGAACCAGAGTCTGAGCAATCTTCCTAAAACATTATCTTAGGGAAGACTCTTTTGGAACCAAAGAACAACATGGTACCCGTACGGATTCTGAACATCAAACCGTACGAGGTCAAGCTCAAGAAAGGAGAAGTAATTGGAAAATGCGAATCTGTGACCCCAATAACTAAAATCACAGAAATGAACGCAGAAGAACCAATGGACCCCGGAAAATTCAGCTCCATGAAAGCCAAAATTCTCAAACCATCCAATCTAAGTCAACATCAGCTTAGTGTTGCTGAAAGCCTTCTTCATGGGTACGCTGATATATTTTCTTCACCGAGTGGGCAGTATGGTCGAACACAACTGGTACAGCATCGAATCGACACAGGTGATGCGAGACCGATTCGACAAGCAGCAAGACGTCTCCCATTAGCCAAACAAGCCGAAGTTGAAGAAATAATATCGACAATGAAGAAAGATGGTCTAATCCAAAATTCCAAAAGCCCTTGGGCGTCATCAGTTGTTCTTGTCAAAAAGAAAGATGGAAGCACCCGATTTTGTGTGGACTACCGTAGGCTGAACGATGTGACAAAGAAAGACAGCTACCCTCTGCCCAGAATCAGCGATACACTGGATGCAATGGAAGGAGCTCAATGGTTCTCGACGTTAGACTTGAAGAGTGGCTACTGGCAGGTAGAAATCCATCCCGAAGATCGAGAGAAGACAGCTTTCTCAACCGAAAATGGTCTCTGGCAGTTTAAAGTGATGCCATTCGGACTGTGCAACGCTCCGGCAACATTTGAGCGTCTGATGGAGTGTGTTCTTCAATGCCTTGGACGATGTCATCGTTTATGGAAAAAAATTTGACGAGCATTGTGAAAACCTTAAGGCTGTATTTAAGAGGCTTCGAGAAGCACACTTAAAATTAAATCCAGATAAATGTGCGCTTTTCAAGACCGAAGTTAAATACCTGGGACATATCATCTCATCCCAAGGAATAAAGACTGATCCTGAGAAATTTGACACTGTGAAGAATTGGCCAACAGCACACGATAAACATCAGCTCCGTAGCTTTCTTGGTCTAGCCACATATTATCGGCGCTTTTTGAAGGACTTCGCTGGAATCGCTAAGAGCTTGCATCAACTTACTGAAAAAAGGAAGCCGTTCAAATGGTCAGGTGAGTGCGAGAAAAGTTTTCAGGAACTGACCTTTCCGACTCCTGGAAAATCTTTCATCATAGATGCCGATGCCAGTAACGTCGGAATTGGAGCTGTACTGTCACAAGTCCATGAAGGACAAGAAAAAGTCGTCGCCTACTACAGTAAGGTGCTCTCGAGGCCAGAGCGCAATTATTGCGTCACCAGAAGGGAACTTCTATTTTTGATTTTGGCAACAAAGCACTTCCATAAGAACATCTATGGACAGAAGTTCCTCCTTCGAACAGATCATGGTGCGCTTAATTGGCTTCTGAACTTCAAAAATCCAGAAGGTCAAGTAGCAAGATGGATCGAGAGACTGCAGACATACGACTACGAAATTCAACATCGAATAGGAAAGCTGCACTCAAACGCAGATGCATTGTCTCGACTACCTTGTAAAAAGGACTGTAAGCATTGCACGCGTCAAGAAGAAAAGGAAGCGGTTGCCATCCAACGAATAAGAGCCGATCCCATTTACGGTTGGAGCAATGAAGAACTGAGGACTGCCCAACTAGAAGACTCGGATATAGAGCCCATTCTTGCATGGAAGGAACACGAAGGAAAACCAGAGTGGGATGATATCTGCGATAGAAGTACAGCTCTCAAAACATATTGGGCACAGTGGGACTCACTTCATATGCAAGAAGGAGTACTAAGGCGCAAATGAGAATCTGCAGATGGCAAGTCTTATCTGATGCAGTTGATAGTGCCTAGGTCAAAGGTTACTGCCGTTCTTCGAGAGGTGCATGATGGAGCATCTGGAGGTCATTTGGGAGTCAATAAAACGCTGGAGAAGATACGACAACGGTTCTACTGGCTACATGCAAGAGATGATGTCGAAAAGTGGTGCCGAAAATGTGATACTTGTGCTGCTACCAAGGGACCAGGTAGAAAGCTTCAAAGTAAAATGCAACAGTACAATGCGGGCACACCTTTATAAAGAATAGCAGTAGATGTCGCAGGTCCGTTTCCGGAGACCAACAGCAGAAACCGATACATCCTTGTAGTCATGGATTACTTCAGCAAGTGGCCTGAGGCATTTGTTGATCAGATTATCTTCAATTGGGTGAGCACGTTCGGCGTACCTTTGGAACTGCATTCTGACCAAGGAAGGAACTTCGAATCTAACATCTATCAGGAGGTTTGCTCTTTCCTTGGCATCAAGAAGACGAGGACAACACCGCTTCATCCACAGTCTGATGGGATGGTAGAACGATTCAACAGGACTCTTAAAGAACATCTGTCCAAGGTTGTAGGCGACTACCAACAAGACTGGGACCGCCATATTCCATTGTTCTTGATGGCCTGTTGAAGTGCGGTTCATAGTTCAACAGGACATACCCCATCGGAGATCCTGTTTGGCACAACAATACGGCTGCCCAGTGAAGTCAAATTTAGATGCCATACCATGAAACCGGAAAGGTCAGATGAATATGTAGATAACCTCAAAGAAAGACTCATTGACATTCATCAACGGACAAGTAAAACATAAAAACCGCTAGTGATAGGATGAAAACACGGTACGACGTCCGTGCAACAACGATGGGATTCCAAGAAGGAGACCTGGTGTGGTTTTACAACTCTCACCGACAGAAGGGACTGTCACCAAAATTACAACAAAACTGGGAAGTCCGCATTCAGAGAGGAGTAAGGGGCAAGCTTAAAGAAGTACACTGCGACCGTTTACATCGTTATAACGGTGGGAATAATGGATTAAATCGGGACGATAAATCCTTAGAGGGGGGCAATGTGGTGAATATGCCCAGTTATGTAAACAACCACACATTAGTACAACTTTCCGCGCCATCTTTGAGTGAAATAAATGATTAAATCCATCACAGTTGGTGTCCAGCCTCGTTCGTACTGGAACAATTGACGAAACCTTTTTGGAAAGCACCATCTAGCAGACCCTAGAAAATTCTAGAACCCTTTATTTTCGGAGATAAATAAAGGGGCACCAGTCCGAAAGCGGCAGTTTGATCTTGAAAGTGAATGAATAAATGTCAGTGTGAATAAAGAGTTGCATACTTGTGCTTGGTTATAATAAAGGTAGTAGAAATAAAAGTATTTGAAATAAAAGCGTTTTATTTTGTGAAGTAATTGTTGTTTCAGTTTGAATAAAGGAAATAAGTTTTATTTGCGAACCCTTAGTAAGATATTACAGTACTATCATGGACAACATTTTTTAGGACGACCCACAGCCTGTGGTGGCGCCACCTTAGCTCGCGGAGAGATCCATTTTTGGGAGACAATTTTCGGCGGAGACTTCCATTTTTGGGAGACTTGCATTTATCGGAGAATCCAGACTTATGTAGTTAGAGCAAGAGAAGTGTATTTTGTTAAACGTCTATGATGAGAAAAAGGTGAAGAGAATGACACAAAAATGTTTGTATCCTCTTTGATTGAATGTGCAAAGTAATTTTTTTTTTCTTAATTTACTGATATGATATATGCGAGAAAAACAAGAGAAGTAGAGAGTAGACATACATTATGTGAGTCGTTTGCGTCATCGTTGTCGTCGTCGTCATCAACCTTGAAGCAAGGAATATAGTTTTTTTTTTTTTGTGGGAAAGAATAATGCGTATAGGTATACCTAAATTTGTATATTATTAAGGGTAGGTTGATTTTAATGCGGGAAAGAAAAAATGTTCATGCTGTGTAAGTATATTTATATATTTGTATATGCCATTGTATGGGTATTATTGAGGATAGTTTTTATAATAAATTGTCTGGCAAAGATTTCTTATTTTCCGTGAAATTTGTTGCAAGTACAAGATTTTGAGCATATTATTTTGCGGGAAAGGAAAATATAACTGAATAGGTAGATATATTCGTATAAACAATGAATGGTAGGTCTTATTAATATTGCACACAAGACACCAAAAGCTATACAAAAACCACCCCTTCCTCTTTAACCGCACAAAACCCAACAAACCAAGGAGAATTTCCAAAATTTTATTTGGCACTTTTTAATTCTCTGCACCTTTGCATATAAAAGTAACCGGCAACAAAGTGTAAACCAACAAAAAACATCCCTTCTACCTATTTCACTCTAACTGTTATCAATTAGGCTATTCCTTTCCTATTCTTGCAAATAATTCTCCACAAAATTCAAATGTCTCCGTGAGATAAAAAAAAAAAAATCGTGTGGCACAACGGCACATGAAGAACCAGGGCCTAGTGACTAACAACTCGCAACCATTCCTGTGTGCGCCTATCGGCAGGAATAGAAGGGACCTACAATTTTATGCCGAATCCGAACGGCTAGAAGAGAAGCACTTATTCGTGACAAGTGATACTCTTGGAGCATTTGTCAATTCCTTGCAAGAGGCAGCAGCCCTGAAAAGAACTTTTTAGTTTTTAGGTGGACGAGGCTGGGAAGCCAACCCAGACCTCCATCGTGACAGTTGGACGCACTAACCATTACGCTACGGGCTACTACAACTTTTTATTAACGTTTGCATTTAAAGTAAAAATCGAATTGATTTTTCACTAAATCCCATTTTTAGTATGAATTTTTTAAGATTATGCAAACATTTTAACACAGAAATTGAGATTATAAATTTCTATCTTTAATTCATGTATCATTTGTTATAAACTATTAAGTATTACTCAAGTTTGAAGCCTCTAAACTTGGTTACATAGATCTTAAATTGGCCCTACATTTTTTCCAGTTAGATTTACAAATACAAAATTACTCACATATTTGTAGAAGAAGGTTACACCTATAAATGTGCATCATTATTTTTCGAAAATATATAAATTTTTCATTAACTTTTGAATTTAAAGAACGAAAATAGAGTTGATTATTCATTAAAACACATTGTTAGTACAAATATTTTGCAATAATATTTATACAAAAATTTAAGTTATAAATTTCTACCTAAAGTTCATGTATCATTTGTTATGAACTATTGAGTATTATTCAATTTTTAAGCCTCTAAAGTTGTCCAAATGTAGATTTTTTGTAATTTTTGATTTGTATATGGTTATTATTTTTTATATTAAAAAAATAAAAAAAAAAATAATTTCAGATAACGTTGCTTTGCATTGGTTGACGATTGTTGACAATGAACAAAGCAAAGCATTTCTATGGATTTTATTTGAATTTTTATGAATTACAGGAGGTACAGGTTAAAAAATGAGGTATCAAATTAATGGTTATTTTATTGAGATTAAATATAAGAAAAAACTAAATCAATCCATGCCTTCACTCACATGGTATTAAGTAATATGTGTAAAAATTGTATATTGTTAATTTATCAGCTCAATGGTACAATAGAAATATCATTTTTTTATACAAATTCCTGGAACATGTAGCTATAATTCATTAATATATTGGAAACCTCTACCACTGTTTATTGAAAAGATATTAATAAAAAACCAAAAAAACAAAAAAAACAAAATTTTTTTACCCCTTCTTAAATAAATCTGTCAAATGATAAGTTAGAAAGATAAAATTTTTACCATTTAATTGCTATCAAATATATCAATAAGATATTAAAAATTTTAGAAAAATAAGAAATGTACCCCCATATAACTACTTAGTACTTTTCGAAACGACTATTTATCAATTTTCAGTTTTAAAACCGGGTATATCTCGGTTTGTGGATTTTTAATAAAAAAAAGTTGTGCATATTTTTTGCCTAATTTTTCAATATCTTTCAAATAAAAAAATCAAGTTTCTACGACGTCGCGTTTAGAAGTTAGTTTTTTGACTTTGATTCAGTTTTACCCTGTTTTACCCTATTAAATGTGCGAATTTCAAAAATTCCGTTTTAGTGCAACCCTGAATAAAATTTGCTATCATATAAAGTTTAGTATATAGATACCTACCTATATTTAATACTTCAAGTTTAAGCTGTAGCGT